>CM055735.1:14337165-14338572 GCA_029465975.1 Dallia pectoralis | reverse complement strand
GCTGGCTCAGGAAGGGTGTTGGAGATGGTGGCACGAACAGAAGATGTGCCAAGGAAAACCATTGACGGTTCCGTGACGCGGTGGTAATCTAGAGGATGTTTTTGGCGGCGTCCGTCTAAGGCGGCACATGATGTTGCACAAGTGTTGCCCAGGATTGACAGTGACGGTGAAGAGACACACACACACGCGTACAGGAACACATCTGTGTTTCCTTCAGTGTTTCTGGCTGAGGCAAAACGAATGCTGCGTGTTCAAGTGTACTCGAATACTGAGACGCTTGATCAGTTGATACGCTTTCATCTGTTGGCCTTATAAATATCTCCTGTAACATCTGTAACATACATTTGACGTGCAAAACTCAAAAAATTCTGTGCTACAATCGTTAGTTCCCAACAAGCAGGCCAATAAGAGGAGCCCCAACAGCCAGCCCCAATAGGAGGAGTCCCAACAACCAGCCCCAATAGGAGGAGCCCCAACAGCCAGCCCCAATAAGAGGAGCCCCAACAACCAGCCCCAATAAGAGGAGCCCCAACAGCCAGCCCCAATAGGAGGAGTCCCAACAGCCAGCCCCATTAGGAGGAGTCCCAACAACCAGCCCCAATAAGAGGAGCCCCAACAGCCAGCCCCAATAGGAGGAGTCCCAACAGCCAGCCCCATTAGGAGGAGTCCCAACAGCCAGCCCCAATAAGAGGAGCCCCAACAGCCAGCCCCAATAAGAGGAGCCCCAACAGCCAGCCCAAATAAGAGGAGCCCCAACAGCCAGCCCCAATAAGAGGAGCCCCAACAGCCAGCCCCAATAAGAGGAGCCCCAACAGCCAGCCCAAATAAGAGGAGCACCAACAGCCAGCCCCAATAAGAGGAGCCCCAACAGCCAGCCCAAATAAGAGGAGCCCCAACAGCCAGCCCCAATAAGAGAAGCTCCTGCCATTACCTTCTCTATTTAACTCTAGGCCACCCTCTTTCTCCCCTGAAGCATCCCTGTCCACGACAAAAAAAACACGACGGCCATTTTAGATTTGATATCTCAGAAACATCGGCGGTCTTTGTCTACGTGACACAGGCGGCTAGGAGCCCATCTAGGAATGTGTAAATGCCTCCAATTACAGATAGCACAGTGGCTGACCTCACGAATTGAAACAGGCTCATGTATTTTAAATAATTGCGCGACGACAGCCTAAATAAGAAAATTAAATTGGAACACATGAAATCTGGTCGGAGGGCGCTACACGGGCGTAAATCTCGCCCCGTTTCCATAAGACAAGAGAGTAGCATATACGGTACGACGTGTCTGCTCCGACAAACACAGATGCTTTATGTAAAACAGGGCAGAGAGAAGGAGAGAGCAGGAGAGACCACGAGAGAAAAGACGTGCTCATGAATATAAAAAGAAAAAGGGTCGGGGATTGT
>CM055735.1:14319665-14332165 GCA_029465975.1 Dallia pectoralis | reverse complement strand
GTCGGACCCAGGGTGTTGGGAAGTGGGTCAGACCCAGGGTGTTGGGAAGTGGGTCGGACCCAGGGTGTTGGGAAGTGGGTCGGACCCAGGGTGTTGGGAAGTGGGTCGGACCCAGGGTGTTGGGAAGTGGGTCGGACCCAGGGTGTTGGGAAGTGGGTCGGACCCAGGGTGTGGGAAGTGGGTCAGACCCAGGGTGTTGGGAAGTGGGTCGGACCCAGGGTGTTGGGAAGTGGGTCGGACCCAGGGTGTTGGGAAGTGGGTCGGACCCAGGGTGTTGGGAAGTGGGTCGGACCCAGGGTGTTGGGAAGTGTGTTGGGCCCAAACCCACCCATCCTCTCGCCTAACCACCAGGCACTGGTCTAGAAACTAGGACAGACAAAATTGTAAATGTGGTCGATCACTCATTAAGTTCTCAGAGAGAGGGGGGGGGGAGTTAGAGTGAGAAAGAGAGAGAGAAAAAGGGTGAGAGCTGTATGCATGAATAATTTACATCCTCCACTGCTTGGCTGAGGAGTTGTTTGGCCGCCCAAGGCAAGCGCAACTCTTCTGTCTCTCTCTTCTGTCTCTCTTTTCTGTCTCTCTTTTCTGTCTCTCTCTCTTCTGTCTCTCTTTTCCACTGCCACTCTCTTTCTCTTTACTTTCAAGAGCCACATGTACATATTTTCACTGTACTGACAGTACTAATACGAGCACAAGTGACCAGCAGACATCAGTCTAACCCCAACCCAGTAGCATTAGCCCCCCCCCCACCCCGCATACACACACACACACACACACACACGTGCACGCACGCACACACACGTGCACACGCGCACACAACTATAATCTACCATGGTTTCTAGTGAGATATTTATTATAATACCACCCGTCTTCAGACAACTTCTCGAAGCCACAAACAACAGAACCGAACAACGGAACCGAACAACGGAACCGAACAACGGAACCGAACAACACAACAGACCAGAGAGCCGGTCACCACCAACCAACACTCATCCTCATCGATCCACGACTGTACTTCCTCCACGGAGGAACCAGCTGCAGAAATGTTCTGTCTGTCACAGACACGGTAAGAGAGAGCGAGACGGAGGCAGCAAACGAAGCAGGACCATAGTGTCAGATCGCCCGGCCGCGCTGTTCTCCTCCGTTTGAATTGCCGATTGTGAAGAGGAGGGAGAGAGGAAGGGGGAGTGGCACGGGGGCCGGTTTCATTTCCAGGCTGTGTGGGACTTCTGTCCAAACAAATTGGCTCTGCGATTGAAAGTCAGTGAGGTGATGGGGAATAAGGGACCGTGGAAAGGAACTGGAGCAGGGGAGTGCACACTGTGTGTGCGTGTGTGTGTGCGTGTGTACTTGTTTGTGTGTGTGTGTGTGAGGGAGAGATAGAAGGATAGAAAGTGAGGGAGTGGGAGTTTGAGGGTTAGATTTCCCAGAGCACTTCTTTTTCTCATTCCACCTCCATTCTTCAGTCAAGCGTTTTAAGGGGAGATAGGGAGGAGGTGACATCACAGACACACTGAAGGGACAGGAAATAAAACCCCCTGAGTGTCTGTGGGCCTTTTTCTTTTCATTAGACCCCTGGTGTCTTAGACCCAGATGATAAATCACTGCCGATCAACCTGCAACCCTGAACTAAGCCGGCCCGTCCGTCTCAAAATGGACCCTATTTCCCCGTATAGCTCTGGACTGTCAACTACGTCACAACCCCTTATCTGAGGTCCACCAGGACGTCCCCACCGGGGGGACTGGGACGAGGTTCCCGGTGTACGGCTTGTCTAAACATGGTGACAGGGCGGACATCTCTCCCAACCCTGACAGGGCAGGCCTGGAGACGGAGAACATGCACTACCCATTACTCTGCATGGGGTTGGTCCTTAGGGAGAACAGGAAATCTTTGCTCTCTCTGTCATTTTCCTCTCTCTGACTAACTGTCACATTTGGCACTCTTTTAAATGTCCTTATTCTCTGTCTTTCTCTCTCTCACTCAGTTTGTCAAATGTCCACCACCCTAATATTGTCTCTCGTTTTCTTCTTTCTCTTCTCTCTCTCGCCCTCTACGTTTTCCCTCTCTCTCTCTCTATCTCTCACTACCTTCGCCCTCCCTCCCAAACCTCCCTCCCTCCCTCCCTGTTTCTCTCTCTATTTGTCTTTATCTCTCCCTCTCCCTCCTTCTCTCTCTCTCTCTTTCTCCCTCTCTCCCTCAAACTCTCCCACTCTCCCCCCCACTCTCCCTCTCTCTCCCTCTCCCTCTCTGTCTCTCTCTCTCTCCCTCTCTCACTCTCACAGTTCCTCTACCTTCTGCCTCCATCTCTGTCAGTATATATAGTGGTGACAGGAGATGACAGGCTTTCCCTTACTTTAATTTGCCACCGCTAGCCGCCTTCCTTGCCCAGGGGGAGAGTACATAAACTGTCATGGCCAACTGACAGAGGATGACATGGTAATTAACAGACCTTCACTACAACACAGGACTAAAAAGGAAAGAGAATGAACAGGAAACAGTCCTGAGAGAGAGAGAGAGTTATGGGCTCGACATGGACTCAAGCAAACCCAGATTCTTTTTAAGTTGTTTTCATATTTCAACACACGGCATCATACAAATTATTGTGATAAGTTGCGCTTAAGAAGCTCTCTGTCGAATTTTTTTTGTCCATAAATCACAGATCAAGTACCCCGGAAATGTTCAGCATCCGTAACGAGGCCCGGTTGTCGTTACGTTTCATCCATCTGTCTTGACGGAGCGTCTGGCTTTTGATGTACGAGGGGGACAGACACACATGCGCGTTCGGTAGGCGGCAGGATGGATCGATGGCGCCCGAGAGCTTCCCGGGCTGACTGACAGATCGCTGATGTACTCTGCTCATAAAGCAGCGCCGTCGCCAAGCGCTAATGCTCAATGAGCCGCTCCGAGAGCCGGGAGGAGACGCGCACACGCACGGGTGAGGGGGGGAGACCTCCCCCTCAGATGTCAACAGCATCATCACGCGCAACTATTGATCCGGGGGAATATCGACGTGAATTCCAATCAGGATGGACGTGACAGTTGCCTGGATACCAACGCCGCACCGGAATTTTGTATTAGCCAGATGATTAGGAAGCAACGAGATATCTAAGCTGACGCAGTATGCAATTCCCTAAACCTGAGAGCGCGCACGGGAGGATTCACCCGGCAGCCCAAGAAGAGTTTGATGTCCGTGTGTTTATGTGTGAGAGCAGAGTGAGCATGTGTGGGTCTGTTTCAGATCCCAGTACGATGCTAATGGGGTAACCAGGGGCCTGTTTGGCAGCCATGGTGGCAGCTGTGGACCGGGGGCTGGTTATGTGTCACTGTATGTCTTTTTCATCCCCCTCTTTCATCCCCCTCTTTCTTTACCGGTTTAGCAGCCCAGCATGGACGTGTCAAAGAGGTCACCTCAACAGATAATTGTTGCACAATTAGATGCCTCCGCGGCAGGAGGAGAGATGAGGTGGGGAGGAGGGGAGAGGTGGGGAGACGGAAAAGCATAGAGAAGAGCAGGAAGGCAGGGTTGAGGCAGAGAAGGAGCTGGGCAGATTGAAATAGAGATAATAGAAAAAGAGACCAACAGAAAGGAGGGGGAGCCAGCAGAATAGAGGTAGAGCCGGAGAGAGACGGCAGGATGGAGGGAGAGCCAGAGAAGGACGGCAGTTTGGCGGGAGAGTCAGAGAGAGATGGCAGGTTGGAGGGAGAGTCAGAGAGAGACGGCAGGATGGAGGGAGAGTCAGAGAGAGATGGCAGGATGGAGGGAGAGCTGGAGAGAGGCGGCAGGATGGAGGGAGAGTCAGAGAGAGACGGCAGGATGGAGAGAGAGCCAGAGAGAGGCGGCAGGATGGAGAGAGAGTCAGAGAGAGACGGCAGGATGGAGAGAGAGCCAGAGAGAGGCGGCAGGATGGAGAGAGAGCCAGAGAGAGGCGGCAGGATAGAGGGAGAGCCGGAGAAACACGGCAGCATGGAGGGATAGCTGGAGAGAGAGGGCAGGATGGAGGGAGAGTCAGAGAGGCCAGAATATAGGGAGAGCCGGAGAAAGACGGCAGGATGGAAGGAGAGCCGGAGAAAGACGCAGGATGGAAGGAGAGCCGGAGAAAGACGGCAGTTTGGTGGGAGAGTCAGGGAGAGATGGCAGGATGGAGGGAGAGCTGCAGAGAGGCGGCAGGATGGAGGGAGAGCCGGAGAAAGACAGCAGTATGGAGGGATAGCTGGAGAGAGACGGCAGGATCGAGGGAGAGCCGGATGAGAGACGGCAGGAAGGAGGAAGAGCCGCCAGGATGAAGTGGTAGTGGTTCTTCGTTAGAGCGTTTGTATTTCCACAGGCTGTAATAGAGCTAGCGGACGCAGCAGAGCTACAGGCTGAGAGACGGCAGGATGGAGAGAGTCTGAGAGAGACGGCGGGATGGAGAGAGAGTCAGTGATGGCAGGACGTAGGGAGAGGGAATAACCGCAGGACCATTATCTGTTTTATTGAATGCAGAGACACAACACAAGCTATGACCTTTAGCGTGGCATTAATTATTCTCCCCCAGTATCTATCAGCCTCAATGGTTTTAACTTATTCTTCCCCAGTATCCAGTAAACTTCTAACATTGTGCTACACAAAACACACAAGCTGTCGCCTCTCTCCCCCCTCTCTCTCTCTCCCTCTCTCTCCCCCTCTCCCTCCCTCTCTCTCTCTCTCTCTCTCTCTCTCCCCTCCCCCTCCCCCTCCCCCTCCCCCTCCCTTTCCCTCTCCCTCTCCCTCTCTCTCCCCCTCTCCCTCCCTCTCTCTCTCTCTCCCTCTTCCTCTCCCTCTCCCCCTCCCCCTCCCTTTCCCTCTCCCTTTCCCTCTCCCCCTCCCCCTCCCTCTCCCCCTCCCCTCCCTCTCCCTCTCTTTCTTTCTCTCTCTCTCCCTCTCTCCCCTATCTCGCCCCACCCCCACTCTCTCCCCCTCTCTCTCCCTCTGTCTTTCTCTCCCCCCTCTCCCCCTTTCTGTCCCTCCCTCTCTCTCCTCCTCTCTCTCTCTCCATCTCCCTCTCTCTCGCCCCCTCTCTCTCTCCCTCTCTCTTTCTCTCTCTCTCTCTCTCTCTCCCTCTCTCTCTCCATCTCCCCCTCTCTCGCCCCCTCTCTCCCCCTTTCTGTCCCTCCCTCTCTCTCTCCTCCTCTCTCTCCATCTCCCCCTCTCTCGCCCCCCCTCCCCTCTCTCTCTCTCTCTCTCCCTCTCTCTCTCTCCATCTCCCCCTCTCTCGCCCCCCCTCTCTCTCTCTCTCCCTCTCTCTCTCTCTCTCTCCCCCTCTCCCCCCTCTCTCTCCCCCTCTCTCGCCCCCCCTCTCCCCCTCTCTCTCTCTCCTAGCTGTGAGGGTTGCTGCCAGTGATACTCCAGGACAAGTGCTCATTCTCCTCCCCACTGTGTTCCCTCCAGCCCCTCCCAGTCAGCTCCATTGGCCATGACGAGAAGAGCACATCTTCAGGTAATTAAAGGCTACAATAGCCCATCCAGTCCACTTCCCACCTCTCCCATAGATTGACACAGGGCCTAATGAGTCCTCTCAGCCCCTCTAGAGCTCAATCTCCTCATTTCCCTTCCATCACGCCTTTCGTCCTTTATCTATTTTTACTCACTTTAGCACTAGTGCCACTTTTAACACCATGAGATCGCCAAGTCGGCGTGAAAGAACTGAGCAATGGTTTTCGCCAAATCACAAGTCTCCTAGATGCCTTATCTTTGAGGGAGACGGGATGCCAATATATTGCCATGCGGTTTTATTCAAATAATGCACAGCTTCAGGTATCCTCAACATATATATTCCATTTTGGATGTGGACGCAACGCAAAACTAGATGGAAGATTGAGGCAACTGGGTCAACCGCCAGGTTTCACCGGATAGTTTCAACTCTCCACATCTGTCGCCAACTCAGTAGAAACGAGTTGTATGCTAGAAGAATCATTACCGAGCGAGAGAGAGATTCTATAAGAAAGCCAGAGTGCAATTAGCCAGAACACACCTGAACATGCCACAGTTCTTCAGGGAAAATCTCTTTGAGATAACTCTAAATCAGAGCATTTCACGCAAAGCACGCCATGTCTATGTTTGCTGAAAACCAAAAGGGTTTTTTCTGCTGCCTCTGGCACTAGGTGCCCTGAATGTGCGCATACCATCATGGAATCAGGAGAATACCAAGGCATTTTGGAGATCATCGTCAAACACAGTGTCGGAAAGACTGTGTGCTACAAGATATTAAGTCTAGTGTCAATTGATTTGTCAACGTCGTTTGTGTTTATTTTCAAATTCAAGAGGGCATAGGTTTTGACTCAACCTGGAATACTAGCAGTAAAATAAAGTGTGAAGTGGAGACCAAATATGCGTCTAGAGAATGTGATTTATTTGAAGTACAAGGGTGCCAATACTTGAGGCCACACCTGCATATCACATATCACAACAGGTGAGATCTCAATCTGACTAGACAACGGGCAACGTGCCTCACGAACCGATTCTGTTCGAATCAAGGCAGTCGTAGTGGTTCTTCATTAGAGACATTGTGTTTGTATTTCCACAGGCTGTAATAGAGCTAGCGGACGCAGCAGAGCTACTGGCTGACATCAGTCATCATTAAAATGTGAATCTCTGCTTCGGGTCAAAGGTCATATCTAATCAATAAGAAAATAATCGACGGTCCGCATTAGGGTGGAAGATCAAAACCCAGTTAATTTCAAATCGACCGCAGAGGCCTTATCCCCTATGGGCAATCTGAAAGTATCTGTGAGTTCTATGTTGATTACTGACATTGCCTTTTGATCTCACGGTGCAGTGGGTCGGTGTGTGTGTGTGTGTGTGGGGGGGTTACCCAGCACTGAGCTGAGTTTACAGCGTTGCGTATGATAATGACTGATAGCTAATGCTAATTTGTATGCTAGGAAACCAATCGCCCTGGGAACCCGGGCTGACTCGCCATGGCAACAGCTTTAAACGCAAACAAAATCAACAACATGCGGCCAGGCAATCAAACAGACATCTCCAGACAGCTACAGACATCTCCAGACAGCTACAGACAGTTACAGATATCTCCAGACAGCTAAAGACATCCCCAGACAGCTACAGACAGGTTCAGACATCTCCAGACAGCTACAGACATCTCCAGACAGCTACAGACATCTCCAGACAGCTACAGACATTTCCAGACAGCTACAGACATTTTCAGACAGCTTCAGACATCTCCAGACAGCTACAGACATCGCCAGACAGCTACAGACGACTCCAGACAGCTACAGACATTTTCAGACAGCTTCAGACATCTCCAGACAGCTACAGACATCGCCAGACAGCTAAAGACGACTCCAGACAGCTACAGACATTTTCAGACAGCTACAGACATCTCCAGACATCTACAGACATCGCCAGACAGCTACAGATACCTCCAGACAGCTACAGACATTTCCAGACAGCTACAGACATTTTCAGACAGCTTCAGACATCTCCAGACAGCTACAGACATCGCCAGACAGCTACAGACGACTCCAGACAGCTACAGACATTTTCAGACAGCTTCAGACATCTCCAGACAGCTACAGACATCGCCAGACAGCTACAGACGACTCCAGACAGCTACAGACATTTTCAGACAGCTACAGACATCTCCAGACATCTACAGACATCGCCAGACAGCTACAGATACCTCCAGACAGCTACAGCCATCTCCAGACAGCTACAGACAACTCCAGACAACTCCAGACAGCTACAGACAACTCCAGACAACTCCAGACAGCTACAGACAACTACAGACTAAACAACATTCTAAACACACCGTTATGTCAGTTCATCGACTCCACCTTGATACCTTCAGCTAACCCAGCTAGCGAGGTATAGCTGGATCTTACACATTGTCACATTCATCATCACAATTAACGTTTTAACGACGCAAAACATCAGGAGAATGCCCACCTCTCATCACCTGCCATTGGTACTCACTAATGAAGTCATTGTTTCTGATTGCTGCCCCCTAAGAATAATTATTTGCTTGGATGTTGGTGTGACTCCATCCGAGGGCGAAGCAGCGGAAACGGAGCCTCCGAGGAACCCAGAGCCCATCAGATTTTCATCAGAACATTACCATAGTCGTCAAGGTCTGATGATAGCCGTGAGCGTAGTAATAGAGATTGAGCGCGTGTGTGTGTGTGTGCGTGCGTGCCCTGGTGTATACATGGAGGCAGATGGCAAGTGTGTTGTGTATTTCTGTGTTTACTGGTGTGTGTAATTGTTTACCTGTGTATATTGGGCAATGCTCCACAAGCACACACACGCGGGCACACACATGCACGCGAACACAACCTATGTAACAACAATTGGATGGCCATGAAATTATCTGCAATGGCTGTGACGCCCGGGGATTAGCATGTGGGCTGACGTTAGCTTTGTGTCTTGGTTGGTGATGGGAGGTCTAGCTGGCCAGGGGAGCGTGGAGAGATGTGCCCCCAGGAAGAGAGTCATTGTGTCCTTGGAATGAAAATAACTTCTAAATGCCACATTAATGATGTCCTGGAGGACCTGCTCCATCCACCTGCCAGTCTCACTGCCTCACTGTTATTTATGTATGCTGGAATAAGTCACCATGCGTGTACTGTAAACATTAGCAATGGTACACTGTAATCATTAACAATTGTGCACTGTAATCATTAGCAATTGTACACTGTAATCATATTAGCTATTGTACACTGTAATCATTAACTATTGTACACTGTAATCATTAACTATTGTACACTGTAATCATTATTGTACACTGTAATCATTAATTATTGTACACTGTAAACATTAACTATTGTGCACTGTAATCAGTAACTATTGTACACTGTAAACATTAACTATTGTGCACTGTAATCAGTAACTATTGTACACTGTAAACATTAACTATTGCGCACTGTAATCAGTAACTATTGTACACTGTAAACATTAAATATTGTGCACTGTAATCAGTAACTATTGTACACTGTAAACATTAACTATTGTGCACTGTAATCATTAGCTATTGTACACTGTAATCATTAACTATTGTAGACTGTAATCAGTAACTATTGTACACTGTAATCATTAACTATTTTACACTGTAATCATTAACTATTGTGCACTGTAAACATGAACTATTGTGCACTGTAATCATTAGCTATTGTGCACTGTAATCATTAACTATTGTACACTGTAATCATTATTGTACACTGTAATCATTAACTATTGTACACTGTAATCATTAGCAATTGTACACTGTAATCATATTAACTATTGTAAACTGTAATCATTAACTATTGTACACTGTAATCAGTAACTATTGTACATTATAATCATTAACTATTGTACACTGTAATCATTAACTATTGTACACTGCAATCATTAAATGTTGTACCCTGTAATCATTAGCTATTGTACACTGTAATCATTAGCTATTGTACACTGTAATCATATTAGCTATTGTACACTGTAATCATTAACTATTGTACACTGTAATCATTAGCTATTGTACACTGTAATCATTATTGTACACTGTAATCATTAATTATTGTACACTGTAAACATTAACTATTGTGCACTGTAATCAGTAACTATTGTACACTGTAAACATTAACTATTGTGCACTGTAATCAGTAACTATTGTACACTGTAAACATTAACTATTGTGCACTGTAATCAGTAACTATTGTACACTGTAAACATTAAATATTGTGCACTGTAATCAGTAACTATTGTACACTGTAAACATTAACTATTGTGCACTGTAATCATTAGCTATTGTACACTGTAATCATTAACTATTGTACACTGTAATCATTAACTATTGTAGACTGTAATCAGTAACTATTGTACACTGTAATCATTAACTATTTTACACTGTAATCATTAACTATTGTGCACTGTAAACATGAACTATTGTGCACTGTAATCATTAGCTATTGTGCACTGTAATCATTAACTATTGTACACTGTAATCATTATTGTACACTGTAATCATTAACTATTGTACACTGTAATAATTAACTATTGTACACTGTAATCATTAACTATTGTACACTGTAATCATTAACTATTGTACACTGTAATCAGTAACTATTGTACATTATAATCATTAACTATTGTACACTGTAATCATTAACTATTGTACACTGCAATCATTAAATGTTGTACACTGTAATCATTAGCTATTGTACACTGTAATCATTAACTATTGTACACTGTAATCATTAACTACAGTACACTGTAATCAATAACTACAGTACTATATTATCATTAACTACAGTACTATGTTATAATTAACTACAGTACTCTGTTATAATTAACTACAGTACTCTGTTATCATTAAGTACAGTACTCTGTTATCATTACCTACAGTACTCTGGTATCAATAACTACAGTATTCTGTTATAATTAACTACATTACTCTGTTATAATTAACTACAGTACTCTGTTATCATTAATTACAGTACTCTGTAATCATTACCTGCAATACTCTGTTATCATTAACTACAGTACTCTGTTCTAATTAACTACAGTACTCTGTTATCATTAAGTACAGTACTCTGTTATAATTAATTACAGTACTCTGTTATCATTAACTACAGTACTCTGTTATCAATAACTACAGTACTCTGTTATCATTAACTACAGTACTCTGTTATAATTAACTAAAGTACTCTGTTATCATTAATTACAGTACTCTGTAATCATTACCTGCAATACTCTGTTATCATTAACTACAGTACTCTGTTCTAATTAACTACAGTACTCTGTTATCATTAAGTACAGTACTCTGTTATAATTAATTACAGTACTCTGTTATCATTAACTACAGTACTCTGTTATCAATAACTACAGTACTCTGTTATCATTAACTACAGTACTCTGTTATAATTAACTACAGTACTCTGTTATAATTAACTACAGTACTCTGTAATCATTAACTACAGTACTCTATTATCATTAATTACAGTACTCTGTTATCATTAATTACAGTACTCTGTAATCATTAACTACAGTACTCTGTTATCATTAATTACAGTACTCTGTAATAATTAACTGCAATACTCTGTTAGCATTAACTACAGTACTCTGTTATCATTAACTACAGTCCTCATCATGAACCTGGATTTGGATACAGTGGACACACAGACAGACAAAATGAACACTAGGTCAACCCTCCACAGTTAAAATTTGACAGAATGAGAGAGAGTAAAACAGTGTGTGTGTGTGTGTGTGTGTGTGTGTGTGTGTGTGTGTGTGTGTGTGTGTGTGTGTGTGTGTGTGTGCATGCGTGCGTGTGTGATGATGATACGTGAGATGCTATTTCTGTTAATATGCTCCTGATGTTTCCACCTTTCCTGAAGGTCGAAACGAGGAGCGGTATGGTGAGGGAGAGACAGATTGGGTGAGATAGTGAGAAAGAGGCAACCATAGAGCAAATTCTGGAGGAAGACAGAGAAATGCAAACAGAGAGACAGGAGTGACAGGAGGAGAGACAGAAAAAGACAAATAAATAGAGTGCAAAAAGAGATGAGAACAAGAGCAAGTCGTCTGTATTGTCTATTTCCTGTCTGGGTGAAGGGGTATCTAGTGACTATGTGTCAAGTTTCTGGACTGGATGTCCTGTCATATAGCTAGTGATGCCACCGTCATAAATTGACTAACAAGTACTCTCAAAATCCATCTGGTGCCAAAGAATACCATCCCTCAAAAACTGTTAAAATCAGGACATTTGGAAAACTTACTGTCCTGTCCCACTGAAGGGAATAGTTTTGTATTGACAAAAACAATCCAGAATCTGATTGGACAAACATGAAATATAACACACAGTTTTTAACCACCAACCACCTTTTTATTGAGGGGTTTGTCTACCACGGAGTGGCGGGACGTTGAATGTTTCTTTGAATAGTTTGTCTCTCTGTGGGTGGCTTGGTTCTGGATGTTTGGAACCTGACTCCCTTGTCTCCAGAGCCATTCCTCGCCAGCGATACATCTTGTTGCTGTCAGCCACTACGGCGGCTGAGACTCCTCAATTAATTCCCTGATCTCTTAATGCTGTCTCTTCATCCGGTTGGCAGACGGGTCGATGGTGACAGGGCAGCCTCCTTCTGCTGACTCCTCACATTTTGCCAGAGGCACACCAGATGGACGGATGATTAAGGGAACTGGAGGTGTTTGGAGAGATGAGCGAGAGACGCATCGTTCTCCCCCGTGCTCAGTCCCGATTGGTCCTAAACCCTTAGCATAGGAAGCTGGCAAACTGTATGCCCACTTTCTACCCACACTGGCTTTGATTGGATGACGCGTGGCGCCATGAATAGGGACTGGATATGACTGTGCGACTACTAGAGATCGACAGGAAATGTCCACTAAGAGAGAGCCCTTAAATAGTTTAGCAACAGACACACATTACAAAGCAAACAAGGCATGTTTATGGTCATCTACTCAATTAGTCCTACACCAACTCTACTAAACAACTGATCTACTCCAGTAGTCCTACAGCACCTCTACTAA
>CM055735.1:14254665-14314665 GCA_029465975.1 Dallia pectoralis | reverse complement strand
ATTCACTCTCTCCATTCACTCTCTCCATTCACTCTCTCCATTCACTCTCTCCATTCACTCTCTCCATTCACTCTCTCCATTCACTCCTTCTCCATTCACTCTCTCCATTCACTCTCTCCATCCACTCCTTCTCCATTCACTCTCTCCATTCACTCTCTCCATTCACTCTCTCCATTCACTCTCTCCATTCACTCTCTCCATTCATTCCTTCTCCATTCACTCTCTCCATTCACTCTCTCCATTCACTCTCTCCATTCCCACCCCTCCTCCAACGCCTACCCTGAAATGGCCACAAAAGTGTTAACATTCCCGCTGTACATGGAAATGATCCAAGCTTCAAAAGACCCGGCAAGAATATTAGAATATTACACAATGCCTATAGCGGTAACCTCTCCAAGGGAGGTTAAGTACCATTTACTTTATTCTCTTATCTTCAGATATCACGCCGTTTCATGTTAAACGCTCACTCCATTTCCAAGTGCTTTTGTGCTTTTGTCTGCTCAATAACTCCCACGTGAAGTGGCGTCCGGCTGTGCTTGGATCAGATGTTGGGGTCTCGTGTGGCGGTGTTTGTATGCTAGGCAGAGCCACTGCTGGCTGTTCTCAGAGCAGTGGTCCATTAGTGCAAATGTCTGGCGGGGCGTTTCGTCACGACCGCTTTAAAGCTCCTCTCATTCCAGTACCGACTGAGCTGAGAGACACTGTGGAGCACGGTTGCTAGGCAGCCACGCCTGCTGCTGTCAGGTGTAGCAGACAGAGAAACACCTGATTATGTTTGCCTCGAAACTAGTTGCAGGCAGTTGTACACATTACATTTCTTCCCTCGAGCTAAAACTTAGGCCTGGATGTTGTCAATTGGATCAAGAGGTTTAATTTCAGGGCAAGGTTAACAGGGTCGGATAAAAAAAACTCCCATCACTGGTTATAAATGCATTTATCTGGTCAAAGTCCACCAAAGTGGCCCACGGCTGAGATTATAGACTTAGGATATTGTCAATCTATAAGAAGGGACCAATCAGAGAGTGGGTGAGCTGGATAAAGAATGCACAAACTTCAATTATTCGATTGCACCATTGTACCAACAAATGCGAAGAGTAGGTATTCGTATGTGAAGTGGTGGGTTAATTATGCAGTGAAAACGCTACTAATAAAGAACTTAAACAGTATCAGGGAAAAGCATTTTAGCAAGGTGTGGGTTGACAAAACGGCAGAGTGAAGGACCACATTAAGTGCAGGTCCAAGAACAGGGCCATTTGACGGGCTAGCAGTATCTGTTCAGTAGACCCAAGGCCCCGGACGACGACTCACAGCGTCTGGACAGACCATTCCGTGGCCTAGATGGAATTATAATGCTATTCATTTGATCCTTTCGCAAAGGCAACATCCAGATGGACAAAAAACAACTGGATGAATTTCCCAACTGGCCCAAACATCTCCATACCAATCCAACAGGCCACATTGTCATCCTGATTCAGAGTGCATTGACTCACGTGCACGGTGTAAACACCTGCCCTCCATATGCAAATCTATTTGTTTTTTACTGGTATATTTTCGCCATTATTGCAGCTATGAAGGGAGAAGTTTGGCCAGGATGGTTAGAAAGTAGAAGCCAGCGGAAAAAACCCTGAGGTTCAAGGGTCGTTGGCATGTCACCTCAGACACTGGACTGAATCCACATTCCCACCTAGTGTTACCAGGCTATACGTATTCACCCCCTGTGTTACCAGGCTATACGTATTCACCCCCTGTGTTACCAGGCTATACGTATTCACCCCCTGTGTTACCAGGCTATACGTATTCACCCCCTGTGTTACCAGGCTATACGTATTCACCCCCTGTGTTACCAGGCTATACGTATACACCCCCTGTGTTACCAGGCTATACGTATTCACCCCCTGTGTTACCAGGCTATACGTATTCACCCCCTGTGTTACCAGGCTATACGTATTCACCCCCTGTGTTACCAGGCTATACGTATTCACCCCCTGTGTTACCAGGCTATACGTATTCACCCCTGTGTTACCAGGCTATACGTATTCACCCCTGTGTTACCAGGCTATACGTATTCACCCCCTGTGTTACCAGGCTATACGTATTCACCCCCTGTGTTACCAGGCTATACGTATTCACCCCCTGTGTTACCAGGCTATACGTATACACCCCCTGTGTTACCAGGCTATACGTATTCACCCCCTGTGTTACCAGGCTATACGTATTCACCCCCTGTGTTACCAGGCTATAAGTATACACCCCCTGTGTTACCAGGCTATACGTATTCACCCCCTGTGTTACCAGGCTATAAGTATACACCCCCTGTGTTACCAGGCTATACGTATTCACCCCCTGTGTTACCAGGCTATAAGTATACACCCCCTGTGTTACCAGGCTATACGTATTCACCCCCTGTGTTACCAGGCTATAGGAGAAAAAAAGTTAGAAGCAACGCACACCTTAGTAGACGAGGTGTTGGCTAAAGGGTACGGATTGAAACAAAATGATAAGAAAAAAGCCTCACACTCTAAACTCAAATGCAAATAATATTTATTACCAACGTTTCGACAGGCACGCTGTCTTCATCAGGGTACCAGGCTATAGGAGTTCACCTCCTGCGTTACCAGGCTATATGTCTGCATCCTCCGGTGTTGCCAGGCTATATTCATATTCAAATCAGTTCAAATGAAAGTCATTCATAGACAAGCCGGCCACGCATCAACCAACGTATGCTTGTGCCTGAGCAACGCGCTGGATAGTTCAAAGAGCCCGGTGCCCGTGAAGCCTTTTGAAGTGGAACTTCATCTGAGATGGAACGTCGTCTCTGAAACCTGAGTGGAGAAAACAGGGGAAATTGACTGCATACAATGCGTCCACCGTCCTCCTTTTTACAAAAAGCATCTGCCGTGCATTTGCAATCCATCAGACATCAATTTACAATACAAAGGTATTGATTTTAAAAGCTGTCTCGGGGCAGTGGGGGCGGAGCCGTCGCTCGTGTTTTCCAGGCTAGGCCGGTGATTGGATGAGAGAAGGAGGGAGAAGGGTGGAGAGAGGCACGAGGGGAGGAGAAGTGCCAGAGAAAGACATGCAGTGAGAGAAGAGAGAAACGTGTCGGCCAGCCTTTATCTCTGCTTCGTTATGACACAGCGCTGGTCTCACTGCTCAAGGTGTCCTGTCGTTCTGCTAATTACAGCCCAGAATGCCATTGGCTAACCGCAGTCTGCGGAGAGAGAGGATGGATGGACGGGGTGGACGCACGGATTGTCCTGTCCTCAGACCCACACACACGCACGCAACACGCCCTCGCACACACCGCGGGATACTGGGAAACAATCGAGACTATTGACTTTGATGATCCAATACTATTAGAGCCACCCAGGCGTCTCCAAAGCCACAAAGGAGCCAGTAAAATAAGTTAATTACCGTCCTGAGACGCGTGTCTATCGTCATCGTTGTTATGTGACGGCCAGTGCGGAATGGCGACATTACAGCTGACGTCCCCTTCTAAGTGGCATGACAAAGAGTTCTGAACCAGCCACTTATACACAACGGATTACGATCACACTTACGGCCGTTGACGGGCAATTGGCCCGTAGTTAGTAGCTAGCTATTAGAGAGCTACCGCTTTATGTTAGCATGGCTGTTTCAAAAAACAGTCCACTCAGGGGGAATGAAGAGGAATACGACGATGACCTTGAGCTTTACTCAATTGTGGAATGTCCAGGTGGGGCTGGCTGTGGGTGGCTGTGGGTGGCTGTGGCAGGCTCTGGGTGGCTGTGGGTGGCTGTGACAGGCTGTGGGTGGCTATGGCTGGCCGTGGCTGGTTGTGGGTGGCTGTCTGTGGGTGGCTGTGGGTGGCTGTGGCAGGCTGTGGGTGGCTGTGGCAGGCTGTGGGTGGCTATGGCTGGCTGTGGGTGGTTGTGGGTGGCTGTCTGTGGGTGGCTGTGGGTGGCTGTGGCAGGCTGTGGGTGGCTGTGGCAGGCTGTGGGTGGCTATGGCTGGCTGTGGGTGGTTGTGGGTGGCTGTCTGTGGGTGGCTGTGGGTGGCTGTGGCAGGCTGTGGGTGGCTGTGGCTGGCTGTGGGTGGCTATGGCTGGCTGTGGGTGGTTGTGGGTGGCTGTCTGTGGGTGGCTGTGGGTGGCTGTGGCAGGCTGTGGGTGGCTGTGGCAGGCTGTGGGTGGCTATGGCTGGCTGTGGGTGTAGCGGGTTTGGGTGTAGCGGGTTTGGGTGTGGCGGGTGGAGATATTTTTTTATGTGGTTAGTTTCGCAACAGGTCAAGGTCCCTCTCTTTCGTAACCTGTCAAAAAATCCCAGTGTGGAGAAACTTATTAATTAATTTAGAAATGTATTAATTTAATAGAAACAGCTGCTTGTCTGTCATCTCAACATGAAAATAGTATTGTTCAGGTGACTTATGTGAGTTCTGACTCATGGTAATATGCTATACACACCTGCTTTAGTATCTATGAAGCACAGACTCAGACATCATTCAGAGATGGGTAAAACCTGGTCCACCTACCAAGCTCTCAAGTCGTATAAACCCTCGTTGAATGAGCATTTCACAGTCAATTGTGTTTTGCTGTTCTAAATGTGTTTTCAAAAACCTGAGACCAAACGGAATCCGTCAATCCTGGGACATCTTAAGGATTACATGTCTCTAATCAGCAGGAGACAGACAGGAAGACTTGACACCACGGCGGATGTCAGGAAACACTTGGTGCCACTGGTAAAACCGGGGACAGGCAGCAACCCTGAGCCACCGAGCATAAACACAGGCAGGAACACAGGCGGAAACACAGGCGGAAACACAATCTAACTAGGGTCAGTTCAACGCGCGTACAGTTGGTGTACGGCTCACAGGGGATTGCTGTGCAATCGGAGCCCCGCTGTGTGAACATAAATTAACAGTCTTTCAATCAGGCCGGCTCAGTTAGACAGCAGACGCGTGAACACACACAAACACTCACATACAAAAACACTCACACACTGAGGGAGGAGATGGACCGGCAGTCTGGGAGAGGAAATCTCAGAGTGATCCGCTTTTGTCAGGACAGACTGAAAGACTATTTTCCTCTAAGGCACAGAGGAATAGTCTAAATACCACAGCTTTCACATAAAGGGAACAGGCTGGTCATTTTGAGGACCTGGGATGTCTGAGGCCCTGGAGTGTCTGAGAACCTGGAGTGTCTGAGGCCCTGGAGTGTCTGAGGCCCTGGAGTGTCTGACAACCTGGAGTGTCTGAGAACCTGGAGTGTCTGAGAACCTGGAGTGTCTGAGAACCTGGAGTGTCTGAGGCCCTGGAGTGTCTGAGAACCTGGAGTGTCTGAGAACCTGGAGTGTCTGAGAACCTGGAGTGTCTGAGAACCTGGAGTGTCTGAGGCCCTATAGAGTCTGAAAACCTGGAGTGTCTGAGGCCCTGGAGTGTCTGACAACCTGGAGTGTCTGAGAACCTGGAGTGTCTGAGAACCTGGAGTGTCTGAGAACCTGGAGTGTCTGAGAACCTGGAGTGTCTGAGAACCTGGAGTGTCTGAGAACCTGGAGTGTCTGAGAACCTGGAGTGTCTGAGGCACTGGAGTGTCTGAGAACCTGGAGTGTCTGAGAACCTGGAGTGTCTGAGAACCTGGAGTGTCTGAGAACCTGGAGTGTCTGAGGCCCTATAGAGTCTGAGAACCTGGAGTGTCTGAGGCCCTATAGAGTCTGAAAACCTGGAGTGTCTGAGGCCCTGGAGTGTCTGACAACCTGGATTGTCTGAGAACCTGGAGTGTCTGAGAACCTGGAGTGTCTGAGAACCTGGAGTGTCTGAAAACCTGGAGTGTCTGAGGCCCTGGAGTGTCTGAGGCCCTGGAGTGTCTGAGGCCCTGGAGTGTCTGAGGCCCTGGAGTGTCTGAGGCCCTGGAGTGTCTGAGAACCTGGAGTGTCTGAGAACCTGGAGTGTCTGAGAACCTGGAGTGTCTGAGAACCTGGAGTGTCTGAGAACCTGGAGTGTCTGAGAACCTGGAGTGTCTGAGAACCTGGAGTGTCTGACAACCTGGAGTGTCTGAGAACCTGGAGTGTCTGAGAACCTGGAGTGTCTGAGAACCTGGAGTGTCTGAGAACCTGGAGTGTCTGAGAACCTGGAGTGTCTGAGAACCTGGAGTGTCTGAGAACCTGGAGTGTCTGAGAACCTGGAGTGTCTGAGAACCTGGAGTGTCTGACAACCTGGAGTGTCTGAGAACCTGGAGTGTCTGAGAACCTGGAGTGTCTGAGAACCTGGAGTGTCTGAGAACCTGGAGTGTCTGAGAACCTGGAGTGTCTGAGAACCTGGAGTGTCTGAGAACCTGGAGTGTCTGAGGCCCTGGAGTGTCTGAGAACCTGGAGTGTCTGAGGCCCTGGAGTGTCTGAGAACCTGGAGTGTCTGAGGCCCTGGAGTGTCTGAGGCCCTGGAGTGTCTGAGGCCCTGGAGTGTCTGAGAACCTGGAGTGTCTGAGAACCTGGAGTGTCTGAGAACCTGGAGTGTCTGAGAACCTGGAGTGTCTGAGAACCTGGAGTGTCTGAGAACCTGGAGTGTCTGAGAACCTGGAGTGTCTGAGAACCTGGAGTGTCTGCCTAGCGTACCGGGAAGAGGGTGAGTGGGGGGCGGGTCCCGGAAACTAAATGCCAGACTCAATTTGATGGTTGAATGTAAATGACAGAGACGACTCCTTAGTAGATAAGAAACGACGACAACAAACACAGTCAATCTATCACAGCATGCAAACCCGCTATCCTTAGAGATAAGCACCTTAAGAGCCGCATGTCATTTGTTTTCTTCTCCCAGACCGCTCTCAACTGCGGACAGGAGCCTCTGTCAGGGACGCCACGGTGTCTCAGAAGTGGCACCCCCGCTAGCAGGGAATCAGCCGCCGATCCCCGGCTGTTCAGGGACGGAACATTGTCCCCTTATTCTACATGGTTGATAGCGCTTTCATTAACCTGGCGGGATCGGGTCAGGCTAGCAAGGTTGGTCGGGGTCATTTCAATTTCAACAGAGTTCTTTCGAGACATGCTGCTCCATTGAATTTACAAGCGTCGACATCCAAAAAGGAACAATATGGGTTTTCATAAATGTTATGTCACCATAGTCCCTGAATGGTGGGAGCTGACGGATGGAGATGACCCGAACAGTGTAGGCTGCATAAAGCTATGCTTAGATAGCATCTTCCTCACAGGAACACTCTCATAGTCACAAATGCAGACATTGGCGGAACAGTCTGAGCATTCTAATTAAACCATTATTAGTAAAGTACAAGTGAAAAACAGCATGTTTGTCTAACGCCATGCTGTGTTTCTAAATATCTGCTAGCAGGGAATCTATCAACAGATGATTAGTAGTGGTAACATGATGTGGTAACCTTATGTGGTAACATGATGTGGTGACCTTATGTGGTGACCTTATGTGGTGACCTTACGTGGTAACCTTATGTGGTAACATGATGTGGTAACCTTATGTGGTAACATGATGTGGTAACCTTATGTGGTAACATGATGTGGTAACCTTATGTGGTAACATGATGTGGTAATCTTATGTGGGGACCTTATGTGGTAACCTTATGTGGTAACATGATGTGGTAACCTTATGTGGTAACATGATGTGGTAACCTTATGTGGTAACATGATGTGGTAACCTTATGTGGTAACATGATGTGGTAATCTTATGTGGTAACATGATGTGGTAACCTTATGTGGTAACCTTATGTGGTAACCTTATGTGGTAACCTTATGTGGTAACCTTATGTAGTAACCTTATGTGGTAACATGATGTGGTAACCTTATGTGGTAACATGATGTGGTAACATGATGTGGTAACCTTATGTGGTAACCTTATGTGATAACATGATGTGGTAACCTTATGTGGTAACATGATGTGGTAACCTTATGTGGTAACATGATGTGGTAACTTTATGTGGTAACCTTATGTGGTAACATGATGTGGTAACCTTATGTGGTAACCTTATGTGGTAACATGATGTGGTAACATGATAAGGTAACCTTATGTGGTAACATGATGTGGTAACATGATGTGGAAACCTTATGTGGTAACATGATGTGGTAACCTTATGTGGTAACCTTATGTGGTAACATGATGTGGTAACATGATAAGGTAACCTTATGTGGTAACATGATGTGGTAACATGATGTGGAAACCTTATGTGGTAACATGATGTGGTAACCTTATGTGATAACATGATGTGGTAACCTTATGTGGTAACATGATGTGGTAACCTTATGTGGTAACATGATGTGGTAACCTTATGTGGTAACATGATGTGGTAACCTTATGTGGTAACCTTATGTGGTAACATGATGTGGTAACCTTATGTGGTAACCTTATGTGGTAACATGATGTGGTAACATGATGTGGAAACCTTATGTGGTAACCTTATGTGGTAACATGATGTGGTAACATGATAAGGTAACCTTATGTGGTAACATGATGTGGTAACATGATGTGGAAACCTTATGTGGTAACATGATGTGGTAACCTTATGTGATAACATGATGTGGTAACCTTATGTGGTAACATGATGTGGTAACCTTATGTGGTAACATGATGTGGTAACCTTATGTGGTAACATGATGTGGTAACCTTATGTGGTAACCTTATGTGGTAACATGATGTGGTAACATGATAAGGTAACCTTATGTGGTAACATGATGTGGTAACATGATGTGGAAACCTTATGTGGTAACATGATGTGGTAACCTTATGTGATAACATGATGTGGTAACCTTATGTGATAACATGATGTGGTAACCTTATGTGGTAACATGATGTGGTAACCTTATGTGGTAACATGATGTGGTAACCTTATGTGGTAACATGATGTGGTAACCTTATGTGGTAACATGATGTGGTAACCTTATGTGGTAACCTTATGTGGTAACCTTATGTGGTAACATGATGTGGTAACATGATGTGGAAACCTTATGTGGTAACATGATGTGGTAACCTTATGTGGTAACATGATGTGGTAACCTTATGTGGTAACATGATGTGGTAACCTTATGTGGTAACATGATGTGGTAACCTTATGTGGTAACATGATGTGGTAACCTTATGTGGTAACCTTATGTGGTAACATGATGTGGTAACCTTATGTGGTAACCTTATGTGGTAACCTTATGTGGTAACCTTATGTGGTAACATGATGTGGTAACCTTATGTGATAACATGATGTGGTAACCTTATGTGGTAACATGATGTGGTAACCTTATGTGGTAACATGATGTGGTAACCTTATGTGGTAACATGATGTGGTAACCTTATGTGGTAACATGATGTGGTAACCTTATGTGGTAACATGATGTGGTAACATTATGTGGTAACATGATGTGGTAACCTTATGTGGTAACCTTATGTTGTAACATGATGTGGTAACCTTATGTTGTAACATGATGTGGTAACCTTATGTTGTAACATGATGTGGTAACCTTATGTTGTAACATGATGTGGTAACATTATGTGGTAACATGATGTGGTAACCTTATGTGGTAACATGATGTGGTAACATGATGTGGTAACCTTATGTGGTAACATGATGTGGTAACATGATGTGGTAACCTTATGTGGTAACATGATGTGGTAACATTATGTGGTAACATGATGTGGTAACCTTATGTGGTAACCTTATGTTGTAACATGATGTGGTAACCTTATGTTGTAACATGATGTGGTAACCTTATGTTGTAACATGATGTGGTAACCTTATGTTGTAACATGATGTGGTAACATTATGTGGTAACATGATGTGGTAACCTTATGTGGTAACATGATGTGGTAACCTTATGTGGTAACATGATGTGGTAACCTTATGTTGTAACATGATGTGGTAACTATTATCACAACTATGTGGTAAAATCTCACAACTCTTTGGTACTATTATCACAACTATGTGGTAAAACCTCACAACTCTTAGTACAGAACTCCAAACTTATCAGCCAGTCTTTTTTCTTAGTAGCAAAAATTGCCTATAGCCCTAAACAAAATATACTGTAGCTTGGTTGTGATTAGAGGTGACTTGTCTGAATCCCACAGAATCAATAGCATGTGCATATCGTGTCATAAGTGTTTTTTACGCACCGAGTGCTGTGGACAGACTGGGACTAGTGTAGGGCTGTGGACAGACTGGGACTAGTGAGGGGCTGTGAACAGGCTGGGACTAGTGTGGGGCTGTGAACAGACTGGGACTAGTGTGGGGCTGTGGACAGGCTGGGACTAGTGTGGGGCTGTGAACAGACTGGGACTAGTGTGGGGCTGTGGACAGGCTGGGACTAGTGTGGGGCTGTGAACAGGCTGGGACTAGTGTGGGGCTGTGAACAGACTGGGACTAGTGTGGGGCTGTGGACAGGCTGGGACTAGTGTGGGGCTGTGAACAGGCTGGGACTAGTGTGGGGCTGTGGACAGGCTGGGACTAGTGTGGGGCTGTGGACAGGCTGGGACTAGTGTGGGGCTGTGAACAGACTGGTACTAGTGTGGGGCTGTGGACAGGCTGGGACTAGTGTGGGGCTGTGGACAGACTGGGACTAGTGTGGGGCTGTGGACAGGCTGGGACTAGTGTGGGGCTGTGGACAGACTGGGACTAGTGTGGGGCTGTGGACAGGCAGGGACTAGTGTGGGGCTGTGGACAGACTGGGACTAGTGTGGGGCTGTGGACAGGCTGGTACATACTGGTCAAAAAATATATGCCAGCACCCCAATACAATGACCTGTATTTACGGAATAACAAAATGTTCTGCGTTGTTCCATGTTATGACCTTGACAAAAATCTACTTAGGGATCGAAGATGATTTGTCAGATCCCACGGTCAGAATGAAAACCTCTCGCTGTATGTGTGGCAGGTGCCCTTGCCTGGAGGGGTTCAAGGTTGGACTCACAAACCGTTATATTCCCTCATAATTGGGAGGCGTGTCTAGACTGCTGAACTGCTCCAGAGCTCCTCCTTCATTCCACGCCCTCCACACTGCCGCAACTCGGGACATTTCTTTAAACGCCCAGAGAATGAAACTCCAAAGGGCCGCTAACAGATGAATGAACAACGAATAGAGAGAGAATGAGAGAGGAGGGAGTGAAAGAGAGAGAAACTGAATTAGGAGGAGGGAAGAGAGCGAGAGGGAGAGAATGAAGGGGGAGTAAAATAAAATGAGATTAGACAGAGAGATGGAGGTGCGGGCCAGGTTGGATATAAAGGAGATGATAAACACGGGCAATAGAGGGCCTGGCAGGCTGGCCTGGTACGTCAGCACATGAATTTATAGGCTGATTTATTTCTCACTCACCGCTGTTTGAGCCATTAAGTTTGGCACACAGTCACTCTCCCCCATTCCCACTATCTCCTCTCCCTCCCAGTTCTTCTCTCCCTCTATATTCCTGTCCATCTCTCACTCTCCTCGTTTCTTCGTAGGTGTCCTTGTCTCCTCTATTCAGTCTATGTCAACAACGCTTGCTACATTACCAGCACATCTCCTATCCCAGCTGCTGTAGCTCTACATTACCAGCACATCTCCTATCCCAGCTGCTGTAGCTCTACATTACCAGCGCATCTCCTATCCCAGCTGCTGTAGCTCTACATTACCAGCACATCTTCTATTCTAGCTGTTGTAGCTCTACATTACCAGCACATCTTCTATTCTAGCTGTTGTAGCTCTACATTACCAGCACATCTCTTATCCCAGCTGCTGTAGCACTACATTACCAGCACATCTCCTATCCCAGCTGCTGTAGCTCTACATTACCAGCACATCTCCTATCCCAGCTGCTGTAGCTCTACATTACCAGCACATCTCCTATCCCAGCTGCTGTAGCTCTACATTACCAGCACATCTTCGATCCCAGCTGCTGTAGCTCTACATTACCAGCACATCTCCTATCCCAGCTGCTGTAGCTCTACATTACCAGCACATCTCCTATCCCAGCTGCTGTAGCTCTACATTACCAGCACATCTTCTATTCTAGCTGCTGTAGCTCTACATTACCAGCACATCTTCTATTCTAGCTGCTGTAGCTCTACATTACCAGCACATCTTCTATTCTAGCTGCTGTAGCTCTACATTACCAGCACATCATCTATCCCAGCTGCTGTAGCTCTACATTACCAGCACATCTTCTATTCTAGCTGTTGTAGCTCTACATTACCAGCGCATCTTCTATCCCAGCTGTTGTAGCTCTACATTACCAGCACATCTTCTATTCTAGCTGTTGTAGCTCTACATTACCAGCACATCTTCTATTCTAGCTGTTGTAGCTCTACATTACCAGCGCATCTTCTATCCCAGCTGTTGTAGCTCTACATTACCAGCGCATCTTCTATCCCAGCTGTTGTAGCTCTACATTACCAGCACATCTTCTATTCTAGCTGTTGTAGCTCTACATTACCAGCACATCTCCTATCCCAGCTGCTGTAGCTCTACATTACCAGCACATCTCCTATTTTTTTCAAGAACACATTAAACAAATAAGTAAATCGAAATGTTAGGTGTTGGTTAAGGTTAGGGTTAGGGCAAGAGTAAGAGTCAGGGTTCCGTTTAATATTTATAGTAAAAAGAGTTATATTCCAGAAAGTTCAATTCAAGCTACGCCCACTTCCTGCTCTAAATGCAAGTTCAGTCAACCAATCACGACACTTTCTTTCAACACCTCAAGAAAATAAAAACAACATTTTACGTGTGCATGTCACAAATTGTGGGTACAAAAATCGTGTCTATTTCACAAAAACTTCTTCTCTGTGATTCTGTGCTGAATTCATCACATGCCATCGCTGCGACGTTCCCCTAGCGTTGTCCCGGTGTCACTCCTCCCATTACCCTTCGACCTATGTCTCCGTGTTTACAGAGACTCACTCTCCCACTGGCTTGTTTTTATCAAAATGAAACATACAAACTGTTGATTAAGTAGGCCGCTAGGAAAATCAATTCTCATTTAGAGGGGAAACATTTGTCTTTTTCGCTTTGGCACGACACAAGAGGTTTGACAGGAACAATGAGTATTAGAGTTTGGTGTTTACACGTGTGTGTGTGTGTGTGTGTGTGTGAGAGAGTGAGTAAGTGGAAGTCTGTGTGTAGAGAATTGAAGGGTCAAGGAGTGGGGCGGCGATCGAAAGTCAATCTGGTTATTGACTGTGCCGGGGACAGCAACAAGACGTATTCCCCTCATCGCTATGGCCACAGACTCTCTAAGTCATTATCGTAATTGGTCATTACACCGCGTGGTATTCAGTTTTCATAGTCTAATGACTTTCAGACGGCAGCTTGAACACAGCATCGGCAGCCTGGCAGTGTTTGGGACGAGGTTAGGCTACTGGTGGGGAGATGCACAGACAACCAAAAGGTTGTTAGATCAAACCTCGAAGCTGGAAAGGCAAAACCGAACAGTCCTTATGTACTTTAACATCTTTAGTTGTAGCTCTTAATATAGAGGTGTAGGATTGAAAGCGGAAGGAAGATTTGTGGTTTGTAATTGAATGCAAAACTTTTTTATGACACCTTGATTTGTGTATTTTTTCCCCCCGAAAAACTTCACAAACGACACAGCTTGCCCCTGCGATCCTCACAGGGAGTCCCCGTTGAGAACCACCAGGAGTTGAGAACGCTTCTCTCAGTGCTGCCAGACTGTGACACAGCAGGCAGAAGCATTTGGATTCGTAGGACTCGTACGATAAATACTGCGTTTCGCGTTTCCAAACAAACAAACTAGATAGGAACGCAGCAATAAAGGAAAGCAATAAAGGAAATTCAGACGGCGAAATGAAACGTGCTTGTTGTTTTTTGTTTTCTTTGTCTGCACAGGTACAACTGAAAAACGGATCCAAATTGGACGTGAGGGGACATGCACATTTCTTGTTTGTTGTAAACGGACATGGCAAATAAAACTGTTTCTGATTCTGATATTGTCACGATTGGTGTGGTGGCGTTGCTACACGGACATATTTCGGTGATGCACTTCCTTGTTTCACTTCCGTGTTTACGTTTGTCTCACGGCTGTTTGCACTTATAATCAATGGGATATAAGAGGGTCGCGAGCAGTGCACTCATTGCTTCGCATTGTTACATGTCACACGTTATTTTAGAGGTGAGTGTGTTCTACTACTGTTGTCTTTGTATGGGATTTGTGTAAGACGCTATATGCGCACCTTTTGTTTCATGTCAACAGTTTAGTGTTTGTCGCCGTTTACGGTTTGTTTTAAGTTGGTGTCTTTAAATAAACCTGACCCAAACGGATATACGACTCTGCACATGGCTTCCTCACGCACTACACCTTGGACGGACCGTGACAGAATGCGAAGCCAACAAAGAAGCCAGCAGAGCCAGCAGACGGTGAGTGGATTCCACGGGGGGGCAAGCTATAGCGCCCCGTCGGATGAAACTCGCCGTCGCCCCACGGAGCGGTGGGAGTGGAATCGGCCGGAGACACCACAGGAGCGGTGGCTACGTCTCCGGCCGTATGCTACGGTGGAACCACCGAAGCGGCATTCAGGGCCAGTTCTGATGGGTCCGCGGGCCTTCTATGAAGGAAGAATGAGGGCATCCCGGAAGCGCCCCAAAGAGATTTTTGGGGGGGAGCTAACGGGGTGTTCAGGAAGG
Source organism: Dallia pectoralis (assembly GCA_029465975.1). NCBI lineage: Eukaryota > Metazoa > Chordata > Actinopteri > Esociformes > Umbridae > Dallia > Dallia pectoralis. The sequence goes on along the minus strand of CM055735.1, from coordinate 14,300,077 downwards.
TCCGCGGAGAGAACACCCACGGTCCTGGTGCTGCAGGAACGGCCACCCACTGCTCCGGGGCTGCAGACAGGGGGAGGAAAACCCCTGGGGCTACAGCCACTACCCCCGCCGTGGGAAGACCCTTTTCTGCCGCCGACGACAGGGACAGAAAAACCCCCGGAGGGGTTGGATGACCAGCCCACGGCCATTATTAGGACGTGGTGGAGGACATGGCTGGATTTACAGGAGCCAGCGCCTGAGATGGTCGACACCACGCTGGCGCCTGAGATGGTCGCCGTCACGTCAGCGTTCACGATGGTTCCTGCCGTCCCGCCAGCGCCCAAGATGGCTACCGTCGTCCCGCCAGCGCGCAAGATGGCTGTTGCCGTCCCGCCAGCGCCCAAGATGGCTACCGTCGTCCCGCCGGCGCTCAAGATGGCTGTTGCCGTCCCGCCAGCGCCCAAGATGGCTGCTGCCGTCACGCCAGCGCTCAAGACGGCTGCCGTCGTCCCGCCGGCGCTCAAGATGGCTGTTGCCGTCACGCCAGCGCCCACGATGGCTCCCGCCGTCACGCCAGCGTCCACGATGGCTACCGTCGTCCCGCCAGCGCGCAAGATGGCTGTTGCCATCCCGCCAGCGCCCAAGATGGCTACCGTCGTCCCGCCGGCGCTCAAGATGGCTGTTGCCGTCCCGCCAGCGCCCAAGATGGCTGCTGCCGTCACGCCAGCGCTCAAGACGGCTGCCGTCGCCCCGCCGGCGCTCAAGATGGCTGTTGCCGTCACGCCAGCGCCCACGATGGCTCCCGCCGTCACGCCAGCGTCCACGATGGCTACCGTCGTCCCGCCAGCGCGCAAGATGGCTGTTGCCATCCCGCCAGCGCCCAAGATGGCTACCGTCGTCCCGCCGGCGCTCAAGATGGCTGTTGCCGTCCCGCCAGCGCCCAAGATGGCTGCTGCCGTCACGCCAGCGCTCAAGACGGCTGCCGTCGTCCCGCCGGCGCTCAAGATGGCTGTTGCCGTCACGCCAGCGCCCACGATGGCTCCCGCCGTCACGCCAGCGTCCACGATGGCTCCCGCCGTCCCGCCAGCGCTCAAGATGGCTGTTGCCGTCACGCCAGCGCTCAAGATGGCTGCCGTCGTCCCGCCGGCGCTCAAGATGGCTGTTGCCGTCACGCCAGCGCCCACGATGGCTCCCGCCGTCACGCCAGCGCTCAAGATGGCTGTTGCTGTCACGCCAGCGCCCAAGATGGCTGCCGTCGTCCCGCCAGCGCCCAAGATGGCTGCCGCCGTCACGCCAGCGTCCACGATGGCTCCCGCCGTCCCGCCAGCGCTCAAGATGGCTGTTGCTGTCACGCCAGCGCCCAAGATGGCTGCCGTCGTCCCGCCAGCGCCCAAGATGGCTGCCACCGTCACGCCAGTGTCCACAATGGCTGCCGCATCGCCGCCCACAATGGCTGCCGCATCGCCGCCCACAATGGCTGCCGCATCGCCGCCCACAATGGCTGCCGCATCGCCGCCCACAAGGGCTGCCGCAACGCCGCCCACAATGGCTGCCGCGACGCCGCCCACAATGGCTGCCGCATCGCCGCCCACAATGGCTGCCGCATCGCCGCCCACAATGGCTGCCGCATCGCCGCCCACAATGGCTGCCGCATCGCCGCCCACACTGGCTGCCGCATCGCCGCCCACACTGGCTGCCGCATCGCCGCCCACACTGGCTGCCGCATCGCCGCCCACAATGGCTGCCGCATCGCCGCCCACAATGGCTGCCGCATCGCCGCCCACAATGGCTGCCGCATCGCCGCCCACAATGGCTGCCGCATCGCCGACCACGAAGGCCGCGCCACGACGACGCTCACGATGGCCGCCGCCACGACGACGCTCACGATGGCCGCCGCCACGACGACGCTCACGATGGCCGCCGCCACGACGGCGCTCACGATGGCCGCCGCCACGACTACGCTCACGATGGCCGCCGCCACGACGACGCTCACGATGGCCGCCGCCACGACTACGCTCACGATGGCCGCCGCCACGACTACGCTCACGATGGCCGCCGCCACGACTACGCTCACGATGGCCGCCGCCACGACTACGCTCACGATGGCCGCCGCCACGACTACGCTCACGATGGCCGCCGCCACGACTACGCCACGATGGCCGCCGCCACGACTACGCTCACGATGGCCGCCGCCACGACTACGCTCACGATGGCCGCCGCCACGACTACGCTCACGATGGCCGCCGCCACGACTACGCTCACGATGGCCGCCGCCACGACTACGCTCACGATGGCCGCCGCCACGACTACGCTCACGATGGCCGCCGCCACGACTACGCTCACGATGGCCGCCGCCACGACTACGCTCACGATGGCCGCCGCCACGACTACGCTCACGATGGCCGCCGCCACGACTGCGCCCCCGATGGCCGCCGCCACGACGGCGCCCACGATGGCCTCCGCCACCACGTCGCCCACGACGGCGGACTCTGAGCTGCACGAGATGGCGGACTCTGAGCCGCACGAGATGGCGGCCTCTCTGCCGCACTAGATGGCGGTCTCTCTGCCGCACTAGATGGCGGCCTCTCAGCCACCGAGGCCTTTTCAGGGCTGGACCTGCGGTCCTGGACTGACCCTTTTGGGTTTGACTGCGGGTTCTCTCCCTGTTGCTCCCTTGTCTTGGTTTTGTGTTTCCGTTCGGCTATCTGGGGAGCTAGCCTTTTAGTGGGGGATACTGTCACGATTGGTGTGGTGGCGTTGCTACACGGACATATTTCGGTGATGCACTTCCTTGTTTCACTTCCGTGTTTACGTTTGTCTCACGGCTGTTTGCACTTATAATCAATGGGATATAAGAGGGTCGCGAGCAGTGCACTCATTGCTTCGCATTGTTACATGTCACACGTTATTTTAGAGGTGAGTGTGTTCTACTACTGTTGTCTTTGTATGGGATTTGTGTAAGACGCTATATGCGCACCTTTTGTTTCATGTCAACAGTTTAGTGTTTGTCGCCGTTTACGGTTTGTTTTAAGTTGGTGTCTTTAAATAAACCTGACCCAAACGGATATACGACTCTGCACATGGCTTCCTCACGCACTACACCTTGGACGGACCGTGACAGATATTTTGGCACATGGCTCTAAGTACACAGATAATGAAAAATCCGCAACTAGATAGCTCTAGATAGGTCTATATTGTTAAATAAACTTGTCTTTAGAGATCTACTGACCTTGCTGAACTAGGTAAAATGAGAATAAACTGGCACATTTTAGCTTAGTTGAGCAACAAGCCAGAAACATTGTCATCCATTTTTTATCAAAGTAAGAATTAGATACCCTCCACGGATCATTTCTGTACAGGACAAGAATGGATAGAGGCGACCGTCTTCAGAACCCTCACATCCGTTTTTCACAGCGTCGACTGACTGTGGCTCATGTGCCGCTAGCCAATGAAAAGAGACAAACCCAGAAGGCGTGTGTGTGTACGGAACCCGCCCACAGGCAAAATCAAATACAGAAATACATCGGGTTACCTGAAGACATTCACGTTCTACGCTACTTGCCTGTGACATAATTCCTGAAACTCACAAGCAAACTCTGCCGTAATTTGGTCAGCAGGCCGATTCTGCCCACAGGATATTTACAATGGCTGAAGCATCAAATACTTTAAAACAGTCTTCTTCCAACCCTAAACGCTATTTGCATTAGCAAACGCAGCGCTGGCGGTACCAGGGGGGACCGGTTGAATTAAACGAGGGCTACGCTTTCATGCCCGGCGTAGCTTTAAGCTGTCAGTAAACATCATGACACAGGTCCTGTAGGATCGCCGTTTGCGTTGGAGCCGTTCTCGTACGTGTGTGTGTGTGTGTGTATGCGTGTGCTTGGGTGCTTGTCAGAACAAATGAAAGGCAGGCTGCCGTGGAAACTCCAGACCGTGTCACAATGTCAATTATCACTCGGCCAAGCATTCTGACGACCAAAATGAAATGCTCGAAACATGTCAACGTGTAAACACTTTCGGTCGAGGCGAAATGACATTCGCCTCTGTGGAAATAAAAAACGTAATTTCCGCAGTGTGCCGGTTGGTATTGTTTGCCGGAAAACATAGCGAGGTGGAACGACAGGAAATAATATTCTATACACGCTGCAGCAAGGCTATATATATTATTGTTTTATATCATCGACATCTGTCAAAGCGATATCAGCATAACATTTCAGCCGTTTCTATGTAATCATTGTTGAGATGCTTCACGTTGGCTACCAAAGTGCTACGTTAATGGGACTGAAGCTCTTTTGACTGCTGCTCTATAGAGACGGGGAGAGAGGGGGAGTGGTGGGGTGGGGGTAGAGTAACAGAAATATAGAGAAACTACAGACAGAAGGAGAGAGAACACTGAAAAACTGATTTAAAGAGAGCGCAGACATAGAGAGAAAGAGTCTTTTGGTGTGACAGCAGGGACAGGTGAAGGCCTTTCACTCTCAGTCGCTCAGTTGCTCAATCTAGCAAATACGGGCCTAACCCCTTGACCCTAACACAGCCCTGGCTGCACTTTCCATTTTGCAGCAGCAGGGAAGAATCGTTCAGATCAAATTGGGGCCTAACCTCTTGGCCCTAACACAGCTCTGGCTGCTCTCTCCTCTCTGCTGCGGCAGGGAAGACGCGTTCAGATCAGGGCCAAACCTCTTGGCCCTAACACAGCCCTTGCTGCACTCTCCTCTCTGCCGCGACAGGGAGGACCAGTTCAGATCAGGTGGCAAACCCTGGATATCGTTTCTGTGCATTCACCTCCTCAGATTGCGCACGTTATGTGCGTTCACGAACATATTGTGACAGGCGGTCAGTTATAGCACAACGGCTCATTTGCATTAAAAGCCTTCTGACGGTGACGACACCCACCTAAACACCTACACAGTTATATCACCAGGCCGGTTGTAAACCTACACATCGACGACGGAGGACGCATGCGTGAACATGCTCCAATTGGTACATGTTTACCGGTTGTTCCAGAACACCTTTTAGCATGGCACGGTTCAGCATGGCACAGTTCGGCATGGCACAGTTCAGCATGGCACAGATCAGCATGGCACGCTTTAGCATGGCACAGATCAGCAGTATACGAAGTGACCTGGGCTAACCCTCCCAGCTCTTAGACCAACACCACATTCAATCTAATGGACCAGGCCGTTCCACCAGGCAGAGAGGCTGTAAAAGCCCTAATGGTAGCCATGAAAGGGCCATCATGGTGGGGGGAAGAGACCTACACTGGACCCCTTCACCTCTTCATACTGGTCGGCCATTACGCAGTAATTACACAGAGTGTGTGTTTGTCTGGGTAAATGTGCAGAGTTTGTGTGTAATGTTAGACAGACTACGGAATTTTGTCCAGATGCTTTTCCTCTCCTGCTGTTTGTCAGCTTTCCTGACGGGATCTAACGAGACGGAGATCAGGGATCCAAAGAAAGGCTTGAAGGGGGGCGTGGCCAAGAGAGAGTGAGAACTGAGGCAGAGATCGAGGTTCCAAAGGAAGGGTTGAAGGGGGGCGTGGCCAAGAGAGAGTGAGAACTGAGGCAGAGATCGAGGTTCCAAAGGAAGGGTTGAAGGGGGGCGTGGCCAAGAGAGAGTGAGAACTGAGGAGGAGATCGAGGGTCCAAAGGAAGAGTATGATAGGAACGATGAAGACGTGGAGAGAATTGACAGAAGTAACAGACGCATGAAAAGACAATGTTCTCTCTGCCTGTGCCTCATCAGATTACACCCAGTCCACCAACATCCATGTTGGAACACCCGCCGTCTTACTGCATTTTTTTAACTAAGCTGATGGGTGGAGAGGAAGCGCTCAGTACCCCTGGGTGCTGGGTAATGACCGTCCCGGGTAAGGGCACGGTTGAGAGGCAAAGGAACAGGCTTTAATAAGTCCTGCTGGATGGTACGTCTCACTTATAATCTAGATGAATCCGTCCCATCTCATCCATGCGCAGCTCCAATCGACGGAATTGTAGAAGTGCTTCCGCAAAGCCAACCGAGGTAGAATGGTCCTGGATCAGTCCATACAGGAAATCAACCAGTCAGAGCTCTTTCATACATGAAGCCACACACGGTAGAATGGTCCTGGATCAGTCCATACAGGAAATCAACCAGTCAGAGCTCTTTCATACATGAAGCCACACACGGTAGAATGGTCCTGGATCAGTCCATACAGGAAATCAACCAGTCAGAGCTCTTTCATACATGAAGCCACACACGGTAGAATGGTCCTGGATCAGTCCATACAGGAAATCAACCAGTCAGAGCTCTTTCATACATGAAGCCACACACGGTAGAATGGTCCTGGATCAGTCCATACAGGAAATCAACCAGTCAGAGCTCTTTCATACATGAAGCCACACACGGTAGAATGGTCCTGGATCAGTCCATACAGGAAATCAACCAGTCAGAGCTCTTTCATACATGAAGCCACACACGGTAGAATGGTCCTGGATCAGTCCATACAGGAAATCAACCAGTCAGAGCTCTTTCATACATGAAGCCACACACGGTAGAATGGTCCTGGATCAGTCCATACAGGAAATCAACCAGTCAGAGCTCTTTCATACATGAAGCCACACACGGTAGAATGGTCCTGGATCAGTCCATACAGGAAATCAACCAGTCAGAGCTCTTTCATACATGAAGCCACACACGGTAGAATGGTCCTGGATCAGTCCATACAGGAAATCAACCAGTCAGAGCTCTTTCATACATGAAGCCACACACGGTAGAATGGTCCTGGATCAGTCCATACAGGAAATCAACCAGTCAGAGCTCTTTCATACATGAAGCCACACACGGTAGAATGGTCCTGGATCAGTCCATACAGGAAATCAACCAGTCAGAGCTCTTTCATACATGAAGCCACACACGGTAGAATGGTCCTGGATCAGTCCATACAGGAAATCAACCAGTCAGAGCTCTTTCATACATGAAGCCACACACGGTAGAATGGTCCTGGATCAGTCCATACAGGAAATCAACCAGTCAGAGCTCTTTCATACATGAAGCCACACACGGTAGAATGGTCCTGGATCAGTCCATACAGGAAATCAACCAGTCAGAGCTCTTTCATACATGAAGCCACACACGGTAGAATGGTCCTGGATCAGTCCATACAGGAAATCAACCAGTCAGAGCTCTTTCGTACATGAAGCCACACACGGTAGAATGGTCCTGGATCAGTCCATACAGGAAATCAACCAGTCAGAGCCCTTTCATACTGTGGTGCCAAAACACTATTCCCCTAGCCACATAACTCACCATCCAAACCCGTTCTAGGGCCAGGAACCGGCAGCTGAGGACCGGCTATGAGCTGCCATCTGCCTTCTGACGTTGAGCAGGAGCAGTCAGTCTGCTACAAGGGGCCCCTCAGGGCCAAATGGGAGCAGATCACCTGATCATGGGGCCAACAACATGATTCTTCCACGTTCTCCTCCGGCTGATTCCCGTCTCCCATGTTAGGATCACAGTGCAACATGCCGGCGTCCGGCCATCGGAATAAATGTTCGTTTGGACAGGGGCAGAGTTGCAGGTCTGAGCAGGGGCGGGGGACGGGAGGGGGGTGGTTGGCATGCATGCCTGGCCTAAACACAGAGATAGATGCACAGTATGTGCGGAGCTGAATGCTGGGAAAGGGTCAACAATATAGAGCTTACTGTGGCATCCAGGGAAGTTTCTTCTTCACATTCCTCTGATGCACAAACAGACTTTCTCCATAACATTTCTCTGGTGCACAAACAGACTTTCTCCATAACATTTCTCTGGTGCACAAACATACTTTCTCTATCACATTTCCCTGATGCACAAACAGACTTTCTCCATCACATTTCTCTGGTGCATAAACAGACTTTCTCACTCACATTTCTATGTGATGCACAAACAGACTTCTCACTCACATTTCTCTGGTGCATAAACAGACTTTCTCACTCACATTTCTCAGGAGAAAATGAGGGGACGACAGTAGAGACTGTTGTAGATAGAAAGTCAGGAGGGAGTGAGAGAAATTAAGGGAGGGAGGATATAGACGGGAAAGAGAGGTAAGAGATAAACGGGAGGGAATGAGAGGAGCTAGATAAAGTTCTTAAAGAAGAGGAGGCACGGCAGAAAGTTGCTGTGATGTGAGTGACCCTTTTCTCTCGTCGTTCCACCTGGCAGGCTGGACTGAATGAAACATGTATTGTTTATTTATACACCTCCATGGATTTGGGCCCATAAAGGAATAATAGATTATTTGGCAACAAAGGTGTTCTGTGCCAGGGTTCAAGCTCCTCCCACTGTCCCTAAACGGCAGTTTAAAATGTCCCACTCACAACATAACTGGCCAACAGCAGGCAGCTGAGAGCGTGCTAAGCTTTCCTCCCAATAGATGGTTCTCATCTGACAGCGTTTGCGCATTTGTACTTTTTTATTTGTCCCTGTTAATTATTTTAGACTATTGGCTCGTCGCTGCTCGTTACAGTGTTACAGGAAAGGCAGAAAAGTCTTTCCAAGAGGACGATATGTGACTTCACGGATTTAAGTTGGTTGGTTGCAGGAGGATGCTGGGTAGATTGTGGGAGACGTAGGGTATCATGCTTCTCTCTATCTCTCTCCATCTCCATTTCTCTCAATCTTGTTCTCTCTCTCCTCTCTCTCTCTCTCTCTCTCTCTCTCTCTCTCTCTCTCTCTCTCTCTCTCTCTCTCTCTCTCCTCTCTCTCTCTCCTCTCTCTCTCTCTCGCTCTCCTTCTCTCTCTCTCAGTGTCACATACTGTGCCCCTCGCCACTTGTCCCTCCATCTACGGCTCTCAGCATCTCTTGAATCAGTCTCCCGCCCGCATTCATTCAGCATCACTCGCTCATTTATTTCAATGCTTTATTCTGTTCAGTCTGAATCATAGACCAAACTCATAAATATACATATCTCCAGCTCCCCTACAGCGGTGCGTTAAGCACAACTCGGAAATTAATGACCTCCGAGCAATGCGCTTTGCAACCTGTGTTGTGGTACACACACACACACGCAGAAACACAAATGCACACACACACACACACACACACACTCAGAGAAACACACACAAAGCTGTGGCTGAGCGTCTGATGAAGAAAAAGGTATGTAATGTATCTGGGGAGCTGATGATCAGCACAATATATATTTATATTTGGAGTGCTCTCTATATATTCAGCCTAGTTTTACCTGATTTATGGACGTGGTGGAGGGGCGCTGTAACGTGTGGGCGAATCTGGATGTGCCTTTGTTTTGCATTGGTGGTGTGATGATGAAAGAGCCTTTTATGGTTTGTTTGTTTGTGTTTGTTTGTGTTGTGGTGGATTTTGAGTCTTCAGTGACACCCATCCCCCATACATTCCAATGTGCCTAAAGCAAAGCAAATGTATTAGGTGTGATCAACAGAGGTGGGGGTCTTGTATCCTGCCTGGGAGGGGTTAACTGATAAAGTAATCGCTAAAAATGTATCGATTGGTAATCAGAAGTGAACTGGAGGACGTTTCTGATTGGTTTAAGATTGGGGTATAAAGGCTTTTGACCCCATGGGAATAAGTCTCTTGGTCTTCGCTAGCGCTTGTCAACACCGGAAGAGCAGGGTTTAATTCTGTGTTAAATTTTCTATTTTTAAATAAATCTCCTTACAAGGTAGTCCGTTCGACTCTCGTTGTTTGCACTCGATTAAATGTGTGTAGTAGGTGTGAGTTATTCTATTTGTTTGGGTGTATTCACGTATTAATTTCACAGCCCAGCAGGAAGGTTTCTTATTGATATAGAACAATGCCACTATGCTGGCATTCACAATGTACAGCTCACAAATGTAAATTGTGAAGCGTTTAAAAAATACAGTATGAAACAGGCAAATGTAAACTGTGAAGTGTAAAAATATACAGCATGAAACACACAAATTTAAACTGTGAAGCGCAAATATAAAGCACAAAACCCATACATGTAAACCAGAATCTTTATAAGTAAAACTAGCTAGTTACCCCTTGTGTCAGCATTAGCATGTTACCTATCAACGTGGTAGCCAGTCACCGCTAGTGTTAGCATTAGCATGTTAACTGTCAACATGGTAGGCAGTCATCCCTAGTGTCAGCATTTGCATGCTAACTTTCAACGTGGTTGCCAGTCACCCCTGGTGTTAGCATTAGCATGTTAACTGACAAAGTGGTAGCTAGCCACCCCTGGGGTTAGCATTAGTATGTTAACTGTCAACGCGGTATCCAGTCACACATAGTGTCAGCATTAGCATGTACACCGTCAACATCATAGCCGTTAGCATTAACTGCCTTTGTCCACTGCCCAGGTTAATAATTTTGCAGTCAACGTTTGCCACAACCGCAGAATACACCCTGCTTCCAAGGAACAATACACTTACACTACATAAAACACTACATAATACATGGCAGTTGCCTTGCATACGTCTTTAGAGTACTCTGTTGTATGCGCTTTCGGCCTCACAAATCATCACAAACTCTCAGATGTAGGGATGAAGGGACAAACAAAGACATACAAATGGATATTTATAGTTGATTAACAATTGGAAGCAGCGTGCGCTCATGGCTTGTGTAAGTGGGAGGGAGGAGCGAGGAAGGCAGGCGAGAGAGAAAGAGCGAGTGAAAGACGAGAGAAAAAAAGAGGGGATGAGAGGAAGGGAGAGATTGGAGGACGAGAGAGGATTGCTAAGATGAGAGTGGCTAAAGTACTTTACAATAAGATAAAAAAGTAATAACCATTAAATATGTATCCGTAATGTGAGGCAACAAGACACACGTGTTAAATTCATGGAGTGGCTCAAGGAGGGAAGAGGCACATTAGCAGAAAGCCTGATTCCCTTGTTTCCTGGTTCCCTTTCCATCCCGGGCCACTCTGTGCGAATTGGACATGTGAAGACACTGAGTGATGCTGAAATGAACCCAAATGGACGGAGAATCACATCTTGACAGGCCCTTCAGTCCCCGGCGAATCTTGCTAATCTCCCATCATCGTCTGCGCTGGACATTGCTGTGATGTGAACGACGCCGGCTCAACGTTTAGCTGGACCTCTCCTACCATTAAGCCCAGCATCCACTCCCCCAAGGGGAGTCATTGAAGAACGTCAGGAAAACATAAAGAAGGAAACGGACCCGTATATAGAGCTACATAGGTGCCTTTTTGTTCATTGTTAATGTGTGTGTGTGTGTGCCTACCGTGTGCACATCGTATGTATGCCTTTCTGGCTGTTCTTCCAACAGACAAGAACCTGCAAAAAAAACATTAAAGGCAATACATCTTGTTCCGGAAATCCTCTGGAAGCAGTCTAATGCAATCACAAGATTATTGGCATGTTAACCCTCACAGATCTCATCTCACACCGGAGCTTTCAAAGGAAGGAGACACGGCCATTCAACAGAGCACACATTATACCAATGACGAATCACTAAACCCAATACTGGACACTGACCGCTACAAAGTAAACAACCAATCAACTGGCCAGGGATCCTTAGTGTAATTGAAGACCAGTGTTAAAGCCACGACGGTGACCTGCTGGCGACTGGTGACGGGGACATCATTTCGAAGGATGGACCTGGAATGGCCTGGAATAAGGGGACTTCTGTCGATGCCAGCACATCAAGACGCACAGACACAGTCACACACAGTCACACACACACACCACTCTATATCTCTGTAACGGAGGTTAACACCCATAACCATAACCATTGTTGACCTCCCTAACGACAGCCCTCCACATCCACATAGCCATCTGAAAGCACAGCCCTCCACATCTGAAAGCACAGCCCTCCACATCTGAAAGCACAGCCCTCCACATCTGAAAGCACAGCCCTCCACATCCACATAGCCGTCTGAAAGCACAGCCCTCCACATCTGAATGCACAGCCCTCCACATCTGAAAGCACAGCCCTCCACATCCACATAGTCGTCTGAAAGCACAGCCCTCCACATCTGAAAGCACAGCCTTCTGCCAGTGCAGTATGTGGGTTGTGAGCCCCCTTTCAACCACCAACTCGCCTCCGGCAGCCATTACGATGGTCCGCCTAAAGTTGGGAGGCTGTAGCAGATACTATAGATAATGTATCATATGTGACTTAATGTTTTCTCGACATGTGGTGGGTTTTATTGGCGTCGGCAAAATACGCTAACGGGAAATCGAAGTGAAAACGCCTTCAAGTGCTTTTTTTGTCGATACAATGACCATACAATCGTAGTAAAGCTTTGTGTAGTGCCTCCGCTACACATTGGTCAAGCGGCTGATCTGAATACGTATGCTGAACTTCACAGGGCAAGCTGCATGCTCTTGTGCTAATTCGACTGTGTCATATTCCGCTGACGTGATGTTTGATGTGTCACATGACCCGCCCACGCTAATTCACGGTTGACTCTCATCCAAAGGGTTCTCATCAAGTGGCAACCTTCCGCTCTCTCTCCTGAAACCAATAAGGAAGTGAGTTCAACTGCAATTCATTGACTGGCCGCTTGAGGCTGGCTGCAGAAGTGAGTCAAATCTGTATCTCCCCCATGTTAAAATGATCAACTTTACAGCAGAAAAAAACATGTTTACAGCCTGGTTCTCTATTTGGATTTGGTCTATACAGCTAATTTTGCCCTTCATAACAACTGTGAGGGGGTGAATTTTTTTATAACTCATCCGTTTAGTTGATTAAAATTTAAAGTTCTGCATAATTAAGGGTGTGCCACTTTTGAGTGGTCCCGCTGCTGTCATAGTTTTTTTACAGTCTATGGTCGTTAGTCATCATTAGCCGTGTGTCTGCTGCTGTCTGTTAGCCGTCACGTTACCTCAGCTAATTTATCGTAAAAAATAAATACATCCAGGCTCCTCAGCTCCATCCATGTACCGCCTCTTTGACCATTTTCGTTTATCCGGGAGTGACGCGCTGCCAAGATGGCGACGATCGGCTACGCCCACTTTAGGCTTCAAAAACAGAACCCTACGGGTGACGTCATTGGACACTACGTCCATATCTTTATACAGTCTATGGTTCTCATGCAGCCTAGCTGTTGGTAAATGCCACCGTTTCAGGGGGAAAGGGTAATTAGTAGCTAGCAAGCTTTTCTCACATTTACAGTGTGCTAGCTAGCTAGCACCAGGGACTCCATCCAGAGCAGTAAGAAAATGTATTCTTCAAAAAGCAACGTTGTTAGTTTTCCAGCCTGTCATAAGGGCAATCTTGTCTTGACCTTCAACAGATGCACAGTGTTTGGCAGCAGGAAAGCTAATTTCTGAGAGTAAGTCATCCATTGAATAGTGTTCCCTCTCAGGTTGTGGGAACAAAGACATATGAATTCCATCAGGGGGAAACACATAATAAGCAAGAAGCCAAAGAGAGAAATACAGCGGGGAAATTAACATTGAAACTGTACGTTGAGAGACAGACCGCCGCAGGGTTTTCTAAAACATTAACTGACAATATTCAGTTTCACAATTGAAAAGAAGACAGGGGGATATTTTGCAAGTTGCTCTGTGGTCAATATTGGACTTTTAAATATGTTTCGGAAATGCACTTGCATACTTTAAAATAAACATGTGTATCGCTACATGGCTTTTTTTAAAACAGATATTGAAGTAATATCTATTTTTAGCAACTACTGTACAAGTAAGGCCAAACTTGATAAACAATATTGATATTGATATTGTTATTGTTATGTTATTGTTATGTATGATTTATTTAGGACCTGCACGGGCCATATTTAGGGGCTCCGACATGACATCCCATCAATCTGTCCGGGAGGTTTCCCCTCTCCGACTCCACGTGACAAACAGATCATCTGCAATCCCCCTGTGTTATTGAACATTAAAAATCGAATGGGTCACCCCAGATGTTCATGTTACGTTCACCCAGTAGGGAGAATATACCGCGGCTAAAGGCAGCGCAGTGTCTAGCCCTGAGAACAGCACTTAGTGTTGGAATACAGGCCATACCCCTGCGTGCCTTACTGCGTACGTAGCAAATGGGGCACTGATGTGGGGATATCCCTTAAGCTAATATAGGTTGTGTACGCGAATAGCCAGTGTAGCCGCTACATGCTAGCTAGGTGGGAGGATCCATCTAGATGTAACAGTGTAGCGTCTCTGTATGGCGCAACATAAACATGGAGCTCAAATGAGGATATGGAGCTCTAATTAGGACATGGAGCTCTAATGAGAACATGGAGCTCTAATGAGGACATGGAGCACTAATGAGAACATGGAGCTCTAATGAGAACATGGAGCTCTAATGAGAACATGGAGCTCTAATGAGAACATGGAGCTCTAATGAGAACATGGAGCTCTAATGAGGACATGGAGCACTAATGAGAACATGGAGCTCTAATGAGAACATGGAGCTCTAATGAGAACATGGAGCTCTAATGAGAACATGGAGCTCTAATGAGAACATGGAGCTCTAATGAGAACATGGAGCACTAATGAGCACACGGAGCTCCAATGAACAAATGGAGCTCTAATGAGGACATGGAGCTCTAATGAGAACATGGAGCACTAATGAGCACATGGAGCTCCAATGAACAAATGGAGCTCTAATGAGGACATGGAGCTCTAATGAGAACATGGAGCACTAATGAGCACATGGAGCTCTAATGAGAACATGGAGCGCTAATCAGAACATGGAGCTCCAATGAACAAACGGAGCTCTAATGAGGACATGGAGCTCTAATGAGAACATGGAGCTCTAATGAGGACATGGAGCTCTAATGAGAACGTGGAGCTTTAATGAGAACATAGAAGGTGTTGCAGGTCTATCCTATACAGCACACATGGCTCAATTGTTGTATTTCCTTCTGGAGTTTTGAACGTCTCTCTGACATATCTCTTGGCTTTTTTCTCTCTTGTCCTGTCTTCGATCAAGCTCACGCTATCACCCGGCCCTGATTACCAGTGGGTCTCAATCCAAATGCTGGGAGCCCAAAACTGTACCCTAGTGCCTCATAACTATTCCAGAGCAACGGCGCTCTGTAGTTGCCAGGAGCAGATCTGCAGGAGTCTGCCGTGGTGAATGTAATGTATGCCCAGCTTCGCCACGGCAACTCTGTCTGCCGTAAGGACCAACATCACACCAAAGCTCGCCTCACATTTTCTCTCTGCCGTATCTCTCCTTTTGTTATATCCACATAATTCTCCTGGCTGTACCTACTGGCTACAACAGTATATTTGCATCAAAACAGTCAAACCTTTGAATTATTACCACAAACCGCCATTACTAAATGTGGCTCAGAACGAGACGATCGACCAAATTACCAAAATGAATGAAACCATACCTAATGAGGGCTCACAATTTCAACCCAATAACTAAACATTTAGCAAGTGACATCGCTCAATCGGAGCAGACGGCAACAGGCGATTTCCCTTGTCAGAGCGTTCTCCTGGAAAATTGGTCGACATAATTGCACATCAAAATGATAAATGCAATAATTGCCGCAGCTTAGTGATCATAACAGCCGGCGTGTACATGACTAAAAACCCTGGCGTCCTGGAGACACTGTGTGTATCTGTGGGATATCAGTGGGACGTCGTGGACGGTAATGGAAAATATAACACAGGGGGAATCAGTGTCTACATGAACGTCACACCTTTAAACCGCATTAAACACTCGATACCAGAAACACTGTTTCAATCAGCGGAAACAGCCGCCGTATTGTAGCGGACAGACAACAAGGCCAGAACACCGCAATGCATTAGTGACCACAAATGCATGAATTATACGGAGCCTACATATGTTTGTGTTGCACTCAATGCCTTCCTGGCTGACAAATCATATTCATCATCAAAATACATCCCCCTCAAAAATGCTTAGGTGTGTACTGGATATGGGGAGGGGTCTCCTTGAGTGTGCGAAACAGCAGAGACAGCACTACAATGTGAACCTAACTGACTTCCCGTCTGACATCTCGTCTGTCTGCACGTCTGTCTGTCTTCTGGTTATAGATGTGAGTGTATATACTGGTGACATCCCGTCTGTCTTCTGGTTATAGATGTGAGTGTATATACTGGTGACATCCCGTCTGTCATCTGGTTATAGATGTGAGTGTATATACTGGTGACATCCCGTCTGTCTTCTGGTTATAGATGTGAGTGTATATACTGGTGACATCCCGTCTGTCATCTGGTTATAGATGTGAGTGTATATACTGGTGACATCCCGTCTGTCTTCTGGTTATAGATGTGAGTGTATATACTGGTGACATCCCGTCTGTCTTCTGGTTATAGATGTGAGTGTATATACTGGTGACATCCCGTCTGTCATCTGGTTATAGATGTGAGTGTATATACTGGTGACATCCCGTCTGTCTTCTGGTTATAGATGTGAGTGTATATACTGGTGACATCCCGTCTGTCATCTGGTTATAGATGTGAGTGTATATACTGGTGACATCCCGTCTGTCATCTGGTTATAGATGTGAGTGTATATACTGGTGACATCCCGTCTGTCTTCTGGTTATAGATGTGAGTGTATATACTGGTGACATCCCGTCTGTCTTCTGGTTATAGATGTGAGTGTATATACTGGTGACATCCCGTCTGTCTTCTGGTTATAGATGTGAGTGTATATACTGGTGACAGCCGTCTGGTGAGCTACGGGTTGCCGGGAGACGATCTCAACCCGGGCCACATCCAGTGTTGGTCATCTTACTTAAAAAAAGTAATTAGTTACAGTTACAAATTACTTCTCCCAAAAAGTAATTGAGTTAGTAACTCAGTTGCCACATTGTAAAAGTAATTAGTTACTCAGCAAAGTAACTGACATTATTTTGTTTATGTTCTAAACGCTATTACGTTCTATAACATTTAACGTCAAAGATTTTTATATTAACTTATTGAAGAATAAAACACTATATACAGTATTTTAGAACATTTGGTATTTATTTGAAATCAATAGATTGCAGCTGCCATATGATATGCATATGATAAAAACATAAATAAATATTGAAAATAAAATTCAAGTGCAAATTTAAGACACAAAAACCTGGGTAAAAAGAAACAAAGGAAAATATTTGCTTGAGGCAGACGTGGATAACGTATTTTTTCCTGGGCAATGTGGGCATAGCGTGCATGTAACATAAACATTCTTGCCTTTGACTTCAATGAGCGAGAAGTAGTGCCGGTACTTCCAGTTTGACACCGCTATTTTTGAACTTCCCCGGCTCGTCGCCATTATCGCTGACGCAGTCTTGTTTGACCACACTCTGACCGGCTCCGCTTCGTTCCCTCTTTCATCTGGCCACCTGACCCTTGACCTTTCAGCTCAGCATTCCATCTGATGTGTCCCCTTCCATCACGACCCTCATTTCTCTCCTGGAGGGCCTTCTTCAGCCTCATCAGTCACTGTGTCAATCGCTGCCCTGCGCTACTCTCCATCTTAGTAAGGTCCCATCGACCCATCACAGACCACTCTTCCTCACTCTGTACATAGTCTTCTTTCAAATTTGTTTTCATTTATCCAGATCAGTCCACGTTCTATACATACATCCTGTACGGTAAGTGCTGTCGATATACATTATGTATATATCTTCAAAAATGTCGATGTTTTTCTTCTGAATGTGTATGGACACATCTTCTGTGAATGAATTTATATCTTCTGTCTATCTATGTATATCTTCTAAATGTCTACACATATATCTTCTGCATATTCATGTATATCTTCCTAAATGTTTACACATATATCTTCTGTATATTTGTGCATATATATTTTGTATTTTTCTGCATATATCTTTTGTATATTTTTGCATATATCTTTTGTATTTTTCTGCATATATCTTCTGTATATTTGTGCATATATCTTCTGTATATTTGTGCATATATATTTTGTATATTTCTGCATATATCTTTTGTATATTTCTGCATATATCTTTTGTATTTTTCTGCATATATCTTCTGTATATTTCTGCATATATCTTCTGTATATTTCTGCATATATCTTCTGTATATTTCTGCATATCTTCTATATATTTCTGCATATATCTTCTGTATATTTCTGCATATATCTTCTTTATATTTCTGCATATATCTTCTATATATTTCTGCATATATCTTCTGTATATTTGTGCATATATATTTTGTATTTTTCTGCATATATCTTTTGTATATTTTTGCATATATCTTTTGTATTTTTCTGCATATATCTTCTGTATATTTGTGCATATATCTTCTGTATATTTGTGCATATATATTTTGTATATTTCTGCATATATCTTCTGTATTTTTCTGCATATATCTTCTGTATATTTCTGCATATATCTTCTGTATATTTCTGCATATATCTTCTGTATATTTCTGCATATATCTTCTGTATATTTCTGCATATCTTCTGTATATTTCTGCATATATCTTCTTTATATTTCTGCATATATCTTCTTTATATTTCTGCATATATCTTCTATATATTTCTGCATATATCTTCTGTATATTTCTGCATATATCTTCTGTATATCCACATATATCTTCTGTATATTTCTGCATATATCTTCTGTATATTTCTGCATATATCTTCTGTATATCCACACATATCTTCTGTATATTTACGTATCTCGTTATCGCGCTGTATGCATATCTCTGCCTCTTGTGCACCTCCGTCTCTTTACCATGGTGCTCATCAGTCTCAAACGTTGCCTTCCTGTTTCCTTGATGACCTACCTCTGCGAAGACATGGGGGAATGCTGGGCACGAGAAAGTAACCAAGATAGAGAGAGGGAAGGCATACAATAGGGGGTTACATGCTCTGGGGGAGTCTTTGCCATTTGTTTTCCAGCCAGTTTAATCACCCGCACACTGGTGATCAACAATCGTTAGAGGCCTTTTTCCGCCACTCTGCCACTGCTGGGCCTCCCATCTCTAGGAGAACTCAAGTGTATAACCACACGCACACAATCACACACACACACACACATCAAAGGGATACACAATGTGCTCTGTATAATTAATAACCAGATTGACAACTTTGGCTCCTCACAGAGTGATAAATTGAATGAAGAATGGACTTCTTTGGCTGTATTGGGTTAAAATGCCAACATCATCACACCTGATGAGTATTAAGAGCATGTCAGTGTTTGACGTTGGTGGGTTTAGGTCAGACGTTGGTCTGTATGCACCCGGTATCTCGATGCCAGGGTCAGAGTTGCTCCGCGCTGGTTCTCTAATTCTGGCTGTGGGTCGAATACCAAAGTTCGCTGGTCACTCGGCTCGGCGGAAAAAGAAACAAGCATTGGTGTTGCCAACATTCAACCCGTAGGACTGGAAACAAATTGAGCTAAAGGTCAATCATTCCGTCGGCACAACATTAATGAACAAATCACTTGAAATGCCATAGGACCGGAGGCTGTTTGAAAATATCACACACTACGACAGGTTGAATGGGTTTCAAAGTTATCTTAGACGCCGATAATGGGAGCCATCCTATAGAGCTATATGGCTGGTAATGGTTCACTGTGATGATGGGCCCTTCCTATAGAGCCACATGTCCATTAACGGTTCACTGCGATGATGGACCCGCCCTTCAGAGCTATACGGCTTTTTCATCCTGGCCTGAAGGATCTAAATACCCTTTAAGTCAGTGGCCAGATACTGTAAGAGCGGAGAAGCTAGTACTATTGACGCTCTATCCGAACGCTCTACCCGAAAGCTCTACATGAACACTTCCCCCGAACGCTCTACCCAAATGCTCAACCGAAACGATATATTCGAACTGTCACGAAAGGTGAGTTTTGTTCCACACGGGGTTGTTAGTGGGGTGCACTTCCTATAGTGTGGTGAATTGTTTGGCAAAAGCTTGTCTGATATTGTTTGTTTCTATGTCACGTTCATGTCTGCGGTGAGTGTTGCATCGTATAGCTGTTTGTTATTTATTAGTAAGCGGTTAGGCACATTTCAATTTAAATACAAATCCTAGAATGTGGATTATCACGCTCTGCGTCTGGCTTCCTTTTGCATTGCACCCTGGTACGTGACCTGAACGCTCTACCTGAACGCTCTATCCCAAATTATAGACCTGAACGCTCTACCCAGGCGCTCTACTGTGACTACAACGATGATGGAGAAGAGATAATTTAGTGACTACAAGTGGTGATGGAGCAGAGATCACATGGTGACTACAAGGGATGATGGAGCAGAGATCACTTAGTGACTAATTAATAGGAACACAGACATCATCCCTCAGTCCGGACAGGGCCAGAAGGAAGCCATTTGTGAGAGAAGAAAAGAAAGACGGATAGAGAGATATGAGTGACTGAGTAAGGAAGTGACAACGAAAAAGGGAGAGAAAGAAAAAGAGAAAGACGAAGAGAGATAAGGCATACATGATTGGCATACACGAAAAACAAGAAGTAATTCATGAGAGAGGTGGGGCCACAGGCAAAGGAGAGCAATGGATTGTGGGGGTGATGAGGGAGGGTTAGGGTTAAGTTTTTTACCCAGATGCCTCCCAGTGTGATGTATTCAACAGCCCTTGTATTGTAGAGTTATTAGATCACTATTATGACGATTACAACACCTTCCTGATAACGGCGAGCTGCCGCTGTAAACCTGCTTACGACCCAACCCCATGCTGAGAGAGCTCCAAGGCTGAGGATATGGTGTCACGTTCCATGCAGGACGCCCCAGATATAGCACCAGGTGGGCGTCTGCTTACGTGCCCTAATGCCATATAACGGAAATGTTCTGAGCTGAACGTTCCAACTCCAAACCAACAGATATTTAACATACGGTCATAGTGGTCAGATGGTTAATATGGGCATATGGTCATGTGGTCAAAGCGGTCATATTGGTCTTATTGGTCATATGGTCATTATGCTCATGTGGTCATAATGGTCATAATGTCATTATGGTTATATGGTCATAATGGTCATCTGGACATAATTTCATTATGGTCTTGTGGTCGTAATGGTCATATTGTCATGTGGTCATTATGCTAACGTGGTCATAATGGTCATATTGCCATGTGGTCATTATGCTAACGTGGTCATAATGGTCATATGGCCATGTGGTCATTATGCTAACGTGGTCATAATGGTCATATGGCCATGTGGTCATTATGCTAACGTGGTCATAATGGTCATATTGCCATGTGGTCATTATGCTAACGTGGTCATAATGGTCATATGGCCATGTGGTCATTATGCTAACGTGGTCATAATGGTCATATGGCCATGTGGTCATTATGCTAACGTGGTCATAATGGTCATATTGCCATGTGGTCATTATGCTAACGTGGTCATAATGGTCATATGGCCATGTGGTCATTATGCTAACGTGGTCATAATGGTCATATGGCCATGTGGTCTTAATGTCATATGGTCTTAATGTCATATGGTCATAATGTCATGTGGTCATTATGCTAACGTGGTCATAATGGTCATATTGTCATGTGGTCATTATGCTAACGTGGTCATAATGGTCATATTGTCATGTGGTCATTATGCTAACGTGGTCATAATGGTCATATTGCCATGTGGTCATTATGCTAACGTGATCATAATGGTCATATGGCCATGTGGTCATTATGCTAACGTGGTCATAATGGTCATATTGTCATGTGGTCATTATGCTAACGTGGTCATAATGGTCATATGGCCATGTGGTCTTAATGTCATATGGTCTTAATGTCATATGGTCATAATGTCCATGTGGTCATATTGTCATATGGTTATATGGTCATATGGTCAGTAGTCATAGGGCGTGTCACAGTACTAAACACGTTGGGACCTGTACATCTTTTAACTTTCCTCCCAATAATGGAAAAACACCATAATATAACAGCCAAAGCTGATCCAAGAACTGTGCTTAAAGGCATCTCCTCGGACTAGGCATGGTTCTCCTCACCCCGGGGGAACCATTTAGGCCGGTCCACTGTGTCTCTGACGGGTCCTGCAGCACCAATAACCCAGATTAGACCCGCCCCTGTTAACACTCAACACACAGGGCTGGACAGGATTGATGGAGGGAGGTGACAATCAAACGAGAAGCCGGGAGGAAATAATAATTAGGTATCGATAGAAGAGAGAGGGAGGAAAAAAGAGGTGTGGAGACGGAGAAGAGGGAGAAGGAGAGATCAATACTAAAGCTGGCGTGGAAGAGGAGTAGGCTGTGGATCTTGGATCTTGTACCACCTGACACACTGCCTCCCAAATGGGTAAGTGGCGATTTTTTCGACCTCTCAATACACTTCATTACAGGGCCAGGAGGTGAATGTGTGACGTTTCATCTGTTTCTTTTCCCATCATGTGATGTTCACTGAATTTTCTCTCTCAAACGTCCGCACATTAAAAGCACAGAACAGAAGACCTGTCCCCCAAATGCAAAAGAGAGTGAATAAAGCAAGCTAGGGACCGAGAAAGTGAGTGGTTGAAAGAAAAAAGAAGATATTTTTTGCATAACTCAAGCGTGCTGGCACTGCAAGTCTGGGAAAGTTTTAATTGGCTGAACAGAAGCCTTACTCTTGGTACAGACAGCACTGTGGTAGGTGAAGGAAAAACTCCTGTCTTCTTTACTTTCCTCTATCTGGCTCTTCTTCTTCCCTATTATAGAACATGATAATCTGTCCTTCCTGCAGCCATGATAGACAAAACCTACTCAGTCTGTTACATCATTTCCTGACAGAACCTACTCAGTCTGTTACATCATTTCCTGACAAAACCTACTCAGTCTGTTAGATCATTTCCTGACAGAACCTACTCCGTCTGTTACATCATTTCTTGACAGAACCCAGTGATTGATCATGAAAATATTTCGTAGGTCCAACCACCGGCTGAAGATTTAAGGTGATTCAGAAAAGAGAATGGCTGTGTTCACAATTGAGGAGACTAGATGCATCGAGAGGCACAGAACTCAGAAAGACACAGAACGTATATAAACGGACATGTCTGTTGCAATTAGTAGCATGCCAGTTGTGATGACACACTGTCTACAAAAAACAACAACAGAGCGACAATAAAGGATTAGACGGCGTCAGCACAGTCGTCGGCAGTAGTTCATTAGTACACAGTCATGTCAATTGAATTGAATGAGGTGCTAATGAATACAACACATACTTTGCATATTATCGCCCAGATACAGGCACCTGGTGGAATGCATATTACCTGCGCGACTTGGTAACCTGGTGTCATATCAAGCTCTCTCCTGTTGGCAACACCTGCGTCGCGACCCACACCTGCTAGACAGGCTGATGAAAGCCCTGATTGTTTAAACAGGAAGTGATCACGTGCCAGTGTTATTCTACTGGGTACGCCGTGCCAAGACTTACTGTTTCCCTGGCAACCAACCATGAGATCCGCCTGCAACACAACCAGAGTCTTGCCCTTTGGTTGCGTTGTAGGCAGAACTTAGTATCACAGTATGTGAAATATTGGGAGAAAACTATGTTCGAGTTATGTGTAAAATAAATCTGTATTCAAAAATGGCATGTTTCAAAACGTTGTCATCTACAGTTTCATTGATATTTGATTAATCCATCTAATATCTTATCAGCCTCATAACTAACGGCGTCAGTGATTGACTTTTGTTCTGCAACTTTTTAGGCGGTTGACTTTTGCCGAAACTGTTTGAGGAGCTTCACTTGTACTTCTGTACAATACACAATATATATCTTAGCATCGATGCAACCTGCCAGTCACTTCGATGCCTAAAATCATAGTCTAATAGTGGAATTAACAAACAGCTTCCACACGGCTGCACACGTTACAGATTTCTCCAGCCCTTCGGTGTAGGAACATCGGCTGAACGGCGACTCAGTGCGACTAGGTCAGCCGTGTGACAACATCGCACTTGTCAATCTCAATCTGGCGAAATAACCCACCGCAACCAGTCACTCACGTGGACAGGTTTCTGAACACGTGTCCCAGGGCGTCTCTGTACTGTCCAGCAGGACTACTAGCCCAGCCTGGTCGCCAACCCGCTAAACAACCATTGTTAATAGCAAGTGTTTGTCCAATAAAACTAAATGGTGCCTGCTCACGTACGCTCTGTCTAAATACACATGCCAACGCTGCAAGTGGAACAAAAAGGTTCCTTTGGATGTTTTCTTTGTTTAGTGTCCATGACACACACACACACACACACAGACGCTGATGAAATCAATCCCAGTGTAAATCCATTTTAGATGAACCTTTGGAGTTTACAGCTGTTTCCTAGCACTAAATACAGAGAGCGATTTGGGCCTGAAGTCATACAAGGGATACTGCTAGCTGTAATATATCAAACCAGAAGCCTTTATTTCCTCGTTGCTTCTTTATTAAACTGAGGCTGTTTCACCCAGAAGTACTTTGTGTGAATATGAGTAGAAGATAATGAAACAATGTGTGTAAACTCATTGTACCTCAGTAATACCTCCGCAAATAACATGCTGACAGGGAAAGAGCAAAGAAAAGCCTGCTGGGTGTGGGTATTCCTCTGTCGTTCAAATCTCACCGCGGAGCACTCAGGCATTCTGGAGATGGACCGACACCTTCATCCAGACTCTCCGCTAAGGCGAGGAGCCACTCATTCCTCTCTAGTTGGAGCACAGACGGCTTCCAATACGCTGTATATGATGGATTTGCTCGTGTGTTTCCTCGTCGAACGGCAGGCTCCCTCTCATCTAAACTGCGCTCAGGAGAGCGGATCGTGACGGAAGTCAGGCAATTTTAGATGTGCTTCAGCAATGGTGCTGGCATCAGAACTCTGTCACGCACAGAAAATATGCATATGCACACGGTTCTGGCATAGCAGACGCGCACGCACACACGCACGCGCACGCACACACGCGCACACACACCATTCAGCGTTGCAGGTATTATCAACACCTTCCCATCTCTCCCACCTCCATTCCTCTCCTCCCCCGTCTCTCTCCATCTCTCCCACTTCCATTCCTCTCCTCCCCCGTCTCTCTCCATCTCTCCCACTTCCATTCCTCTCCTCCCCCGTCTCTCTCCCTCTCTCCCACCTTAATTCCTCTCCTTCCCCGTCTCTCCTCATCTCTCCCACCTCCATCTCTCGTCTCTGACCGTCCTACCCCCGTGTCTCTCATCCTTCTTGACAGTATTTCTGCCCAGCAGGGGGCGCTGTGTCTTACTGGGCTGTTGTTTACAGAGCGTTCCGGTTCTATCTGGTGTGTAAGAGCACAGCATGACAGTAACACTGTGGTCCCCTGGTGGGGTCATGGGGAGGCCGTAGCCGAGGAGCCTTCCCCACGTCAGCCAGCAGCCAGCCAGTAGATTCCCTCTACAGTGATGGCCAGTCACACTGACGGCCAGTCACACTGACAGTTCCCCTTCATTAGACCCGGGCCAGGGCCACCAACAGTATGCGCATCACAAGGACCAGACCCGTGCACACTATTAAGTAGAACTGCACCTGTGGCCGTAACATGTCAACCCTAACCTTTCAAAAAGCCGTCACAGACGACGGCAATTTATTTATATTCTTAATTGAAAAAAAACAGTGTTGACCTGTGTTAAAGGTTAGGACCGAGGCTTTTCATCCGACACGACGTCAACTTTGTTATCTGATGGTGGGGGGTTGACAGGTAATTACCTCAAGAAACTCCCAGTGGAGGGGGTAGGGGGGCAGTGGTGGGCAGGTCCTACTGGGGTAATTAACCAGCCATGGGCATGCGGACACACATGCCGTCAGCCGCCCATGTCATAATGAGCTCCAAATTCGCACACCTCTCGCCGTAACCTGGACGACCGTGTCTGCCGCGTGACTTCATTACAGTGACGCTAAATTTCGGGTCAGACCTAATATCTTTCTCTCTTAACGGAACAGTAACCTGGGGAATAGGAGGTTCGACACGAAGACCATCTAGAGACGTTGCCAGAGGTCACCTGCCGCGAAAAATCGCTGTAGTGTCACAAAACGTCCACCACAAGAGGAAAAGGCCTGGCACTTGGTTTAGACCAAAATCAACCAGGGAAACGGTGGGGACCAGAAATCAGCCGCTGTGTGATGTAGATGATTCCTAGCCAGCCCCAAGGCATGCTGATCTTCCTCCAAGCTCATCACACCCCCCAGAACGATCACCACAGAAAAAGACAGGAGGAAGAAAAGCCAGCACACTCCTCTCCCCAGCCTCCCTGCCCGCGTACCGTCGGCCCACGTATCAGACATTAATCAAAGGCGAAAAGGAATTGTTTTCCCTCCTCGGCGTGGCGAGAAAAAATAAAAACGTCATCTGCTTCTGGCAGAGGGGAGGGGTAATGTTGCGTGACATTCTCTTCATATCGTCGAGCTAGAGGTCACCTCTCTGTGGCGGAGACACGGAGAGAAAGAGGAATCGCGCCCCATCTCTCACCTGCTCTACCGCAATGCTTGCAATTTATCAATCTACCCGGTGTCTCGCTCCGCCTGCTTCCTCCTCTTCTTTGATGTCTCCACCCTCCTCCCTGTCCCTCTCCCTGCACATCTTTCCTCTCCTCTCTTGGTCCTCCGCCCTCTATACCGGCTCGATTTGTTCTTCATCATTATCTGTCTAGACTCCTACTGCCACAGGGGGCTGAAAATACACCCACCCATATAGAACGCCACACACTACATACAAAGCCAATGAATAAGTACTCACTTATTCTATATACACACTTGATAAATAATCGCAAATAATATATACTATATACGAGGCTAATAAAATGCTGTTCAATATATAAGGTAATTACTATGCAAACCAATTGAACCACATGAAAACCTAATGAAAACGCATAGCAACACAGCCTGGGGACGTGGATTCTTTAATGTCTAATAACGTAACTTGACATTTTAATGTAAAGTATTAGCTATGGAGATGTAACGTCGCTTGGCAACGTGACAGGTGGCACCTTTTCAGTGCACATTTGCCAGCTTCCTGTCTATTCGCATGTACAACGTCGTAATTGTTTTTACAACGTCGTAATGCAATTAGTTTTTCCTTGTTCGCCGAACTCGCGCTCATAGAATGGCAATATCAATACAAGCACTGGAGGAATACATAGATGGTCTCATATGGACCTGAAAATGTAGCTTTGTTTGACATATTTCTCACCCGAGTTAGCTCTACATCATTGTAGGATGCTAGCTAGTGGCAAACTGCATCTCTGTCTGACGTCACTAGCATGGGACAAGCAAAAGAAAATGTGCTGTTTGGCTCTCTTGCAGTTACACCTCAGGTTAGGCTATTAAATCCAACGCTGTAGCTTGTTAAACTAGAGTTATAAGTAAAATGTTCCCTACAAGCTAGAGGGCAGACAAGTATCTCCTTCAATTTGTCCACAAATGTTTACATGCGCACAACTAACTACATGTGTTACTCCTGTGTGCTGGCCACCTTCTGAGCACCTCAGTTCCACGTCATACACATTTTTTTTGTTAGTAATCTACAGATACACCTATCCAGAGTAGAGTGTGCGTATGTTTAGAATATAAAGCTAAGCACGATAGGTCCCGGTCGGTCCCTGGATGGACAACCACATGGTACTGATTGTGATATTGCTGTTCCATCTGGTTCCATCTGGTCTTAAGATGGAAGTGAACAAGGCGTTTGTGATTCTGTACAGCACCTTGTACCGTATGGGACCTTTAACGCGACACGAAACACACACATAAATATATAAATATATTAAACAAACTAATGTCCCCATTTACATTTCGGGGGCCTAAGTGCAAACAAACATTTTAATGTTCTTAATAAATGTATATTTATTTATATATACATATATAATGAATATAGCATATTTCAAGTAATGTGCACACCATTTATTATTATTATTTCCTAAATATATTCATAAGTATGGTTTCAGCTATATGCAATATTCATATCACTTAGAGCAGATGAAACACCCCAGATCTGTGTATAGTCATTCCTACCACCTCCTAATAGCTCCATCCAAGCAAATTCCCAACCATCCCATGATTCTAATTGCCTCTGAGCTTTGACACCTCACCACCAACATTTCTGAGTAAAATGCCACCATGTAATTAAACGAGACTGTGGGGAATGTGGATTCACTCCGGGCCGTTCAGATGGGTGTATCATCTTCTGACGGGATCAACACACAGCACCTTTCAACATGTATCTGACAGTAGGGAATCCTGCTTGCGTAAAAACTGCACGGAGGAATGTGCACGTGATCCGGGCATCCCGAGCCATCCCCACCTGGATGAGAAGAATCCCGGAGCGAGACGAATTAGTAGGTTGATTGTTGTTTGTCAGTTTGTCTCGAGGACTCGCTTTCCAATCAAAAACATGCTCTTTGTTACCCCAGCGAAGACGTATTGTTTTTATTCCAATATAGCAGGAAGTAATTTGCTTGTTTGAGAAAAATAAATGTTTAGTGCTTCTTTTCTGAAGTGGGCAAATCAGCTCACAGTGGCGTGTCGCGTGGTTGTTGATTGCAAGGTTTGGAACCTTTGATTGGATGAATGAGCAATCCACAAAGTTCCGTAAGATAACCAATTCTGTTCGGAAATGGAAATTAAGATTAAAGCTTTTCGAGCGGCACAACGTTGCTAAACCGCGAACCTCTGTAACAAACCCGGGAAGTAACAACGGACGCCTGCATGGGAACGCTTTTAACACAACGCGACGGACATCTTCAAACCCCACACATGTTGCCCCGGGCAACGTGGTCTCTGCAACAGTGAGTGACGTGCCACAGATCCCTGGAGGGTGGAGAACTTCACTGACATGTTTGAGATACAGCAGCGATAATACCGTCCGGCTGGAAGAGGATCTGACAGCGAACGACGGATGACTGACAGAGCGGGAACGCATTAAAAGTGGGGAGCTGACGGCTTCACCCAACGATTGCCAAGAGGGGTAGCAAATCACCACTCCCTTTCTCTCCCCCGTCCCCACAGACAAAACTCCTGAAAAACAGAGCACAACAGCAAGGCGGAGATGTTAATCAGAACGGAGACGAGCTAAAGTGCCGGAGGAAGTGCCCCGAAAAAAGGGTAAAAGGGTAATAAATCCCGGCTGCTGAGTGTCTTCAACCCTGCAGACGGGGGCCGTGTTTAAAGGAGTCCCGTCGAACAAGGCCAGCAGCATCTGACGAATGAAGCCTAGATGCAGGCGGTTTGTTTGGGTTGCGCTTGCGTCTAGCCTTAATTAGCTGCTGCGCTAGTCGCTAGCAATCCATCTCACCGCCGCTAGAAATGCCAAGGACATAGAAGCCCTTCTGAAGGACGTTGTGTTTACTTATTCATAATATCTGGATACATCTTGCTCAATCAGGGTTTGCGTGTGAGAGGCGAGGCGTTGGCCTCTCACTGTGGTCTTCAACAGGCTGTCACCTGTTCTTACGTGGACAGCCACCAAAATACACCCGTTTCATTGAAAAAAATCCTTACAGGGGCCAAAATTTTTTTTTTTCACGAATAGAATTAAATGGGATTTGAGAATGCGTTGAACGCCAGCTTCAATCATGGCCACTGACAGGGAATATATTTACATTTCAGTCGTCTAGTCTTATTCAGAGCCTCCTACATGAGCTCCTACATGGTTAAGAGCTATGCTGGAGAGCACAGCTGTAAGAAATGCAGATAGGCGAATGAGAACAGGCAACATTTCTCACTAATCAGATAAAGATAACATCCAGAGAGGACATTCAGACTTCAAGAGCTCACCGTTATTTTGTTCATGTTACTGTGACTTTTGCACAGACTTTCTCCTGATCAGTGAAGCAGCGAGACTTCGGTCCCTCCAATACTTCCTGATGCATCGTATCACCCGAACGTGATTGGCCCATCTGCTGTCAATTCTCTCGCACCCAATCAAAACGCAACGGTAACACAGAGGAGGACGAGTGTGAGAATTGAGGCTTCAGAGAGAGGAAGAGTGACATGGTTTAGATACATTCTTCTTCGCGCCTCGGATAAAGCCGACAGGACGGTTACTGTAACAGTCATATTAAGCACATATCGCCCCATTATAATCCTCTGTAGCACACAATACGGCATCAATCTATTTACCAGAGTTTTCACCATATACAGCGCTGGACAGGAAGTGTCTCCAATATACTCTCCTGATTGCTAAAACAAGTGAGTGGAGGCTCTGATGGATGAGAGTTGGTCTCTGTGGCCGTGAGCGGTGAGGTCGAGTGGGGCTACAGTGTCCCAGAGCAGTGGGTGGACTCCACTTATGTGTCTGACTGTAAATGAGTGCTGAGCCCATTTCTGGCTGTGTTTTTCCTGTGAGGACAATGTGCCAGACTGCTCTGTATAGCATGGAAGACAATGACGAAGGCCCACTTCATATGTCTTGCTGCCGGTCCAGAACCACCAGGTATATCTATCCATTCCAATCTCACCTACTTACCTATCTTCCTACCTGTCCTGGTTCCATATCTCTCTGTCTTTACACTTCCCCTCCATGTCCTGGTTCCATATCTCTCTGTCTCCACCCTTCCCCATCCATGTCCTGGTTCCATATCTCTCTGTCTCTACCCTTCACTTCCTTTATGTACCTGCTTCTATTTCTCCTTCTATGTCCTTTGTTCCATTTCTCACTCTCTCTACCCTTCACTTCCTCCACGTCCCTGGTTCCATTTCTCACTCTCTCTACCCTTCACTTCCTCAACGTCCCTGGTTCCATTTCTCACACTCCCTACCCTTCACTTCCTCCACGTCCCTGGTTCCATTTCTCCCTGTTTCCTCTACGCCCCAGTATCCGTTCTTTGATTCGAGCCCCGAGTACTGTGATGTGCACACAACTTGAGGGCCCATTAGCGGCATGCCACAGAAGCAAACAAGGCTTTTCCACTATGATGGTTTCATCCAGTGTCTGTCAGTCACCCAAGCTCTGACACAGATATGTCTGCCGGGGTCTTTGATGTCCTCCGTCCACACCCCTGTTCAGCTACCAATTTGTGGCTATGCACTGAGAGGGTTTCATACCTGATGGATATTTGCTGCGTGTGTGTTTCTGTCTTACAGATGTGTTTGTGATGTGTGTGGGTGGTTGTTCGTGTGTGTGTGTGTGTGTGTGGGTGAAGCACCGACGCTGGGTGATCTGTCTACGCCTCTATTTTTCTAGGTTACATATCTCTGTGTTTGTGTTTTACGGGAAACTGCAAAATGAAAATGCAGGCTAGTTAGGACACACGTAAATCACACTGACAACTTGTAATCAGAACTATACTTCAACCATTTACTACTTCGAGAAATATATTAAAGCTTAGTGTCACAACTCCAGCAGAGGGTGTGGCAGCTCCACCTGCAGGCGGTATTCGGCGGCCGTCCTCTCCAGGTTATTAGTCATCACCGAATCTCCTCCCCCTCTGCACACCTGGTTCAGTCTCGTCATCACTACACCTGGTGTCCATTATCTCATTAGAGGACTATTTAAGCTCCCTGTGTTTTGGTTGCCTTTGTGTGGAATTGTGAGATCGTTGTTTCTGGATACTCCGAGTGAGGAGTGCTTACATTTATTGAGTGCGCTGCGACGCATCTTATTCTGAGTTTGGATAGCGTGTTTACGCTACACTGCGTTCAAGGGGTTATCCTAATTAAAAAGGATTATAGAACGCTCTCCGTGGTCCTGACTGGCTTTCATCCTTCCGTCCACCCTACACACCGTGACAGTTAGATAGTGTTATCACAAATAGAGCAAGGAAAAGCTTTATGGCTTCAATCAATGGTTCCAATTCCAAAGCCGGCAAAGTGGAAAATCTGAGTTTGGACATTTTGACATTTGAACATAACATCCCCTGTGAGGCACTCTGGATCAGTAGGGGCCAGTGGAAATGTACAAGGACAAGCTAAAAGTGCTTTACGTGTTTCTATAAGATTCCATATGTAGCCCAAATTAGGTTGTCTCTAGCCTGACTTAACTAAACTCAAAGACAAACGTTGGTGGCATTGTTTAAAAAAGAAAGCGGGAATACCTGTTGAAGGCAAATGAGGACATCAAAGACATGTACCAGAGCCTGTTACCTAAATGTCAAGCTGCCATCATCCGTTTCAATCAATTTCTCTTTTTAGGCCATGTTCCCGAAACGAGAACACAAATTACCGTCTAGCTCCGTATTCATAGGCAAAAGCCCAAAGTAGAGCTGTTAAAGTAGGTCCACAACCTTCGCAGATCCCCTCTACGTTGTCCGATTGCACTTGGCCGTCTCAGCATGCGTTCAGTTTGGCGGTCTGAGTTTGTTCGTTCGTTGGATAAGTTGCTAAAAAGCTGGTCCCCGGTGGGAACTTGACAAATGTAACAACCGCTAAGACACAACGACGAACAAGGAGGAGCTGAAAAAAATCTGCGCGGCGACACAAAACAAAGACCACTTCTGGGATTTTTGTTTCTTCATGTTCCAAGAAATAGGGAATAAACTGTGGTGTAAACCGGGAGGGATGAAAGTACAAAAAACACGGGGAGAACCGGGGTGTAGACGTGAGAATCGTAACATTAGCTGTCTTATTGCTGAGTTCCTAAATCCTCCAGCCTCTGGGAAAAGCGGGGACCGTTTCGAAGCAACACACATGCATAATATAAGCCACTTTGTTTATTAATGGCGAGGAATCCCAGCAGAGACACCAATCCTCCTCGCTAGGCCCCAAGTCACAGTCGCTTCAATATCTAGCTGGATTAATTATAAGGCACACCCTTAGAAGATCCAGCTGTGGTCTCTCTGTGTACACTGACCTGGCCGCCCTCGCTCCCGCTGCTACCTACCCATGCAGGGCATCGCCGCTTTCTTGTGGTTCCGCGGGGCTGCTGGGAAGAGGATGAGAGGGGGATGCTGATTCGGCGGGCGCGACACAGGACCAACCCCCCTCCTTCCGTCCACCTGTATGTCATTCACTTCCTCGGTTTTAATAGAAAATCTACTAATGGGTTGGAAAGTCTGGAAGTGGCATGGGTTCTCCGGGCCCTGTGGTACCGTATGACATGCTATTTCCTGTAATATGAACGAACGAAGGACAGAGGAAATCAAGGCTAGCGAGGTAGCTAGCGGCTAGTAGCTAGCGGCTAAACAGAGCTGCTCAGGTCGCAGGCGCATGTCATTTGGTCTCTTAAAAACGACTCGCGACACCGAGGTTCAACACACATCGTTGGAAGTCCGTGTATCTCCTGGCCACGCTCTAAGTGCCTGCCGGTTGACACGTGCGACGCCGTGGCGACCGCAATTAACCGACAGATGAATTAGAGAGCCGAATGCACGGAAACGGGAACCATACTCGGGATGAACATCTGTTGTGAGAGGGTTTGAGAAATGAAACATCTAGTGTATAGTAAGTGTCCTCGTCAAGCACCGCTTGAACGCCCACAACCTAATAACACACTCAGCCGGCACACAAGAAGCGAGGGACTGGAGGGCCAAACCCAAGTGGCTCTGGATCAAGAACCAATTCAAAGTAACAAGTTGTACATCTCCCAGTAAATATTGTGTACACCAATCTCTGTGAATAAACCGCTTGTTATCCTGGGATAGCTCGATTTGACACGCCTTGGTCTCCGTTGCCCCCTGTCACAGACACACGTTATCTGTCAGGTGGAGATATATGAAGATGGCAAATGTCAAACCAACAAGTGTTATCTACGCGGACAGAACGTCGTCTGTCCCTGCCTCTCTCTCTCCCTATGTCAATCTTTCTCGGCAGAGCAGTGGCATGGAGCAGAATACAGAAAACGGGTTAAACTCCCTGTCCCCTCCTTTCCTCCACCCCGACCTCTCCATGTCATTTTCACCAGGTGCTGTGACAACAGGAGCCACGACAACAGGAGTCGCAGATACAGTTCTCTCGCAGGACTAGTGCCCAGGACTGCGATTGCTGCAGCTGTACTGCTGTCTGCCTGGAGGTCCCACTGGGTGATCAGGATGCAGGAGGCACTCCCAGAAACAAACACGGCTACTGTTCAACTCTCCCAGGAGTCTTCTCTAAAGAAACACCCCAGAACAGAGGCTAGTGTACTGAGCAGGTGAGAACGGAGAAATAAGACAGAGATAAAGGGATCGGAAGATAGAGGAGAGAAAGCGAGAGGAGGGGTAAGATAAACATATTGCAGATAAGAAAACTAGAAAACTTGACTTATTCCAAGACTGCACCATACATTAATTGAAGAGGATAGAGGAGGTGCTGTAGGGAAGATTAAGGATATAGGAGGTGTTATAGGAGATAGTAAGGGTAGATCAGTTGCTATAGGGGGCAGTAAGGAGAATGGAGGTGCTGTAGAGGAGAGTATGGAATAAGTAGCTGCTGTAGGGGACATTATGGATAGAGGAGGTGCTGTACTGGACAGTGAGGGGAGAGGAGGTGCTGCGGGGGACAGTAAGGATAACGGACGTGCGTAATGGAACAGTACTTCGCATTTGGACACAGTAAGGAGCGGTCTCAGGGAGTTCATGTGTGTGTGTGGTCGGACAATTTATGGTGAGTGTGTGTGTGTCGATCAGGCTCGGATAGAGAGTCAACCATTGTGTGTGTGTCATCAGTTTGAGTTGAAGGGGAATTGGCTACGGTCCTTTGTGGCAACACTTAATTCAAGGGCACCTGGAGAAGGGTTGCCATGGGGACGGCGTGACCGCGGGGAGAAGGGTGTGACACTTCTCCGTCCTCTTGATGAAACACAATAACATATCCCACAGGCAGCTGTCACTGAGGTGAGGCCCACGACCATTACAATGCTGTGGCTTTCTCTGGCAGGATTCAAGGCTTTAACACTCTATTCTTCCTTCTCCGTCGCATCGCAAGAGAATTTCTTTTCAAAACCTCCCAATGCCAGAGGCGTTTAACGGTTTCCTGTCATGAAGTGTGAATGAGTACGGCCGGCATGCACTGCGTAACCTTGAGGTAAACTGGGAAAATATGCAACGTTTTGGCGATGTTCGCCTTGCTCTCCTCTGCTTCGCTCTAAGTGATGAGCCTGGCCTGAAGCACAGGGAGGGTTTTGTCATTCTGACAACTGAAAGTGAGAGAGAGAGTCACGAGGAATGAATGAGGACAGACACAGTTTCAGCCAAGTTACAATGTCATTGGTCCGTGATGAGGGGCGGAGTCTATCAACTACAGAGTGTGCTCGATGAACCAAGTGTGCTCGATGAAGCTCACCGCCACTTCAAACTACTCTGCAACGAATCGCTGATAACGTATTGTCACGCATTATAATGTGTGACCCCGATGACGAAGTGCTAGCATTTTATTAAAACATCCTGGCTTAAGTTTTCCCTGAAATCTGAGACACTATTTTGGAGGTTGTTTAATGAGCGTGAGGCAGTTGGACGGAAATCCAATCAGAACCCTGCATCAAAGACTGTATCCGATATTAATATGTATTATACTGCAGCATCCCGTTCTAGAGGCCCAGTGATGTAACAGCTGAACGACATTTGGTGGCATTTGGTGAGACAATGTCTCCTGAAAAATAGCCTGGTGATTTTGAGAGGCTGTTTCCATAGGACCATAGATCACAATGTTAGCTATGATATAACAACACTGTAAAATGGGCTTCGGTCGGGCTGTGAGCGCTGAGGCCGTGTTTCGCCAGCCCCAAGGGAAGCCAGTGTGAGATGAGAACAGTCAACTTGCATTATATACATACAAACATGTGGGAGAGGAAGTAGGAGCAGCCAGCTAGCCACAGAGCCCAGTTCCTATGAAGTAGGAGTAGCCAGCTAGCCACAGAGCCCAGTTCCTATGAAGTAGGAGTAGCCAGCTAGCCACAGAGCCCAGTTCCTATGAAGTAGGAGCAGCCAGCTAGCCACAGAGCCCAGTTCCTATGAAGTAGGAGTAGCCAGCTAGCGAGCCCAGTTCCTATGAAGTAGGAGCAGCCAGCTAGCCACAGAGCCCAGTTCCTATGTAGTAGGAGCAGCCAGCTAGCCACATAGCCCAGGTCCTATGAAGTAGGAGCAGCCAGCTAGCCACAGAGCCCAGTTCCTATGAAGTAGGAGCAGCCAGCTAGCCACAGAGCCCAGTTCCTATGAAGTAGGAGCAGCCAGCTAGCCACAGAGCCCAGTTCCTATGAAGTAGGAGCAGCCAGCTAGCGAGCCCAGTTCCTATGAAGTAGGAGCAGACAGCTAGCCACAGAGCCCAGTTCCTATGAAGTAGGAGCAGCCAGCTAGCCACAGAGCCCAGTTCCTATGAAGTAGGAGTAGCCAGCTAGCCACAGAGCCCAGTTCCTATGAAGTAGGAGCAGCCAGCTAGCCACAGAGCCCAGTTCCTATGAAGTAGGAGCAGCCAGCTAGCCACAGAGCCCAGTTCCTATGAAGTTGGAGCAGCCAGCTAGCCACAGAGCCCAGGTCCTATGAAGTAGGAGCAGCCAGCTAGCCACAGAGCCCAGTTCCTATGAAGTTGGAGCAGCCAGCTAGCCACAGAGCCCAGGTCCTATGAAGTAGGAGCAGCCAGCTAGCCACAGAGCCCAGTTCCTATGAAGTAGGAGCAGCCAGCTAGCCACAGAGCCCAGGTCCTATGAAGTAGGAGCAGCCAGCTAGCCACAGAGCCCAGGTCCTATGAAGTTGGAGCAGCCAGCTAGCCACAGAGCCCAGTTCCTATGTAGTAGGAGCAGCCAGCTAGCCACAGAGCCCAGTTCCTATGTAGTAGGAGCAGCCAGCTAGCCACAGAGCTATCTGGGTGGACGGCTGGGTGGGTATCTAGGTGGACGGCTGGGTGGGCGGGGGCGGACGGGGGGTTGGGGGGCTGCTGAAGATAGCGTTTCAATTAGCTTCAGTCAGAAACTGTGTAGGACAAATCACACTGGCTTCAATTGGCCCGTAATGAATTGCTTAACATATAGACAGGCTGAGAAGAGCGGGACATTGGGACGTGTGTAGGCAGGGGTGCGCAAACAGGCACCTTCCCTTCAGCATCCGTCACACCAGGGAAGTTGGGGAAGACAGTTCTGCATGCTTACCACACGATAACCGGACACATGCCGGACCCTCCGTCCATATGGATGGCTTATATTAGTGTACACTAGTGTTCACTGCACTAACGCTCAATCACTTCACTGTAGTGTTTACTGCAGTAATACTCTATCACTTCACTGTAGTGTTAAATCGGTAGAATCAAATGTACATGTATAAGCACGACGGCAAGCAAAGCCTCGTGATGTGAGAAAGCGATTCGGTGTTTCATCTAACGGCATACGGCGAGAGCAGTGAGGTGAGAAAAGTCTGCGAAAGTGAGATTAGCTGAAAAATATTTGCCCGGCCGTTTAGAAGAGAAACCAGAAAGAGTTTGAATAATGCTTCAATACAAGCACACGTAAAACAATAAAATATAGTTCAAAACGAACAGCAAAACAAATCATTTCAGGTGTGTTCCACGGCACATGAATGTTAACCTCTC
The DNA here is from genome assembly GCA_029465975.1 of Dallia pectoralis. Classification (NCBI taxonomy): domain Eukaryota; kingdom Metazoa; phylum Chordata; class Actinopteri; order Esociformes; family Umbridae; genus Dallia; species Dallia pectoralis. The sequence continues at coordinate 14,262,853 of CM055735.1, read as the reverse complement.
AACCAGGGCTTAGCGGCAGCAATGGAAACCAGTACAAAAACATATCCTGTTCGGAATATCCCCTCGAGTCAGCGACACTGTCCCTGCCATATCCCTCGAAAAAAGGACAATACGGCCTGCAAAAGACCCGACTCATGACACCACCGGGAGAAAGATAAGGCCATCAGCGGCGCTCCCGGAATCAACCGGTGCTGCAGATATGCTAAACCAAGCAGTCTGGGCTCTAAGAGGCCTCTCATGGTTTAAATGGGCCATAAGAGGCCTCTCAGTCTGCTCTCCGGTACTACAACAGCAACCAGGTCCGACCGACACTCCCACTGTAAATGTCTAGTACAGTTTAGTAGCTTAAGGTTGTCCTCATGTCGCAGATGTTCACCTCTTCTGAGGAACCTGTTGTTCATAGTTTATGTTGTCAATGGGATAGTGTGGTAAAAGCAGGATACCTGAAATGCAATTTGACATGGTCCACTTACACACACATTTCTGACAGGGCAAAGGTACGAGCAGACGTTGTTTACCAGAGTAGCACCTGTCCCCCTACCCGTTTGACCGTATTCAAACTCTAAACACCTCTCTTCTTGGCGCATAGGAATACAAGCAGTTTTAAAGGTTATCTCCAGCAATTCTCCACATGCATTTGCTGTTGTGCATTCCAGATACAGCAGGTGTCAAACTCACAACAACATCTTCAACTTGTAATTTCCATGAACTATGGCCGCCACAGGGACTTCTGATGAGTTGTGGTACCAAAGTATTACAGAGTGTGATATCATCTAGAAGGATTGGAGGGAAATTGAACCAGTCTTGTGGAGTGGTTAGCGAGACCATGTCCGATGAACGCTCTGCATAATTTAAATAAAGATGCCAAACTTGCCAAAGGAAGCTGGGAATCTTGCGGGCGGCCAGCAAGTAACCACTGTATCCGTGCTGAACTGTCTACTTATCTCTTAAAAAATATCACTTACTGATTAGATCTCTTACTGAAAAGATCACTTACTGAAAAGATCTCTGACTGAAAAGATCTCTGACTGAGGAACTGACCGTGGTTATGTGGTCGCGTGTGTCACGCCCCCTGACCAAGACTCTTAAAATATCCCATTTCTCTAAGTGGTCCAAAATCTTCTGACAGCCGCAAATCCAACGAGAGAGTCTGAGAACATTTTGATGTTAATTATGCAAATGTAAATAGCTTAGCAGCAACTCCAGACGCAAGAGTAGTGCAATCCAATTACCTGAGCTAGAGGCTAAAAAAGTGATTAGAACAGAGCTGCCAGGGTTTCGACTTCCATTCTTGAATTATGCTTAAAGTGGGTGTGTGTGTGTGTGTTGTATGTTGTAAGTCCAGTTTGGCCATTAAAGTCCACGGCTAGGGTGGGATTATTTTTTTGGGGGAAAATCAGGCATTACTTCAACAACTCCCCAGACTCCATTGTAAAGCCCCATTGTCCTCCAGTCTACAGCGTGGCCGGGAGAAGGTTGCCAAATCGAGCTCAGCCGCTCAGAAGAAAATGGGAAAAGTCATTAATCCAATGCAGTACTACTGAGCATGGGGTAGCAGGTGAGAGCCAATCGACAGCTGCGCGGGTTCAGCCAATCGACTGCGGCGGGCTACGTGAGCAGCTCCGTCGCCGCCCTGATTGATACAGATTACGACTAAATGGACGAGAGTGAAGGCCGTTGAGCGTGTAGACAGGAGCTAAGTGGAGAGAATTTAAAGATATGGACAGTGGCGTCAATAGAAAGGCAGTCGGAAAACTGGAAATGTTCCCCGTGTGAGGAGGTTGATAGAGAGGGAGAGGGACAGGGAAGAAGAGGGGAAGAGAGAGAGGGGGGAGAGACAGAGAGAGGAAAGAACTGCAGCAGAGGAAGTTTGTAAGGGAGCACATCAAAGAGATTGTCAGATGCAAAGCTTTGCTTCGTCTCTGACAGCTTTGGCTCAGAACAGTGCAGCAACCGATGTACAACCCTGAGGAAAGCAGCCAGGAACATTTATAGAGCACAATAAACGTTGAGTCAGTTGTCAATGGGAGACCGGAGCATGCGGCGTAATCGTAATGAATACAGAAAGCAGAACAAAATCCGCAAGACATTAAAAGGAAACACAAACCCTGCTGCACGCCAACGGTTGCTCCACAGACGGTAGTTAAATGAATGGTTATACATATACACACACACACACACACAGAGCAGATCCAAAATGGCTGCTGCGTAGGAAGCATGTGTACAAAGTGCCCTGTTGTCTAAAGATTCACGGCAAAACAAATCACAGCTTCACGATATGTGAACATCATCATCAAGGAGCAACGAATGAAAATATGGCCTCCGTCCGGGGACCAGCTGCCAATAAAGACGTTTGCCCCGTTGCCCTGTGTCATTCTGTGGACTACCCCAAATCAATAGATGACCCACTTATCAAGACTAATGGGTTCGACCAGAACCACCCAATAACCAACCATCAACCGCCCATCAACTTGCCTCACAACCATACACTTCCATTGACCTCCACATGTCCACCTACGCACATTAACCTCAGCTCCCAGGCTCTTAAGCATCTGCTCTCTCCGTGCAAAGCGAGAAACACCTAAGGAGACTGGCACTCAGACTCGAACACACAGATTATGCCTTAGCCGGTAAACACATGGGCCGCTAACTTCCCTCCCGGTGAGAGGAAGTGTGGACGTTCAGATGGCAAAGGGAGTTGGCATCTTACCGTGTCCCCCGCGGGTCAGGAAGGGCATCCTGTTTATGGCGATGGGCACGGTGCCGTGTTTGTTGTGGAAGTGGTGGACATGGTGGGTAGTGCTGAGGCTGGAGGAGACACGGGCAGCCACGGCAGGGCATGGGAATGCCAGCAGGGCCAGGGAGAGCACCAGCCGTAACAGGCAGGCTGGGCTGGCCCAGACCAGAGGCGTAGCAGGCCGCTGCACTAGCAGCAGTCCTCCGCCCAACTCGGATGCCGCCTGAGGGGCGGTGCTTAACAGGAGCAGCATGCCCGTCCCACTTCCTCCCATGTGACAGGAACAGGAAGAGGACATTTTTAGAAGGATCCACGCACCATGTTTCCAGGCTTCGCAGCGCAGGGCGAAAAAACGAGAAGATTTGTAAAATCAACAAATCAGCCTAGAACGAACAAGATCCTGAAAATGATGATCCAAAAAAACGTATGTTCAGGAAAATGAAAAATCCAATTCCGACTGAAAAAATGGGGCAACAACCAAAACAAAAATATATTCAAAAAATGTCTTCAGTCCCCTGGCGAAATCCTTCCAGGAACCAATCTCCTACACCTACGCAATCCTCCAGAGCATCAAAGTAACACAAAATACAACACAACGGCACCCACCAAAAAATCCCCCCCACCCCACAGGCAACTAAAGATTTTTTATCAAAGCTCCCGATGAGGCACAGCAGAATAACCGATCAGCAGAGGCTGCCGCCTAAACAGCAGCCGATAAATCGAGGGACCACCGATTTGGAACCGAAAACCCCTCCATCCGTTAAACTAAATGACTAATCAACGCTAAGATCTCCCTCAGCTATGGCCCGGCAACCTGGTCTGCCATCGACAGTAACTGACGACAGTAACTGTAAGATTTCCTCGGCACTGGGAGGGCGTTACAAACCTTCTCGATCCAGAGCTTTAGCTCTCGGTGTGCTTAAAAAAAACACCACCATTCCCACAGTTTCCTGGACGAAGCCTCTCACATGGGAAAACAACAGGCAGAAAAGAGACAGAGTGACAGAGAGAGGGCTTGAGCAGCGCCAGGACCACGGAGGTGCAGTCGAATCCAGCTTCAAGGCTTTTCCCGAATCCTTGGAGGTAGGAAAAGGAGCAGGGCAGCTGCAAACGAGGGACGTGGAAAACAAGCGCAGGGCAGTGATAGAGACGAGTAGGACCCAAAAACAGCAATTCCCAAAACTAGAGACACTCAGAGCCCCTCTCTCCTCGCCGAGAGAGCCCAGCCGGAATACGATACGGACGCGGTGACAGTAGAATTGGACCCGACTGCACAGTGAGCATCCAAGTTATCCTTATTCCCCTCCGGCTCTGAAAAGCATCACAGCACACCGATCCTTCAGAAATCCTCCCTTAGACTCCTTCCCACTGAATAGCACACGCTATCCTGAGACAGACACGCTACCCTGAGACAGACGCCCGGCGGTCTCTCCCTCTCAGACCGCGGATTTCCAGACGTCGGTCGGACGAAGAGCTCCGGCGCAGACTGCTGGCTGGCTGGCTCGGATGGACGCCGCCGCTGTGAAATTCATGCTAATTGAAACAGGGGGCTGCAGCTGCGACACCACCCTTCCAGGAGCATCTCCGGCCGCCTATAGGCTGGCGGTCCTAGGTACGGCACAAGACCGCGGTAGGAACAGAGCGGGGGAGAGATGTGCTCGCTTCGCTCCCGGTGAAACCACAGACAGAGACGGTGGTAGATGGAGCCAAATGGAGACACGGAGAGAGAGAGCGCGCGTGTGTGTGTGTGTGAGATTGAGAGTGAGAGAGAGGCTGAGAGGGTGGGAGGGAGGTGAACGAGGCAGAGAGGAGGGGTGGCAGGAATAGACACAAACCACAAAACTCTGTGAAGCCACAGATTTGTGGGTGAAGTACAGACCTGCACCAGGTAGGTAAATACCATCTCGGAGAACGTTTGTGGCGATTCGAACAACGACAGCTCAGTGTGAGTCAACTGAATACGTGTCAAGTAAACACAAATTAACGTGTGTGAAGAATGAGGATCAAAACACGAGTATGCACTGGCACACACACACACGCGCACACACGCACACACACACACACACACACACATAAAGAAAACAAGACCCAGTTGGTTCTGGGTGCTGATTAATAATTTACATGTCCACCATATTGAGGAGGAACCCTGTTACACCTCATCAGTGAAGGGCTGCAGCACAAACACTCACACTTCATCCATACCACTTTTATTACACCCACCCCGATATTTAATCTTTTTTCACTCCCATTATCTCTTTCCTCTCCTCTCATCTCTTGTGTTTTCCTCACACCTCTATTGATCTTCCCATTTTTTTTATTCTGTTCATAACTCTGGCTGGTGGATGCGGCGAGAGATAAATATTTGACGGACAGAGTGGTGAGCCGAGAGTGAAGGAGAGTGAGACAGAGCAGATTAACAGAGCGAACCGAGGAAGCAAGAGATGTACAACAGAGAGAGAGAGAGAGAGAGAGAGAGAGAGAGAGAGAGAGAGAGAGAGAGAGAGAGAGTGGTGAGCGAGAGAGGGAGAGAGATGGAGGGAGATTGCATATCAGATAAATCACTGCTGATAGAGATCTCACTTGGGACCGCCTCACTGCTTGGGGAAGAGCAGGCTTGAAAAATGGGCAAACACAAAAAGACAGCAGCACTTTTCCCTGTGAGACAGGAGGACAGGCCCAGACCATCATTCAGACACACACGGCTTCCACAAAGTGGGCTGGCCCTATAGAGTCTGACCGAGCCAGACCAGGGGCCAATAGTGTGAAAAGCGCTTGGACAACCGGGCCTGGATGATCTGCTCATGGGCGGGAGCCAGAACCGACAAGGATAAAGTTCCTGTTGGGTTAGAAATATTGGACAGGCACTTGACACTGCAAAGTGTTTTGTTAGAACACGTTTGAAGAGGGCATTCCCGTCCTGGAGATGTCAGAGAACGTGACTTTATGTTAATCTGCCATGCAGGTTATGGTTCAGGAGAATCTTTGAGTTCTAAAAAACAAATTCTGAACTTTCCAAAACACAGAACAAAACAGCTCTCCAGTGCAGGAGGTTCTTTTCCCAAAGGTGTTGAGTGGATTCCTCTCGCTACAGCTACAGCAGCAGGTCCCAAACATTTCCTCTGCCTGTCTGAACGCCTCGTCACAGCTCTGGGGCGATATAGAAAGCGCCCCAAGATATGAATGTATGACATAACATTTAGCCAATCAGGGTTCTTAAATCGAATCCAGGAAGGGCGATTATTTTATTGCCCCAAGCTCGCCCCTGATAAAATAAGGAATGGGCTCTAGAGGCGCCATTTTTACTAGACGACAATGGCGAGTGCGAACATTGCTCTTCCTAGACCCAACCCTAACTCGGTGAAATTTCTCCTCCAAGATCCGTTTGAGAGGAGAAATTTGGCTAGCTTGGCTAGCTGGGTGCATTCATGCTAATGCTTTATTTTGCTTTCCATGTTTGCTTTTTAAAAACGACGGGGACAGATCCAGCATGGACAGGTATATATGTTGTTTTGTTCTGGTGCACATTAACAATTAGTTACATTTAGTGTGATCATAAAATACTGTAGCCTATGCTATTCTTCCAGTCAAAGGTTTGAGTTCAGCCACTTGATATCCATTTCAATATTATACATCCTTTATAAAGTGTAAGATTTCCTATAACTTAAACATATAATATATATATATATATATATATATATATATATGAAACGCTTGTGTTTGTGCAATATGATGTTTATGTTTTTGCGTAAGAATGCATCAACTTTTAAATATTGGCATTAAATAAATACTGACTATTTCACTGAGCACTGCTGTCCTGCAGTTTGTGTTAAATTGTATTGCGATGGTAACAGAAACAAAAAACTATGGCACAGCCCCACCGAGAATATTTATTACCAGCCGCCACTGGTATACGTGCGAGGAAATCCCGTCTTCCAGAGGTGGCTCAGTCACAGGATGACTGCATTCCTGTTACCAGGCAACAATTAGAATTTTTCCCTCACAGAATAAGTCAGTAAAATAGAACACAAAGAGTCCCGCATTGCAAGTGAGTCGAAAAAGACAGGAAAGTCAACCTAGCTTTAATTTGGACAAATCAAATGCCTTTTCTCCAAACCGATCCCAACGTTAGCAGCTCATGTAAGTGGACCTGTGCAATGTTACTAAATAACTGTTACTGACGCCAATTTAACACATATTCCATTTGCAATAGTAGATGTCATGTACATGTACGTCAACATTTTTAGCAACTACCTAGCTAGTTAGCAATGACTATGGAGAACATCGTTTCAAGCTACAGATAATCAAGTAGCCATTTTATGCAGTGTTGCCTGGTTGACATAACATCTTGTGTGGCTATAAAGATTTCTTCAGGTCTGTCCATTTTAGCTTTCGAGGAGTCTACCTGGTTACAGTGCTATTAACGCAGACGCAGCGTTAAAAACCCTGGCGGGGAAACCGAAGAGGCACACACACACACACCTGACTCAGTGCTGTAATCTAATTGTACTGTTTATGTACTCTCATATTCTACACTCAAAGAGGCGGGTAATTAAAATCTATCGGTTTTCCACAAGAACCACATTTCATTTCATCCATTTCAACGCTTCTGCCTCACCCGGACACCATCACCCACCAGGCCTGAGCAGCCACACTGAGGCTGACCGTCGGTGGTGGTGGTGGTGGGGGGGGGTCTGTGCTCAGTGCATTACAAGACGATAAGAGACAGACAATGAAAGAGGTTAAGTATGGCATTGCCACTCGGACGCGACGGCATCGACCGAAGGCCGGCGATCTCTCCTCCACTCACTGCGGGCGTACAGGACACTCAGAGGACAGTGCGATCACATAAATAAACATGTCTTGTTGTAGTAGCACGGGGGTGGAGGGTGCCGGAGCTAAAACGGGAGGAGGAGAGCAGTGGCGGGGGCGGCTGGATACGCACGGCCGAGTCAGCCTGTTTCACACATCTTAATCAACGACGATGATGCTTCCCAGAGAGACGCCGACATTAATAACTCTCCAACTCCATTGACGTGAAAGACGATCACCTCGTTGCCGTGGCATCACTCCAGCCAATCGGATCGCAGCGCGGAACACAGAACTCGATTTACTAAATGTAGATTCCGTTTTAAACGAGCCTTAATGTCTCTGTGAGACGACGGCGATGGCGGTTTCACCCGCGGCAGTGCTTCCGCGTTGTTAATTAGCTGTTGGTTAATCACACTGATCTAAAATCTATCACCTTGCTCACGGTGTTGAATTTAAGGAGCTCCGGTTGACATGCCTTCCCCGGGGCTTAATTGGTCGGTCCTCGGGAAGCTGATTCAGCATTTGTTCCCGGTCAAGAAATGAACTTCCATAAATGGCCCACGTTCCGTTTCCCCGTGAAACCTCCACGAACGTTGCCCTTTATCAATGCGACCCCTATCAATTCTAATGACACACTGGAAG
>CM055735.1:14194665-14252165 GCA_029465975.1 Dallia pectoralis | reverse complement strand
ATAGAAGGCGAGCGGAATGCGCAATAATAAACGAGTTGTAATCGCAACAGATACCACCGCCATGCTGATAGTATTTCCAGGTCCCTATGGCAACAGCCTCCGGTAACTTCTACCCAATTAGACACTCTCTAAGACACCCTTTGATCCCCAAGGTTATTGATGAGTACAAGGAAACTTGGTCACAAAGCAAAAAAAAATGCTGCAGGATGGAGAGAACCATTGAGATGTGCTTCAATTGTGGAAACCTGAGGGGAAATTCACTACTCAAAGAAATCCCTGTTTGAAAAAATCTGACTAGGGAGGCTGTGGATGTTCCTATGTGAAGGTGACCTAACAGAGACAGTTGCACCTGTCATGTTGATCCTATTCCGAACGCCGCTTCCAGCTTCAGGTTCCTTCCCCATTTCAGGTTCCGTCCCATTCAGGTTCCGTCCCCTGCAGGTTCCGTCCCCTGCAGGTTCCATCCCCTGCAGGTTCCGTCCCCTGCAGGTTCCGTCCTCTGCAGGTTCCGTCCCCTTCATGTTTCGTCCCCTGCAGTCAAATACTCAACTTATGTCTCAGAGGGCAACGATTCTCTCTGTCAGATCAATTCCTTCACCTCTCCCACGTCACCGGTACACAGGGAGTTGGGCTCACGACGAAAAGCACGGCAGAGTTTCTGATTCATTCGCTTCCAGAGTTTCGGATTCATTTGCGGTCAGGGTTTCTGATTCATTTGCATTTCAGGGTTTCTGATTCATTTGCTTCCAGAGTAGCTGAGGTATTTGTCTGCTGTGAAGGAGCATCTCCCAACATTAGGATTTAAGAGTAAATGGCCGAGCTGACCGATGTCCAGGGATGGAGCTTTTAGGGACCAGGCAGGGCTCAGAGCGAAGCCCTGACAGACCAGACCTCCGCCAAGAACATGATTTGAGAGAGAATCAGAGTGCTACAACTGAAAGATTGAATTCCTATGGGGGGGTTGCTGTTTTCCTGTTGCTGTCTTTTTTCTCTGAGAAGCGTTGTTTTAGTCCCATTGGATACGGTAATGAATACACTGACATTGATATGAAAGACCATCCAGGGATTTAAAGCTGCGTGAGGTTGTATTTCCGCTCCATTGTTTGTCCTTGTGAATTGGCCTCCTTGTGTTCTTTGTCTGTGTTCATATGCATAGACGTGTGTGTATTACTCTATATTACAGTAAGTGTTTTTGTTTGCGAGTGTGTGTGTGTGTGTGTGTGTGTGTGTGTGTGTGGGGTCGCGTGTGTGCAATATAATGCCACTGTGAACACTAGGATTACTATGCATGCACAAATTAGTTGCTTATGTGCGCGCGTGCGTGCGTGCAAGCCATTTTTTATCCGAGCCAGGAAGGTGAGCAAAGCCTCTTGGGCACATCCACGGTGGCTTCACACAACGCGACCGTCTGCAACGGAGTCTGTCACCTTCACACCGCCTCAACCTTAACTGGATTACACCTGGACAGAGATTAGACCCAGTGCAAAGGGAGTCCAATCAGGCCTCATCCTGACATAAATCACAGCTGAGGCCTCAAATCACATCCCTCAGTCTATCGCTATGGTGTGATTATGAAACACAAAGCAGCATGTAAGCGTGTGATTGGTGGGGCGGGTTTAGTGTCGCCGTTAGAGTGCCCCCTACTGGCGGAGACCAAGTGAGCCGGTTCATGACGGGCAGAGAAGTCAGGGCGCTGGGGTATGATTAAGCAATGGGATCCTGTATTATGTGTGAGCCGGGAGGGGGGGGGGGGTGTTTAAGCACACAGGGAGTAATGCAAGCGAAGGAGATTAATATCTTTGGCATTTCTGCATTTCTGTCATATATTTACCTCGCTGGCTAAAGCCTGGGCATTGAACCAGTCAATACAGAGAGGTTCAGAGCCCTCTACGTCTCATATCAAGGGGAAACATATGGCTTCATTAAATAACTGTGATGGACACAGCGACTTGGAGAGCTTATCCTCTCACGATCCACAAGAAAGGTTAAAGGCAAACCTGATGTAGGTCCGTGGGTGAAGTGGAAACATGCTCTGCGTATGTAAGGTTTGCTGTCCTATTGGCTAATCGATTTATGGTGTTGACTAAGGTGTAAAACCAGGCACGCTCCACATTTCAAATACAATACACGTCGATGGTGGACTATAATTTCAATTAAGAAGACGCAAAATGATGGGAGTCCCAGTCACGCGCCGGCTCAAAGACAGGTATACTACCGCATATTGCCAACAGCGTTAGCAAATATCATACAGCCCCTGGGAGATACCATAAAGCCCCTGGGAGATACCATACAGCCCCTGGGTGAGACCATACAGCCCCTGGGAGATACCATACAGCCCCTGGGAGATACCATACAGCCCCTGGGAGATATCATACAGCCCCTGGGTGAGACCATAAAGCCCCTGGGTGAGACCATACAGCCCCTGGGAGATACCATACAGCCCCTGGGAGATATCATACAGCCCCTGGGAGATACCATACAGCCCCTGGGAGATACCATACAGCCCCTGGGTGAGACCATACAGCCCCTGGGTGAGACCATACAGCCCCTGGGAGATACCATACAGCCCCTGGGAGATATCATACAGCCCCTGGGAGATACCATACAGCCCCTGGGAGATACCATACAGCCCCTGGGTGAGACCATAAAGCCCCTGGGTGAGACCATAAAGCCCCTGGGAGATACCATACAGCCCCTGGGAGATACCATACAGCCCCTGGGTGAGACCATAAAGGCACTGGGAGATATCATACAGCCCCTGGGAGATACCATACAGCCCCTGGGAGATACCATAAAGCCCCTGGGTGAGACCATACAGCCCCTGGGTGAGACCATACAGCCCCTGGGAGATACCATACAGCCCCTGGGAGATACCATAAAGCCCCTGGGTGAGACCATACAGCCCCTGGGAGATATCATACTGCCCCTGGGAGATACCATACAGCCCCTGGGAGATACCATACAGCCCCTGGGTGAGACCATAAAGCCCCTGGGTGAGACCATACAGCCCCTGGGAGATACCATACAGCCCCTGGGAGATATCATACAGCCCCTGGGAGATACCATACAGCCCCTGGGAGATACCATACAGCCCCTGGGTGAGACCATACAGCCCCTGGGTGAGACCATACAGCCCCTGGGAGATACCATACAGCCCCTGGGAGATATCATACAGCCCCTGGGAGATACCATACAGCCCCTGGGAGATACCATACAGCCCCTGGGTGAGACCATAAAGCCCCTGGGTGAGACCATAAAGCCCCTGGGAGATACCATACAGCCCCTGGGAGATACCATACAGCCCCTGGGTGAGACCATAAAGGCACTGGGAGATACCATACGGCCCCTGGGAGACACCATAAAGGCCCTGGGTGAGACCATACAGCCCCTGGGAGATACCATACAGCCCCTGGGAGATATCATACAGCCCCTGGGAGATACCATACAGCCCCTGGGAGACACCATAAAGGCCCTGGGTGAGACCATACAGCCCCTGGGAGATACCATACAGCCCCTGGGAGATTTCATACAGCCCCTGGGTGAGACCATAAAGGCACTGGGAGATACCATACGGCCCCTGGGAGACACCATAAAGGCCCTGGGTGAGACCATACAGCCCCTGGGAGATACCATACAGCCCCTGGGAGATATCATAGAGCTCCTGGGTGAGACCACAAAGCCCCTGGAAGATACCATACAGCCCCTGGGAGACACCATAAAGACCCTGGGAGATACCATACGGCCCCTGGGAGACACCATAAAGGCCCTGGGTGAGACCATACAGCCCCTGGGAGAATTAATCCGACAGTGGAGAAGTCAGGGGTTAGTATATACCCAAAAACTTCAGCAAGTTAATGAGATGGAGTGGAAATCTACTTTGATTCCATCAGGTTCAGGGAGGATATCTGTGCTCTCCTAATTACATCAGACAACACAGAAGAAAGAAGCTGCACTTCAATCACTTTCACAGAAAAGGATAACGAGACACCATGCCAGATCACTTAGAGTAACAGTTATGTGTTATGTGACGCACTGCAGTTTTGTTGGGTTTCATGATACTGCACTGTAGGGTTCTATAAGACTGTACTGTAGGGTTCAATAAGACTGTACTTTAGGGTTCTATAAGACGGTACTGTAGGGTTCTATAAGACGGTACTGTAGGGTTCTATAAGACTGTACTTTAGGATTCTATAAGACGGTACTGTAGGGTTCTATTAGACTGAACTGTAGGGTACTATAAGACTGTACTGTAGGATTCTATACGACTGTACTGTAGGGTTCTATAAGACGGTACTGTAGGGTTCTATAAGACGGTACTGTAGGGTTCTATAAGACTGTACTTTAGGGTTCTATAAGACTGTACTGTAGGGTTCTATTAGACTGTACTATATGATTCTATAAGACTGTACTGAAGGGTTCTATAAGACTGTACTGTAGGGTTCTATTAAACTGTATTGTATGATTCTATAAGACTGTACTGTAGGGTTCTATAAGACGGTACTGTAGGGTTCTATAAGACGGTACTGTAGGGTTCTATAAGACTGTACTGTAGGGTTCTATTAGACTGTACTGTAGGGTTCTATAAGACTGTACTGTAGGGTTCTATACGACTGTACTGTAGGGTTATATTAATTAGACTGTACTGTATGGTTCCTTAAGACTGTACTGTAGGGTTCTATTAGACTGTACTGTAGGGTTCTATAAGACTGTACTGTAGGGTTCTATAAGACTGTACTGTAGGGTTCTATTAGACTGGACTGTATAGTTCTATAAGACTGTATTGTAGGGTTCTATAAGACTGTACTGTAGGGTTCTAAAAGACTGTACTGTAGGGTTCTGTAAGACTGTAATGTAGGATTCTGTAAGACTGAATTGTATTGTTGGGTTCTATAATACTCTACTGTATTGTTGGGTTCTATAATACTCTACTGTATTGTTGGGTTCTATAATATTGTACTGTATGGTTGGGTTCTACCTTATTGTACTGTATGGTTTGGTTCTATACTGTAGTGTTAGATGCTACATAGCATTACAGTATCATAAAAACATGTATTCTCGCAGAAAAAACAATAGTTTCTATATTTCTTTAAAATAAATATATTTAAAATAAATAACAATTGTATTGAGACCAAACCAGCAGGGTCGCCCAGAGACCATGTATAGGAATTACTGGACAGAACAGAAGAGCCACTTGCTTGGTGCAGTTCACAAATAAAAATACAATTGAAGTTGAGAAATTGCAGAAATGTATATTGTAACAGGGGGTTATATATTATAGAGTTAATTGTCTATTCGTAGGTGTTCCATTTTGATCCCGTAGAACACACATTCCGTCGTTCCAGAGAACACATTCCGTTTTTCCGAAAGCATTCTCTACTCGCTCAGTATATATAAATGAGAATACATGTTTTTATTAGCTGTGAAGGGAACTGCTGTCTAGGAGCTTTCACATTGATTTTTCTGTCCTTGATATGCAATGGAAAGTGCCCAGTTTTACAGAAAAAAAGAGAGCAGAAAACAACATCAACCCCAGGAGGTGGGGGGGGGGGAGACTTGACAGGTCACCGGGTACAGACAGGAAATTGAACAGCTTGACATTTTGGCTGTCTGCTGTGCCTGGTTCAGGGGTGTCAGGTGTGAGGGGATTATTCTGAGGGAGCCCTCGAATGAACCAGTCAATCACTCTACATGCACCCCGCCGATCTCTGCCAGTTTTACACATCAGCTAGCGCTCACTTACATCTCTCCCGGACTCACCCGGACTCTCCCTCCACCTCCCTCTGTACCTATATTAGCAGAACTTTATCCTCGGCCGGATCAAAGACGAGGAGACAGGGAAAGATCACAGCGATCAGAAAATAGGCGGCAGCGTTTATCATTAAAGTTACCGTTGCCGACCAACGGCGTGTTGCCGTGCATGTGATGAAGGGGCGGAGAACATGTGATGAAGATTATGGTGAGCATGTGATGAAGAGGATCGGAAGCATCCGTTGAACCGGGCTTTCCTTTTCTCTCCTCCGGTGGGAATTTCAGATCCTGACTGTGGGTGGAAGAGGGGTGTGGCTTACGTTTTATTACAGCCTGGACACATTGTCTCACACACACACACACACACACACACACACAGACTTACACACACACACACACACACACACAGACTTACACACACACACACACACACACACACACACACACACACAGACTTACACACACACACACACAGACTTACACACACGCACACACACACACAGACTTACACACACACACACACACACACACACACTTACACACACACACACACACACACAGACTTACACACACACACACACACACACACACATACACACACACACACACACACACACACACACACACACAGACTCGCACACCTACACACTCACACACACACACACAGACTCACACACACACACACAGACTCACACACACACACACTCTCTCTCACACACACACACACACCAACACAGACACACCTACAGACTCGCACACCTACACACTCGCACACACCTGGCCACATCTAATCACACCAACACAACCTCACACCCTCACACACCAAAACATTCACATCCACACACCTACACACTCACACCTACGCGGCCACGAACCCCTTCGCCCAACTTCTAATGTACATGGGATGATTTATGAGACACGCATAAACCATTACTTATGCATGTACACAGTCCGAGTAAACTCACATCATGTAGCTGTTCAATAATTCACTGTGCTTTGTGACGGCCCTGTAGGTGATGTGTGTATTGTGTGTGAGGAACATGGAGGCAGAGGTCGTACACAATACACTTAATATATCATCCTGCCACTCTTACGTTCGTTTCTGTAGTCTGGTCTGGGCTCGCTGGAAGATAACCGTAAGACGGGCTAAACAGCAAATAACAGGATGTCAACTGGTCTCACCTACTTATGGGCCTCGAGTCCATGAGAAACAACATCTGCTATCTGGTGGAGAAGCTCTCACAAGGTCCATTAACAATAATGAATTATTAAAATTCATGGCCTGAATCCTGAACGCCGATTGGTTTGTAGCTGCAGTATGTGACACGGTAAAACGTAGGTATGACGTCACAAGGGTATGAGAGAAATTGACAATTTATGTCTTATGTTCAAATCCAGGCACTCCATGGTGATTGGCCAGAAACATGTTCATTAAATAACAGGGCTCTTAGCAATGACATGAGCTATGACACAAACAAGTATTTAAACAGAGTTTAAACATGTCCAGGTACAGACTTTGATCCGGTATCTGAAGATTACGTGAAAGGAAAAAAAAATTTCGACAGCATTGAGGAATTCCCTTTCACAGTGAATCCAGCTAATGACTTTGTAAAATCTGAACATTTATTAATTCCACCACATAACCTTTGACCCTGTGTAAATAATTCCACTGGGTAAGATCCCATGGTTACTGTCTACAGTTTTGAGAACATTTCCCTAATTGGAGCCGAGTCTCCTCGCTGCTGTCTCCTGCAAGGCAAGGAATTTACAGATAATTCTATGGATCTAAGGTGATGAACCCAACAGCTAATAGACTGCTAATACAGTTATACGCCGGCAAAACTTGATGTGTCACGATTAGTCATTCAAAGGCTTTGAAAACTTTGATTCTCTAGTTCAGACCACCATCAACCGTTGAAAACCACCATTCCAACAACCAGGAAGTGAAATCTAGGCAAATTTACAAACACATTTCTCATTTGACTTACAGTTTTTTCCAATTGCTAACAGACTAAAATGACATGCACAGCACAATTATTTAAACTGACACACAGAGAGCAAATTCTCTTCTCAAGTCTCCAAAAGTGTTAACTCATTTTCTGCTTTACACACAATTTGCAATTCAAAATGGCACTTTTTAAATGCACTGAACACGGTTCTCTGCATAAGACACGACAATCTAACAAAGTCACATGTTTGCCATTTCAAAACACTGCCATTCAAAATGACACTACATGACCTAATTGGCCAATACATGTGTTACCTGGCCAAACACCTCAATGGTAAATCGTTACCACTTCAATCAGGAAGTAAGCACTATAAAAAGACCACAGGTGACCACTGTTTGCTTTACAACAACAATGGAAGACGATGCAGGAAGAGGAAGAGGGATGGTGAGAATGAGAGGGGGAGAGAGAAGGTGAGGTAGAGGAAGAGCTGGTAGAGGGAGAGGGAGAGAGAGAGAAGAGAGAGAGAGAATGAGAGGTAGAGGAAGAGCTGGTAGAGGGAGAGAGGGAGAGAGAGAAGAGAGAGAGAGAATGAGAGGGGGAGGAAGAGCTGGTAGAGGGAGAGGGGGAGAGAGAGAAGAGAGAGAGAGGATGAGAGGGGGAGGAAGAATGAGAGGTAGAGGAAGAGCTGGTAGAGGGAGAGGGGGAGAGAGAGAAGAGAGAGAGAGAGTGAGAATGAGAGGGGGAGGAAGAGCTGGTAGAGGGAGAGAGAGAGAAGAGAGAGAGAGGGGGAGGAAGAATGAGAGGGGGAGGAAGAGCTGGTAGAGGGAGAGGGGGAGAGAGAGAAGAGAATGAGACGGGGAGGAAGAGCTGGTAGAGGGAGAGGGGGAGAGAGAGAAGAGAGAGAGAGAGAATGAGAGGGGGAGGAAGAATGAGAGGTAGGGGTAGAGCTGGTAGAGGGAGAGGGGGAGAGAAGAGAGAGAGAGAGTGAGAATGAGAGGGGGAGGAAGAGCTGGTAGAGGGAGAGAGAGAGAAGAGAGAGAGAGGCGGAGGAAGAATGAGAGGGGGAGGAAGAGCTGGTAGAGGGAGAGGGGGAGAGAGAGAAGAGAATGAGAGGGGGAGGAAGAATGAGAGGTAGAGGAAGAGCTGATAGAGGGAGAGAGAGAGAAGAGAGAGAGAGGGGGAGGAAGAATGAGAGGTAGAGGAAGAGCTGGTAGAGGGAGAGGGGGAGAAAGAGAAGAGAGAGAGAGAATGAGAGGGGGAGGAAGAATGAGAGGTAGGGGAAAAGCTGATAGAGGGAGAGGGGGAGAGAGAGAAGAGAGAGAGAGAATGAGAGGGGGAGGAAGAATGAGAGGTAGGGTTAGAGCTGGTAGAGGGAGAGGGGGAGAGAGAAGAGAGAGAGAGGATGAGAGGGGGAGGAAGAATGAGAGGTAATTCATTCATATAGATGTTCCTGGCCAACGTGGTGGGAACATCACAATGTGCGCTGCCATCTCCAATACGCATGGCGTCCTCCACAGTCATGCCAAACTTGGACCATACAACACAGCCCATATTCCCACATTTCTGGACAGACTCCACAACATTCTCATACCACCAGAGCGTATGAATGATGCAGACCATCAAAGAAACCGGTACGTTGTAGTATGGGACAACGTGAGCTTTCATCGTGCAGCCCTAGTCCAAAACTGGTTTGCTGACCACCCACCATTTCTCGTGCAATACCTCCCACTATTCTCAACATTTCTGAACCCCATAGAAGAGTTCTTTTCAGCATGGCGGTGGAAGGTATACGACCGGCAGCCCTTTGTGCACATGCCTCTTGTGCAGGCTATGGAATGGGCATGTGATGACATGAATGTGGGTGCGATTCAGGGATGGATGAGGCACTCAAGGTGTTTCTTCCCTCGATGTCTGGCAATGGAAGATATTGCCTGTGATGTGGATGAGGCATAGTGGCCAGACCGAGAGGCAAGATGCTCCCTAATGTTCTATATATTTGTACAGCATATTTTGTCTACAATTTTTTCAGTTCACTGTTTTTTGTGAGCATATTTATGTTCACTCCAGTGCAAATATATCTGCTGTGCATATGTTGCACTGACTTGTTTGGTGAAGTTGAACTTGTTTGGTCAAGTTGAACACTTTCACTATTATGGCAAAGCATACTAAAGATGAGAGTGTTTTTCATTACGCCCAACAATGTGTAGTTGGTTAGACACAAATCTGGTAATATGAATGAAGTGTGTGTGAGTTGGTGCAAAAGTTTGATTTTGATAATGTTATATGTAGTTTTGATTGCAGTGCTTCATTTTACAGGATATATGAGGTATTTTGCAGTTTTGGTGTGTGGTTTTGTGATTTGTGTTAAGTATTTTGATAAAACGAGCCTAGTTTCCTAAATTGTGTTTTAGCATTTGGAAAAAACTGTAATGATATAGATGATTCTCATGCAAGTTTGCAAACACATTCATACAGA
The DNA here is from genome assembly GCA_029465975.1 of Dallia pectoralis. NCBI lineage: Eukaryota > Metazoa > Chordata > Actinopteri > Esociformes > Umbridae > Dallia > Dallia pectoralis. The sequence continues at coordinate 14,241,992 of CM055735.1, read as the reverse complement.
TGAATATAACCATCGTATATCATCACATTTTCATATTGAAGATCCACTCTATAATCCTGCTCGTTAGTCATAAGTAGAGATCCTCCACACAGAAAGGTCACCCAGAGGATTCAGCCTGTTCAGATAGGTATTACCTCAGACGGGTATTACCTCAGAAGGGTACTACCTCAGAAGGGTATTACATCAGAAGGGTATTACCTCAGAAGGGTACTACCTCAGAAGGGTATTACCTCAGAAGGGTATTACCTCAGACGCGTATTACCTCAGACTACCTCAGACGGGTATTACCTCAGACGGGTATTACCTCAGACGGGTATTACCTCAGACGGGTATTACCTCAGACGGGTATTACCTCAGACGGGTATTACCTCAGACGGATATTACCTCAGACGGGTATTACCTTAGAGGGGTATTACCTCAGAGGGGTATTACCTCAGAGGGGTATTACCTCAGAGGGGTATTACCTCAGACAGTATTACCTCAGACGGGTATTACCTCCGACGGATATTACCTCAGACGGGTATTACCTCAGACGGGTATTACCTCAGACGGGTATTACCTCAGAGGGGTATTACCTCAGACGGATATTACCTCAGACGGGTATTACCTTAGAGGGGTATTACCTCAGAGGGGTATTACCTCAGAGGGGTATTACCTCAGAGGGGTATTACCTCAGACAGTATTACCTCAGACGGGTATTACCTCAGACGGGTATTACCTCAGACGGGTATTACCTCAGACGGGTATTACCTCAGACGGGTATTACCTCAGACAGTATTACCTCAGACGGGTATTACCTCAGATGGGTATTACCACAGACGGGTGTTACCACAGACGGGTGTTACCACAGACGTGTATTACCTCAAACGGGTATTACCTTAGATGGGTATTACCTCAGGCGGGTATTACCTCAGGCGGGTATTACCTCAGGCGGGTATTACCTCAGACGCGTATTACCTCAGACGCGTATTACCTCAGACGCGTATTACCACAGACAAGTATTACCTCAGACGGGTATTACCTCAGACGGGTATCACCACAGGCGGGTATTACCACAGACGGGTATTACCTCAGATGGGTATAACCACAGACGGGTATTACCTCAGACGAGTATTACCTCAGACGGGTATTACCTCAGACGGGTATCACCACAGACAGGTATTACCACAGACGGGTATTACCTCAGACGGGTATCACCAAAGACGGGTATTACCTCAGACGGGTATTACCTCAGACGGGTATTACCTCAGACGAGTATTACCACAGACGGGTATTACCTCAGACAGGTATCACCACAGACAGGTATTACCACAGACGGGTTTTACCTCAGACGGGTATCACCACAGACGGGTATTACCACAGACGGGTATTACCTCTGACTACCTCAGACGGGTATTACCTCAGATGGGTATTACCACAGACGGGTATCACCTCAGACAGGTATTACCACAGACGGGTATTACCTCAGACAGGTATTACCACAGACGGGTATTACCTCAGACAGGTATTACCATAGACGGGTATTACCTCAGACTACCTCAGACGGGTATTACCACAGACGGGTATTACCACAGACGGGTACTACCACAGACGGGTATCACCTCAGACGGGTATTACCTCAGACGAGTATTACCACAAACGGGTAATACCTCAGATGGGTATTACCTCAGACGGGTATTAACAGACAGGTATTACCTCAGACTACCTCAGACGGGTGTTACCACAGACTACCCCAGACGGGTATTACCACAGACGGGTATTACCTCGGACGGGTATTAACTCAGACGGGTATTACCACAGATGGGTATTACCACAGACGGGTATTACCACAGACAGGTATTACCTCAGACTACCTCTGACGGGTATCACCACACACGGGTATCACCACACACGGGTATCACCACACACGGGTATCACCACAGTCGTTACGGATAATGTATTGACTGGTATCGTTCTCCTCTGCGTGGTTTTGGATGACACTGATAGATGGGTTCCTCTGCGTGGCCGGCGGGCGTAATAGACTTCTTGGCACATAGTGCCGCACTTAAATGCTAACATGGCCCATTTAATTAAAACCATGGCTCTCTTTATCTCCCCCGGCCCGGGTTGTCTCTTGCGATGGCCCCGGCTGGAGGGCACTCGCTGGAGTCACGGCGTAACGTTTCAGATGGGGTAACACGAACACATGCACTAAGGGCTCCAGTGGTTGTTCTGGATTCTGACACCACACACACTCGCTCCGCTCCTCGGACACACCTTTCTGGCCACGTCCCCGCCAATTGGCTTCTTCGGCCCGCCTCTCGGACAGCTGAGGCCCCGCCCCCACACTCCCGTGGGTCAGAGAACCTTGAAATTGAATGGGACGTGCCGCTTCCCAGGGAGAAGGGTTCGGGCCCGTTTAACCGCTGTCTAGTGTGTATTAAAAGCTTTTCTCCAATGTTCTAGCCCATCACCCTATCTCACTGCGTGTATTCTTTCATAATTTCATTTGTAACGCCTCGGTACATCATTTTCTTTCCCTGTCTCGCTCGCTCTTCGTTCCCCTCCGTGTTCTTCGCCTCAGTAGCGGTTTAATTCCCCCGGGGTAAACATCTTCACTGTCTCTGCCTGTTTTAATAAAGGCCACTCTTTATATGCAGCTGCTAACTTTGATTCAGAAACCAAATCGGTGCGTGTCCTCCATACTCCGTACCACACACACACACACACACACACACACACACACACAAACACACACACACACACACATACACACACCCTCAACTCCTCCCAACCTCTTTGGTGAAGCTCTATTAATTATCAATGACTACTCATCACCATTCCAAAACTAAGTGGTCGCCCCCTTAATCAAAGCCACTCCGTCCAACTATAATATCCACTGCGTATTCAGCTATTCATCACAGAAATGTCCCCCGTTCTAACCTCGACTACACGACTGACAATTGTCAAACGCGACACCTCTGTGGACGGCGATGCACCTTTGTATCTTGTAGGCGTGTGCGGGCATCATTTTCATCAAGGCTTTATTAGAAATGAGAGCCAATTAAATACCTCTGCACTCTGGAGTCAGATTAAGACCCGTCAGTCTCACGGTCCTTGATTCTGTCTCTCTCTTTCTGTCACATTTCCCTCCTGAATAACCATCTCCTCTCCAGTAGTGCTCGTCTCAGTGGGCCTCTTTTCTACAGTCTTTTAACAGGCAGATGGCACTTAATGACTTGATGGCATTCCTGCTGAGTCCTGGAAACCCACCAGAGACGGACCTCAGTGAGTGTTAAGTCAAACCCCGCTAGAGACGGACCTCAGTGAGTGTTAAGTCAAACCCCGCTAGAGACGGACCTCAGTGAGTGTTAAGTCAAACCCCGCTAGAGACGGACCTCAGTGAGTGTGACTTCCATTCCTGGAGTCTAAAGTGTCGCTAATGACCCGACGCTACAGGACCCCCCCCAGTGGAGTGTTGAGCAGCATGAGTCCCATTCACAGGATGTTATATGAACACCTTAACCTGAATCCGGGACAGCAGCTGGATGTGGGCCGGGCCAGAGGGAGGAGCCTGGGGCCTAGCAGAGCAAAGAAGGCCAACCGCTGAACTCAAACTGCGGGCCAATTCACGCACACAGACGCACTCCTCTAGTACAGCACACTACGACAGAATGTGCAAGCAGACAAAAATAAAGAAAAGACCCTGGCACTTTTTCCGGTGTTGAGCAGCAGTTGAACAGCCTAGCCCTTTTCCCACAGAGACCAAATGGCCAGGCCTACCTCAGCACATTAACACATTATTTTACATCGCTGCACTGGGTAACGGACGCACAGTTTTCTGTGCTCATGTCTAGAACTGACAGGACCTTGTGCAAGTTTTACTTCCAACCAATAAGACTGTAAAACCAGAGCAGAATAGAACTACTCAATTGCTACCCACACTCTTCATTGCTACCCCCCCCTCCTCCAGCCCTACAGAGCCCCCCTCCAGCCCTACAGAGCCCCCCTTCTCCAACCCTACAGAGCCCCCCTCCAGCCCTACAGAGCCCCCTCCTCCAGCCCAACACAGCCCCCCTCCTCCAGACCTACAGAGCCCCCCTCCTCCTGCCCTACAGAGCCCCCCTCCTCCAGCCCTACAGAGCCCCCCTCCTCCAGCCCTACAGAGCCCCCCTCCACCTGCCCTACAGAGCCCCCCTCCACCAGCCCTACAGAGCCCCCCTCCACCAGCCCTACAGAGCCTCCCCCTCCAGCCCTACAGAGCCCCCCTCCACCAGCCCTATAGAGCCCCCTTCTCCAGCCCTATAGAGCCCCCCTTCTCCAGCCCTACAGAGCCCCCCCCAGCCCTACAGAGCCTCCATCTTCCAGTCCTACAGAGCCTCCCTCCTCCAGCCATACAGAGCCTCCATCTTCCAGTCCTACAGAGCCCCCCTCCTCCAGCCCTACAGAGCCCCCCTCCTCCACTCCTACAGAGCCCCCCTCATCCAGCCCTACAGAGCGCCCCCTCTTCCAGCCCCAGAATACACTTCATTACTACATCATTTTCTTCTCTGTCCAGCCCTTCTGGTTGTCTGTTACAGACTCCAACTTGTTTAACACGGACGGCCCCCATCTCAGTCACCATTCTCCCGAGCCTGTATTTCCTCACCAGTGACTCTCAGCAGCTTGGTTCAGTCTGTGATGAACCGTCAGTCTCCTGTGTGTCCAGGGTCATGAAGTGAGTAGTTCTGGTTGTCCACCAACACATGCCAACCTCTTCTGGCCTATAGTACAACAAATATCCAGCTGTACTGTAACAAACCCAGAATGCTTAGGGGCAGTTGGTGGGAGATGACCAAACATCCACTGTGAGTCATTTCTCAAAATGTAGAACGGGCGCTGCAGGAGCAGCCTGGAAACCTATTTTAATGTCAGCTGCATTTGATTTAGTATGTAATATGTATTCAATATGTTAATAAGCACAACAAACCGAACCCTCCTGGGAATGTCAATATCACCAGTTCTCCGTGCTGTTCTCCCGGTTTACAGAGAGCCAAACAGGGAACCGGATTACACCGCGTTGTCTTTACTGCTCCGTTATAAAAGTGTTATTGCGGTGGATGCCGGGGTTCCCAAATTCCAATTCCACGATTATGTGTGACATAAACAACCGTGTCCACAGAAGACAGCGTTTGTCACCGGCTGATGCCGACGAGTCTCTCGCAGGAGAATGTGGTTCAGCATCAGCCGACAGTGTTCCTCAGTCGGATACTCTGGAGTCAGCAGTTCCCAATTAGCTGATGATATTGATCAGACTCAAAGGCTGTTTGTCATCAGCTAATATCAATAAAGATCTGGTTAAGGGGCGTATAGCATTATTTCCATGCACCCGTGGGCTACAAAAAATATTTTCTCGGAACGAAACATGAAACAGTCATATTGGTATGCCTTCACGAGGCAGGTATGAAAGAGGTGCTAAATAGTCGGGGTCAAATGCATGCAAAGGCAATTATATGATAATGTATGGTCTCGCACGGCATTGTTTCATCTGCGGGTTTACAAGCACCGCAGGGATTTACAAAGACACATTGGTCCTCTGAGGTAGGCAAATGCATTCGGACACCACCACATTACAAATAGGCTCTGGGTCACATGACCAGGTATTTCTTCACACTGGGTTGAGTGCTGTTGTGTAAAACCCATTCACACAGGGTCGCATACTGTTGTGTAAAACACATTCACACAGGGTTGAGTACTGTTGTGTAAAAAACATTCACACAGGATTGAGTACTGTTGTTTAAAAACCATTCACACAGGGTTGAGTACTGTTGTGTAAAACACAGTCACAAAGGGTTGAGTAGTGTTGTGTAAATCCATTCACACAGGGTTGAGTACTGTTGTGTAAAACCCATTCACACAGGGTTGAGTACTGTTGTGTAAACCCATTCACACAGGATTGAGTACTGTTGTGTAAACCCATTCACACAGGATTGAGTACTGTTGTGTAAAACACATTCACACAGGGTTGAGTACTGTTGTGTAAACCCATTCACACAGGATTGAGTACTGTTGTGTAAACCCATTCACACAGGATTGAGTACTGTTGTGTAAAACACATTCACACAGGGTTGAGTACTGTTGTGTAAAACCCATTCACACAGGGTTGAGTACTGTTGTGTAAACCCATTCACACAGGGTTGAGTACTGTTGTGTAAACCCATTCACACAGGGTTGAGTACTGTTGTGTAAAACCATTCACACAGGGTTGAGTACTGTTGTGTAAACCCATTCACACAGGGTTGAGTACTGCTGTGTAAAACCCATTGACACAGGGTTGAGTACTGTTGTGTAAACCCATTCACACAGGATTGAGTACTGTTGTGTAAACCCATTCACACAGGGTTGAGTACTGTTGTGTAAACCCATTCACACAGGGTTGAGTACTGTTGTGTAAACCCATTCACACAGGGTTGAGTACTGTGATGTAAATCCACTAGAGGACAATCAACCCTAACACTAGAGGACAATCAACCCTTACACTAGAGGACAATCAACCCTTACACTAGAGGACAATCAACCCTAACACTAGAGGACAATCAACCCTAACATTGGAGGACAATCAACCCTAACATTAGAGGACAATCAACCCTAGAATAAAGGGAGAAACTGTGGACACCTCCTCCGCTCGTTGTGTTTATCAGTTCAGGCTCAGGACCCAGGGTGCATCTTCTATTCATTATTTCAGCACATTGCTCACTGATAAATCTGAGGGGGCAATAGAGGTGAGCTCTATTGTATTTATTCATGGGATGGATGTCTAGACCGGAGATTGAGAAAGCGACCTTCTTTCGGACTAGCATGCCACCGGAGAAACGCAACACCTGTTTACAAGGCACCAGGCACGACGTCTTATTTAAACGTTACAGAGGACGCCACAAGGACTGAAACCGATGTGTCCTAGCAAGAAACGAAACATTTCATGGTTCACATCATAGCAGTTTCCCCCAGTTACCGCAGTAACCACAGTAACCGCCCCATTTACCGTCCCCCTACCCATTCGCCCGCGGACATTTTGTCCCGTTTCGTGACCGACATGCTAAATCAGGCAGCCCCGTTAAACCAGCAGAAGAGACCTGAGAGGAGACCTGAGAGGAGACCTGAGAGGAGACCTGAGAGGAGACCTGAGAGGAGACCTGAGAGGAGACCTGAGAGGTTCTTCGTTATAGACCACCGCCGGGTGGCCAGGGGGACAAACCTAGGAAATGAATTCGTGGGGGTTGAGGGGAGCGGGCACACATGCAGTGGCACACGTTACAAGCCCTCTGCATGACAAACCAGTGCCTTGCTCTCTACCATGCCTTCCACTATGACCTGAGGGAGAGAGAAGAGGGGGTGAGGGGGTGCACAACTGGGGAAGGAGGGTAAATATTTTTTGGGGGGGGTTTAGTGTGTGAGACCAGTAAGAAGGGCAATGACGGTGGCGTCAAGCATCCCGAAGAACAAGCTTCAGACTTGACAATGAAGGAACATACACAGTCTAATTAAAAAATAGGGTCTCTTTCAGTGCTGGAACTCAGCTAAAGAAAACCACTTTAACGTCCCGTCAGACGGGGTCAAAGGTTATCTAAAGCTCACGGGAGTGCTGATTAAACAGGGCTACGTTCAAGTGATCACTTTCTTTTTTCTCGTATCTTCTCGTGTCTCTCCCGGTTGCACCAGTCCACCCCTTGGCATGCGTCGGGGTGTCGAGATAATGCCGGGACCGTCGCCGGGACAACGGCGGGCAGATATGCGCTGATAAGCAGCTGATGAATCGGAGCTCCGAATGGCCATTTCTCTCTGTCACTTTGCCTTTCGTGCTTCATATTTCAGGAATTAAACGTTTGGGGGAACGCCCATGTCCCCACTGCTATACCAGCCGTTACACCCGTAATCACCTCAACTCTTGTCTCTCTCACTCTCTCTCTCTCACACACTCTCTCTCTCTCTCTCACACACTCTCTCTCTCTCTCACACTCTCTCTCTCTCACACTCTCTCTCTCTCACACACTCTCTCTCTCACACACTCTCTCTCTCTCACACACTCTCTCTCTCACACACTCTCTCTCTCACACACTCTCTCTCTCTCACACACTCTCTTTCTCTCTCACACACTCTCTCTCCTCTCTTTCTGAATAGCATGTTGGCGCAGTCAACGACTTGCTCGAAAGTCGTCACTCCTTTACTTGTGCCCCCCTTGCCAAATGACTGCCGGAGACCTGACGCGTTGAGTTCCTGTGACAGATTCGGGGGTGCTCATCGTGGTGAGCCTGGGGGTCATTCCGAGGCGAGCGGGGTCACCGACCCGGCGAGGAGGTGTCAGCGTTTATCGACAGATTCCTTAAACCTGAGAAATGAACCTGAGTCGGTCCTTAATGATCCCTGGCTGTTACGGCGCACCTTATCCCGTCGTATAGACTGTTGAGAACTAATAGTCACTGGTAGTATTTTCCCAGTCAACAATGCACTGGGAGCTTGTGTATCTTTTGCTGTCTTCTGAAAGCCCCCGGTGATCTGCCATAATAGCCATGAGAGCGTCTTATTTATGAATAACACAGATTTTCACATCACACTCCCTCATGTGTGTTAGATTAAGTCCCGCGGAAAAACAAGCCAGCTGTCTCCCTCGCGCTCCGCCACTGCCATCCCTCTCGCCACTCGGGCATTACGGCTGATAGAAGCCAGAGAAATGTGTTCGGAGACGGATACCATCTCCCTTAATATCCTGCTTGGAGACCACTACAAGATCCTGTTAGACTGAAGATGGCTTTAAAATGAAGCAGCGCGGCAGGCTGGCGAGACTCCATTTTGTGTCCGTCTCCTAACAGTCATTCTTTAACCGTTTCTTAATAACCACACTCTCTAACTACATCATTTTACAAACCTAGTTGATGTCACTTTACAACGACTGTGTGTCACTTTACAACCACTGTATGTCACTTTACAACCACTGTATGTCACTTTACAACGACTGTGTGTCTCTTTACAACCACTGTATGTCACTTTACAACGACTGTATGTCTCTTAACAACCACTGTATGTCACTTTACAACCACTGTATGTCACTTTAGAACCACTGTATGTCACTTTACAACCACTGTATGTCACTTTACAACGACTGTATGTCTCTTAACAACCACTGTATGTCACTTTACAACCACTGTATGTCACTTTACAACGACTGTGTGTCTCTTTACAACCACTGTATGTCACTTTAGAACCACTGTATGTCACTTTACAACCACTGTATGTCACTTTACAACGACTGTGTGTCTCTTTACAACCACTGTATGTCACTTTAGAACCACTGTATGTCACTTTACAACCACTGTATGTCACTTTAGAACCACTGTATGTCACTTTACAACCACTGTATGTCACTTTACAACGACTGTATGTCTCTTAACAACCACTGTATGTCTCTTTTCATCCACTCTCTCTGTCTCTTTACAACCACTCTCTCTGTCTCTTTACAACCACTCTGTATTTTCACATCCACTCCCTCTGTTTCTTTATAACAGCTCGCTCAGTCTTTTCACAAGAATGATGTATCTCTCTTTTTAATACTCCTACGCTGTTTGTTGTTTACATACCACACTTTTGGGTTGGATTGCCCTCTCTTTCCACACACAGACAGACAGACAGACACACAGACACACAGACGGACAGACAGACAGAGCAAAGCTCAAGACATAAACAGAGAAATTAAAATCTGTTCGTACTTAACAATACCACTGTTCAACCTTCACATTCCAATTTCCAACTAGAATTGATTTGCCTTGGTCTTTTAATTTTCTCTATTCTCAGTGTTCTCTAAATATTCCTTGTCCCCTCTTTTTCACACCAATATCCAACCGAATCCGCAAGACCACACAGACCACACAGACCAGTCGACCACACAGACCACACGACCACACAGACCACACAACTCACACAGCTCACACAGACCACACAGACCACAAAACCACACAGACCACACGACCAGACCACACGACCACACATACCAGACCACACGGCCCACACAGACCACACAGCCCACACAGACCACACAGCCCACACAGACCACACAGACCACACAGCCCACATAGACCACACAGACCACACAGACCACACAGACCACACAGCCCACACAGACCACACAGACCACACAGCCCACACAGACCACACAGCCCACACAGACCACACAGCCCACACAGACCACACAGCCCACACAGCCCACACAGACCACACAGCCCACACAGCCCACACAGCCCACACAGCCCACACAGACCACACAGCCCACACAGCCCACACAGCCCACATAGACCACACAGCCCACACAGCCCACACAGCCCACACAGACCACACAGCCCACACAGACCACACAGACCACACAGACCACACAGACCACACATCGCTCATTATGATAAGTTGCTTATTAGTAGGAAACGTTTGAAAACTGAAATGAAATCCTTTTTCTGTCAATGGTGATAATGAATTAGACATTGTATGGGTACAACACTCAAACTAATCGCTGTAGCCTAAACTGTGTGAGACATCCATGGTCTGACCGTACAGATCTATTATAAGTTAGCACAATCATCACTACAGTAACATTAGTCTTACTGGACCAGCTCACCAGCTGCTGGTCCGAGTTTCGTTCCAGTGGGGATTTTCTGTGATGTCCTGGTGTTGTCTGTCAGCACCGCCTCTAAGGGGCCAGTTGACAAACACGGGATCTCCTCTACTAAGCTGACTCCTAACCTTCTGTTAGCAAGGAACCGAAACAGCAGTAATGTTTGGATCACTCAGACAGACGACAGAGACAAAAGAGTTGCGAACTTGGGAGAGCGTTGGCTGATGAAAGAAGATGAATGAAAAAATAAAGACAATCGAGCTGGAAGTTTACGCGCTCACGTCTTCTCCGTCTAACCGTTCCCTCCATTCCTGTTACGGGGCGCCTCCCTCCGAACTCCAGGGGGGGGTGAGTAACAGAGCGGGCATGAATGCACGGCCGAGCGTGAAATCAAACAGCTCCAAAGCTTTACGTCAGCTCATACTGGAAGTCTGGACCCTGTAACCCGGTATCGCCGTCCGCTATGGCCCCTAAGCACCCCCATCCCCAGTCAGCGCTGTGGATTACACCAGTGACTGGCCTGAGTGTTTAGTGAAAGGCTACGGGACAGGTCAGGCTTTAGATTGTGCCCATACATCATGTGTGAGAGAGAGAGCGATGAATTGCTTGCTAGGCTTCAGTGCAGCTAGAGAACAGTGCCACTGAAGGGGCCAACCCCTGTGCTGGTTGTGGATGTATCTTTACTTGACTTCAAAGTGGCAAATACCCTCCAACTCACTGCTTGCTCCAGTGACCTCAGGCACATCAAGCTGGGTGTGTCGGTGTGTCTGTAAATGTGTGTGTGTGTGTGTGTGTGTGTGTGAGTGCAGGGCTAGGAATATATTACCTTTCCAATTAACCACAGCTAAACGGTCTCAGCTCCACAGCAGCCTGCCACAACTACTATTCGTGGGTCAGACCAGCATGACATTAACAACTAACAAAGGAACCAGTGATCAGGGCTGTTTCTCACATCTAATAGGGGGAACCAGGGCTGTTTCTCACATCTAATAGGGGGAACCAGGGCTGTGTCTGACATCTAACAGAGGGAACCAGAGCTGTGTCTGTCATCTAACAGAGGGAACCAGGGCTTTTTCTCACATCTAATAGGGGGAACCAGGGTTGTGTCTGACATCTAACAGAGGGAACCAGAGCTGTGTCTGTCATCTAACAGAGGGAACCAGGGCTGTGTCTGTCATCTAACAGAGGAAACCAGGGCTGTGTCTGTCATCTAACAGAGGAAACCAGGGTTGTGTCTGTTATCTAACAGAGGGAACCAGGGTTGTGTCTGTCATCTAACAGAGGGAACCAGGCTGTGTCTGACATCTAATATTATATTTAGTTAGTGAGGCTCATATATCTTTTCTCGTCCTCCGCTAAATTGTGTGTCCCAGTACGAGTCATGAAAGCCATAAGACCTCAGTCAAAAACAGAAATTGTATCACCAGCAGTTATGTTTACCATAAGGGATTTTATATCCACTGCATATAACGTCTGATCCGTGCAGGCTTGCATTGACTAGATGATGTGACAGGAAATCTCTCTCAAACATAATGTTATCAATGTATTTTCCCAGTACTCGACTTTAACACTGAAATGCTAAATTGTAAAAAAAAATTGTTATCGTAACCCATTAGTCTAATGTGTTGGATATTACAACAAGTTTAGCCATTTTTAGTTTTCCATTTATCACCAGTTAATGAGCAATCTTTGTTGCAGCATATGCCACAGATTGCCTCCACATTTTGATAGTATCTAAAACAAAGCTACATAACAATTTAGAAACCACGGAATACAACAGCCTTTGAGGCCATCTATCAATTGATTATTGAGCACCATGGTGGCTACGTGAGCATCCAAGAGCTAGTCCCTAAAGACTGGCACTTGTGTAGGGCTAGCCAGCCAGCTAGGCTAGCACACCCTTGACCCCGACTGTCGAATGCTGCTCCGGACAGCTTTGAAAACTCTCCAGCAAGAGAAGTGTTAGTTAGCGACCTTACAAACAGTTATGCTAACCGCACTAATAGAAAGCAAGCAAAATGTCTCAGTAACAGTGTCATAGCTCCCAGACAATTCTAGCAAGCTAGCCATTTCTTCTTCTACAGTGCTTTCGGGAACCTGCAAGCAAACAACAGGGTTGTTGTCAATACTGACACGTACGTGTTTGAGCTCCATTAATATTCATCATCAGCATCATGCAGCGCTTCTGTTCTTTCAGTATTTTGTTCATTGAGAAAAATACAAATGGGGCCGAAAGTGAAATGCCGTTCCATTTTTGTTTGACTAGAGGGCTTTTTGGGTATTTGATAGGTATTCTAATGCATCCAACGCGACACTGAATCTGTTCTACAATTCCTCGCCCTCCTTCCATCCACATTAACCCCAGTGCTTTCTACCTCCACCTCAGACCTCCGTCAAGGTAGAGTGCGACAGCCGTCTGATTGATGAAGGGCTGCTAGCCGTCTCATCTTGGCCGCAGAGCCTTCATTTGTAAGCGTGATAGATCCTCACGACGCTCCTCTCCCTCCTCATGTGCCTTTATCACTAATCTGAAATCCAAAGCCAACTGTTGCCTGCTGATTGGACGGCGCTTCTACAGTAAGTGTTCACACTCCACTGAGGAGAGAGCGAGAGCGATTGTGTTCGGCTGGGGTGTTCTCCGTCCCTCCGTTTCGCTCGCTTTTGATGGACGGCTGCCGAGTCGGGACATTTGTCTAACACGTAGATGTGGGAGACCAAATGGTGGATGTGATAGGGGTCCCATAGATGTAGGAGACCAAATGGTGGATGTGATAGAAGTCCCATAGATGTTGGAGACCAAATGGTGGATGTGATAGGGGTCCCATAGATGTAGGAGACCAAATGGTGGATGTGATAGGGGTCCCATAGATGTAGGAGACCAAATGGTGGATGTGATAGGGGTCCCATAGATGTAGGAGACCAAATGGTGGATGTGATAGAAGTCCCATAGATGTAGGAGACCAAATGGTGGATGTGATAGAAGTCCCATAGATGTAGGAGACCAAATGGTGGATGTGATAGGGGTCCCATAGATGTAGGAGACCAAATGGTGGATGTGATAGGGGTCCCATAGATGTAGGAGACCAAATGGTGGATGTGATAGGGGTCCCATAGATGTAGGAGACCAAATGGTGGATGTGATAGAAGTCCCATAGATGTAGGAGACCAAATGGTGGATGTGATAGGGGTCCCATAGATGTAGGAGACCAAATGGTGGATGTGATAGGGGTCCCATAGATGTAGGAGACCAAATGGTGGATGTGATAGAAGTCCCATAGATGTAGGAGACCAAATGGTGGATGTGATAGGGGTCCCATAGATGTAGGAGACCAAATGGTGGATGTGATAGGGGTCCCATAGATGTAGGAGACCAAATGGTGGATGTGATAGAAGTCCCATAGATGTTGGAGACCAAATGGTGGATGTGATAGAAGTCCCATAGATGTCGGAGACCAAATGGTGGATGTGATAGGGGTCCCATAGATGTAGGAGACCAAATGGTGGATGTGATAGGGGTCCCATAGATGTAGGAGACCAAATGGTGGATGTGATAGGGGTCCCATAGATGTAGGAGACCAAATGGTGGATGTGATAGGGGTCCCATAGATGTAGGAGACCAAATGGTGGATGTGATAGGGGTCCCATAGACGTAGGAGACCAAATGGTGGATGTGATAGAAGTCCCATAGATGTAGGAGACCAAATGGTGGATGTGATAGGGGTCCCATAGATGTAGGAGACCAAATGGTGGATGTGATAGGGGTCCCATAGACGTAGGAGACCAAATGGTGGATGTGATAGAAGTCCCATAGACGTAGGAGACCAAATGGTGGATGTGATAGGGGTCCCATAGATGTAGGAGACCAAATGGTGGATGTGATAGGGGTCCCATAGATGTAGGAGACCAAATGGTGGATGTGATAGGGGTCCCATAGACGTAGGAGACCAAATGGTGGATGTGATAGAAGTCCCATAGACGTAGGAGACCAAATGGTGGATGTGATAGGGGTCCCATAGATGTAGGAGACCAAATGGTGGATGTGATAGGGGTCCCATGGACCATTTACACTGGATGAAAGTACTCCATTTTACATTAGCCATGAAATAATTACGTTTTAGTGTGCCTCCGTGGTGTGATAAAACTGCCCGCGTATAAAACCGAGACAAAAAGACTACCAATAAACGCGGATAAATGTTCTTGGCGCTTCAGCTAGGGATTTGTGGAGCAAACCGAAACTTTTTCCCCAGAACTTCTTGTGGGGGCAACGCATTTATAAACTCTAACTAGATAAGGAGTCTATAATAAACAATGATTCCACGAACAAAAAAACAATTCACAATGAGACAGATGGGGAAGCCTGGTTTACCCTCCCTCCCTTATCCCATATCCTTGGTTTGTTCTCCCAGACCCCAGCGTACCCTCTGGGGAACCCTCCTTGCTGGAGCACAGGGGCATAGCTCAACACAACACTCTCATTATTCACGCCCACTAATGGACGCTTGGAGTGTCCCATCGGCCGGCGCTTAGCAGGAAAAATGAGCCAGCGAGTCGTCGAGGGGGGATGTTTTTTTTTGCCTTGTATTTTTCCCGGTGTGGTGCTGAGGCAGGGCTTTGGTCCTGAGCGATGAGCGAGGGCCGTCCTGGCTGCTCTGTGAGTGATGGGACACAGGTCACGTGTCAGTGTGGGGGGGATCTGTCTGACTGGAGGCTAATACCCACCACCAGGGCAACAACAACACGCCCCAGGTCTCCAGTCGCCTGAGTCACACAGCAAGGGCCCAGGGAGAGAGAGGTTCACGTAGCCACCACGGTGCTCTAATAAGCGGGCAATAACAAGTCGACATAGCCTTGAAGAAGTCTTTGACATTTTGAAGATAACAACCCCTTTTTTCTTTTGCTCTCCAAGTTCCGGAGATTTTTGTGAAAGCAATGGCTGCTGCTCGCCGATCTTTCTCTTTGTCAGGCTTGAGTGTCAAAATGACTAAAAAGAGACAACAGCCCGTACATTATCCACCTCTAAGGAAAATGACTCACAGCAACATATCAGCTCCTAAAATGGCACTGCGGGTCTTATGTCACAGATATATATATTCCAGTCTGTAGCACACAGTCTAGTCACAGATATATATATTCCAGTCTGTAGCACACAGTCTAGTCACAGATATATATATATTCCAGTCTGTAGCACACAGTCTAGTCACAGATATATATATTCCAGTCTGTAGCACACAGTCTAGTCACAGATATATATATTCCAGTCTGTAGCACACAGTCTAGTCACATATATATATATATATTCCAGTCTGTAGCACACAGTCTAGTCACAGATATATATATTCCAGTCTGTAGCACACAGTCTAGTCACAGATATATATATGCCAGTCTGTAGCACACAGTCTAGTCACAGATATACATATATATTCCAGTCTGTAGCACACAGTCTAGTCACAGATATATATATTCCAGTCTGTAGCACACAGTCTAGTCACAGATATATTCCAGTCTGTAGCACACAGTCTAGTCACAGATATACATATATATTCCAGTCTGTAGCACACAGTCTAGTCACAGATATATATATTCCAGTCTGTAGCACACAGTCTAGTCACAGATATATATATTCCAGTCTGTAGCACACAGTCTAGTCACAGATATATATATTCCAGTCTGTAGCACACAGTCTAGTCACAGATATATATATTCCAGTCTGTAGCACACAGTCTAGTCACAGATATACATATATATTCCAGTCTAAAGCACACAGTTGACACCAACACTAACCTGCCTCTCCTGGCACAGGTGACAGTCGCTGCTCTGGACGAGACACAGACCCAGTAAAACAGATAATGTGATGTCTTCTCGCAGCTTCCCTTTTTTTAGATAATGTCCGGGTCAAAGTGCAGCACATAGGCGAACACGTGCAATCACTGTATTGATCCCTGGTTCACGCACCAGTAAACAAACATATGTCTTGCATGATTGAATGGGCATTTGTAACCAGGAGTACTGGTTGGCCGGCTTCAGTTCTAGTGGCAATCTATATACCGTGACCTTATGACCCTGTCCATTCTCGTTTTCATATCCGGTGTCGTTAGAAGTTACATGACACGTTGTTCATCGTTATTGCTTCATGCATCAATATCTTGCAAACCAGTATGGAAATGGACAGTAATGACAAACCAGTGTGGAAATGGACAGTAATGACAAACCAGTGTGGAAACAGACAGTAATGATAAACCAGTGTGGAAACAGACAGTAATGACAAACCAGTGTGGAAACAGACAGTAATGACAAACCAGTGTGGAAACAGACAGTAATGACAAACCAGTGTGGAAACAGACAGTAATGATAAACCAGTGTGGAAACAGACAGTAATGACAAACCAGTGTGGAAACAGACAGTAATGATAAACCAGTGTGGAAACAGACAGTAATGATAAACCAGTGTGGAAACAGACAGTAATGATAAACCAGTGTGGAAACAGACAGTAATGATAAACCAGTGTGGAAACAGACAGTAATGATAAACCAGTGTGGAAATGGACAGTAATGACAAACCAGTGTGGAAACAGACAGTAATGATAAACCAGTGTGGAAACAGACAGTAATGACAAACCAGTGTGGAAACAGACAGTAATGATAAACCAGTGTGGAAACAGACAGTAATGATAAACCAGTGTGGAAACAGACAGTAATGATAAACCAGTGTGGAAACAGACAGTAATGACAAACCAGTGTGGAAACAGACAGTAATGATAAACCAGTGTGGAAACAGACAGTAATGATAAACCAGTGTGGAAACAGACAGTAATGACAAACCAGTGTGGAAACAGACAGTAATGATAAACCAGTGTGGAAACAGACAGTAATGATAAACCAGTGTTTCCATATCGCCTCTGATAGGACAGCAAGAAGCAGATTATTGCTCTTATTTCAAGACCCTGTCATTCTGGTGTTTCTATGCAACACTTTCCATATGATTGAATACAGGAATCCTTACAAATAAAGTATTAATTAGCCAACTTGAACTCTGACCCTTGCTACCTCTGTGCCTATTACTATTCGCTTGCTCCATTGTAAGCTTCCTAAAGCATTGCCATTCTTAGCACTTAGCGGTTTCAAAATACACAAAGAGACAACCTGTCTTTCAGGACAGCAGTGGGGCAAAGAAACATGTTGTTCCCATTCATTCTCTCCCAGAATCCTCAGACTCAGCACTTCCTGGCTGTTGTGATGGAGGGTAAACAATCGCAGTAAAGCAGGAGAGCTGAGGACACACGCTTCATGTTGACTACCATACTGTGCAACCTGTAAACAATACACTGTGGCCTAGGGCAACCGTCAACCCAGGGTGTAGAGGGAGGCTCAGGTCTCAGGCTGTTGTAGTAGCTGTAGTAGTGGAGTATCTAGGAACAGTACTGACTGCAGTAGTAGTGGTAGGAATAGACTAGTAGAAAAAACACTGGTAGTTATACAGTAGTAAAGGTAGAACTAGGGTTAAGACTTGTAGTAATAGAACTAGGAGTTGGAACGGCAGTAGTAGAACTATGGGTGGTAGTAGTAGAACAAGGGGTATTAGGAACTGTAGTAGTAGAACTAGAGGGTGTAGGAGTTGGAGTAGTAGAGCTAGAGAGAGTTGGAGTTCTTGTAGTGGAACTAGAGAGAGTTGGAGTAGTGAAACTAGAGGGAGTTGGAGTAGTGAAACTAGAGCGAGTTGGAGTAGTGAAAATAGAGGGAGTTGGAGTAGTGAAACTAGAGGGAGTTGGAGTAGTGAAACTAGAGCGAGTTGGAGTAGTGAAAATAGAGGGAGTTGGAGTAGTGAAACTAGAGCGAGTTGGAGTAGTGAAAATAGAGGGAGTTGGAGTAGTGAAAATAGAGGGAGTTTACAGTATGGTACAGACGTAGGCAGATCTATGTGTGTCTAATAGCGCGTGAAATACTGCAACTGTGGTCACTCGTGAGTGTGTGTATTTATCCAGGGCTTTGAGAGAGCTTGAAAAATAGCTCTTGGTGTCTGAACACATGGCATCAGAGCTCTGTATCCTAGTTTATTATTATCACTGTCATCCTTATTTTCACTCACAATTCTAACTGCTAGCGTGCCCAGCGAGTCTTCTCCAAATGAGCCCATTCAGCTCACACTCCACTGAAGAAAGAATGCACAGGTTGGACACACAAGTCAAGATGAGAAAATGGTAACTGTGTGACATGTACTGTGCCAACGATGTTTCGTTTCAGGCTTCTGTGGTTGTTCTAAAACAACACGTTTCAGGACGGATTAGTATGAACACATTAAATGGCTTTTCCGCGTTTCCACAGAAAATGATGACCTATTTTACAGTCGGCCTGCTGATCCACAATACCACAGCAATCCACGAGCCACTTTACACAGCCGTTACATTAACCAGGACACAGCCGTTACATTAACCAGGACGCAGCCGTTACATTAACAAGGACACAGCCGTTACATTAACCAGGACACGGCCGTTACATTAACCAGGACACGGCAGTACATTAACCAGGACACGCCCGTTACATTAACCAGGACACGCCCGTTACATTAACCAGGACACGGCGGTTACATTAACCAGGACGCGGCGGTTACATTAACCAGGACACGGCCGTTACATTAACCAGCACACGGCCGTTACATTAACCAGCACACGCCCGTTACATTAACCAGGACACAGACGTTACATTAACCAGGACACGACCGTTACATTAACCAATACACAGCGGTTACATTAACCAGGACACAGCGGTTACATTAACCAAGACACGCTCGTTACATTAACCAGGACACGCCCGTTACATTAACCAGGACAGACACGACACGCCCGTTACATTAACCAGGACACGCCCGTTACATTAACCAGGACACGCCCGTTACATTAACCAGGACACGGCAGTACATTAACCAGGACACGCCCGTTACATTAACCAGGACACGCCCGTTACATTAACAGGACACGGACACAGGCCCGTTACATTACACCAGCACACGGCCGTTACATTAACCAGGACACGCCCGTTACATTAACCAGGACACAGGCGTTACAGGTTACATTAACCAGGACACCGTTACATTAACCAGGACACGGCCGTTACATTAACCAGGACACGCCCGTTACATTACATTAACCAGGACACGCCCGTAACCAGGACACGCCCGTTACATTAACCAGGACACGCCGTTACATTAACCAGGACACGCCCGTTACATTAACCAGGACACGGTTACATTAACCAGGACACGCCCGTTACATTAACCAGGACACGCCCGTTACATTAACCAGGACACGCCGTTACATTAACCAGGACACGCCCGTTACATTAACCAGGACACGCCCGTTACATTAACCAGGACACGCCCGTTACATTAACCAGGACACGCCGTTACATTAACCAGGACACGCCCGTTACATTAACCAGGACACGCCTGTTACATTTAACACAGCGGTTACATTAACCAGGACACGTGTTACATTAACCAGGACACTCGTTACATTAACCAGGACACGCCTGTTACATTAACCAGGACACACCCGTTACATTAACCAGGACACGCCCGTTACATTAACCAGGACACGCCCGTTACATTAACCAGGACACGCCCGTTACATTAACCAGGACACGCCCGTTACATTAACCAGGACACGGTTACATTAACCAGGACACGCCCGTTACATTAACCAGGACACGCCCGTTACATTAACCAGGACACGCCCGTTACATTAACCAGGACACGCCCGTTACATTAACCAGGACACGCCCGTTACATTAACCAGGACACGCCCGTTACATTAACCAGGACACGCCCTTTACATTAACCAGGACACGCCCGTTACATTAACCAGGACACGCCCGTTACATTAACCAGGACACGCCCGTTACATTAACCAGGACACGCCCGTTACATTAACCAGGACACGACCGTTACATTAACCAATACACAGCGGTTACATTAACCAGGACACAGCGGTTACATTAACCAGGACACGGCCGTTACATTAACCAGGACACGCCCGTTACATTAACCAGGACACACCCGTTACATTAACCAGGACACGCTCGTTACATTAACCAGGACACGCCCGTTACATTAACCAGGACACGGCCGTTACATTAACCAGGACACGGCCGTTACATTAACCAGGACCATTGACCTTCAACGCTCCACGTGTCTTTCTCCTCCTCATTCCTCACCTCAAAAGCGGAGACACCTATAGCACCACACACACAACCCCCCATATTTAACCTCCCTGCCCTCCTAATCTATCTGATTATTCTCCCCTCAACCAGCCCCAGGCCACATCTGGCTGGCTTCAAGATGTTTGTTTGGTGCTCTTGGTGATCTTGTCCTCCACTTGGGGTCCATTAGACCAGCTGCATGGGCGTTATTGACTCTTCTAATAGGATGCTGTGGTGTGGTCTCAGCTCCAGCCAATAACCCCCCACTCTCTCCCCCAGAAGAGAATTCAACAGCGATGAGGAGAGCAGAAAGGGGAGCGATCCATTGAGCGCAGGGTCATGTTTGGGGAGGGTCGAGTACTGCAGGGACGAACGCAGCCCCATTCAGCTTCCTAAAGCGTCGGGGTGTACAGGACCAGAGAGCTCCACAGGGACCTGGGATAAGAATGAGAGACTGCAGTGTAAAGGACAACCCAAATACCCAGCTGGTTACACAGAGACATCTAACGCTACAGCCACAACACGACGACATACCAAGGTCATAGCCGCTATGGTCAGTTCCAAACCCAGCCAAGCATGAACATTAGCTACACACTGTGTGTTCTTCAAAGCCTCATTATCAGTGCCAATTTAACAGAACGCTAATTTTTATTCATACATATATATTTCATTCACTATATGTGTTCTAGAGCAGATCGATGTCAACGCGGAAGCTACGATATCGTAGTTCAAATACTCAGATAAACCAACAAGCACAGCCATGTAATCTCGATTGAAACGGACAAATGGGCCATCCCTGAGGCTAACAGGATAACTGTGCAATTGCAGATTTCCTGCCCGGGAGAGATATCTTCTCTCTGCTCACACGGCGACGTGATGAGGTCTACATTAAACGAGGAGCAGACAGGAAGGGTCCATCCTTCCACACCCGGCTCGGGGGGGTAGGGGCGATCCTTATTACGCCGTTACGAGCCCGTTCATAGCAGCGAAGAGGCCATTTAAGTGATTTAACGGAAACCAACTGCAGTGGAGGGGAGAGCAGCAGAAAGACAGAAAACAACAAGCCGGGCAACGGAATGAAGAAGGAATGGTGAACAGGGAGGAACGGAGAGGGAATGGTGAACAGGGAGGAACGGAGAGGGAATGGTGAACAGGGAGGAACGGAGAGGGAATGGTGAACAGGGAGGAACGGAGAGGGAATGGTGAACAGGGAGGAACGGAGAGGGAATGGTGAACAGGGAGGAACGGAGAGGGAATGGTGAACAGGGAGGAACGGAGAGGGAATGGTGAACAGGGAGGAACGGAGAGGGAATGGTGAACAGGGAGGAACGGAGAGGGAATGGTGAACAGGGAGGAACTGAGAGGGAATGATAAAAAGAAAAGTTAATATCAAACAAATGGCTCCTCGTGCCGATCGGTCGGTGAATTAAATTTGGATTTTGGCTAATTCGTTTTTTGTCGATTCTTTCCGTGTCACTACAGTGTGACAGGATGGTTCAGTTCTGATGCTCCGTTCTATTTCATGCAGCATCTCGGCGTTGACATAAAGGATATGACAACAGATTGAGGGCATCAACCCCCTGCTGGCTGTGCAAGTAAATATCACGTCCCACCATAACCGCTCAGGAATAGAGAATCCTTATTGACCGACATCGAGAAATGTCCCAGTAGCATGGGCTCACGTTCCACAGAGAATACGGTGTACTGGGTAAATAACCAGGAAACACAGATCCCATCTGACAGGGACCCTGTCTCCGCGTTGGATGAGGCCCTTTACTGGTTTGTGTTTCTTTTTTTACTGCAAGGTATGTTTCCCATCGTGCAATTTTCTCGGTTGCTATTCGTCCTGTCATACTCGTCTACACCTGCGCAATGATTGGAATCGCTCCGTACCGAGACCAGAGCCCGGAGTGGGAGGAGACGGAGGATGGAAGGAGGTAGGGCAGGAAGTAGAGACAAAGAGAACAGGCCGGTACACGGCTGACATCTTCATCTGCGTAACCGCGGCCGGCGTTAAACGTAAGCATTTAGATTTCAGCGGGGGGAGCCGAACGGGCCGACCAGAGGGGAAACACAATCTATTTATTTTCTTCATTTCTGTAACGGATCTCTTTTTATGCGGGCTCGAAAAACCACCACAAAAGAGAGACGGGTTCCAGCGGAACAGTGTGACACGGAACGTAGGGCCTTGAGATAATGAAGTTACTGTGGCTCGTCTCGCCGTTTGGGCCGCAGTGAGTCATTCTGAAGACGGTGGGAGAAGACAGCTGAGAGATGGACACACACACACACACAAACACACACAAACAGAAAAACACACGCCCATGAGCGACTGTTCAATCCCGTCACAGAGTATGTCCCCTGGTCCCCAGAGCTGTTAATCACAACCCGTAGCCTATGAGGGACCCCGGTGAATTAATAGTTGGCCTTGGTGGGAGTGATCACAGCACGATATGCGAGTGACCGTAAAGTATCTGTCATCAATTAATTTGAGCGGCGTCTCTCTATGAATCTTCAGTTGTTACCTAGCAACTAGAAATCAAACAAGAAAGGTCAAGACTAGATTTAGTGGCGCTATTTTATCTTGTCCGGGCAATTCATAAAGCACTCAAAACCTTGATCTTTAAACCTCTAGTTGTGAGTGCAAATAAAAAGCCCCCCAAAGAGCTAACTAGCTAGCGCAACACTGAATGCTACACTTGCCCAATAGCTTAGGGAGCTAGTTGGGTAGCAATTGTCATAACATATATCATCACCATAGAGTCCTGCCTCCGGGTGAATGTCAACTCTGCTGAACCCAATGAATTATGTGAGAACAGCTGAAGTGTGCGGGAATATATGGTGTGTGTGGGAACAGCTGAATTATGTGAGAACAGCTGAAGTGGGCGGGAACAGCTGAAATGTATGAGAACAGCTGATTTTCAGTGGAAATAGCTGTAGTGTGTGGGAATAGCTGAAGTGTGTGGAAACAGCTGAAGTGTGTGGGAACAGCTGTAGTGTGTGGGAACAGCTGATGAGTGTGGGAACAGCTGAACTATGGGAAAAACACAGCGGAAAAACACAATACCTCTAATACATTAACACTCTGATTAATTATTGGTTGTCAGGTGCCAATAACTTTTAACAAACCAACTTTCTGTGGCCGTGTCAGGCTTCTCTTCCTTCAGTACTGAGTGTGTTTTCCCACTGACCTGGGATAGGTTGACAACTGCCTGCTTCCCAAAGATGATGTCAGCTGGTGGCAACCTGAATAAGCCAACTAGCCTCGAGCTGACTTCTGGGCCTGTGTAGCCGTGGGATGTCTGTGTCTTCCTGTGTCAGTCTGGGTCTGTGATACAAGTGTTGCGGTAACAGCGGGGCCCTTTACTCCCAATGTTACCCGATGAGGTCCATGTGGCGCGAACATCTGAAAAAGGTCATAAATAAGCAATATGGCACGAGGTGGTGTGAAATATGGCGGATGTTGTTCTTAGGCACAACGGAATGGAGAGTGCCATAATACGGCACTGACAGCTGCAGTTGTATGCTGGCCATAGGTCAGGAACCAGTTACTAAGGTAATTAGAACAGCAAGAACGAGGCCACTGCCATCAGGGAACACCACTGACATCAGGGGGTGTACCCGGTCAGCAACGATGTTTAGGTAGGTGACACCTATCGAATTAATGTTCACATCAATACGGACACGGACATTTTTGCAATAAATTAAAAACCGGTTTTGTATCATTTCATGCCTGAAGCTTTTTTGGGTTGTTATTGTTAGCGTGTCGGCATCCAGCCCACTGACCACGCCGTCCTCCTTCACCGCTGGGAAAAAGGAGTAGAAACACGGATTACCACACTTAACTTCCAAGTAAAATGGCAATTTGTGTAGAATTACCAGGTAGTTTTACTGAACAACTCGCCGAAGCTCCTTCACTGAATCATAGCAATTGCCTGGCTGCTTTTAACGTCTAACAAAGGCAACAGGCAACAAGGGCAAGACTCGAGTTCAACGTCAGTGTCCTCGCAAGAACAACGCAGAACCAAAGTGGCCTGCCAACCATAGTAACCAAGATGGCCTCACACATGGCTGAATAAGTGTACCGCTGTGTGTGTGTGGCTGTGTGTGTGTGGCTGTGTGTGTGTGGCTGTGTGTGTGTGGCTGTGTGTGTGTGGCTGTGTGTGTGTGGCTGTGTGTGTGTGGCTGTGTGTGTGTGGCTGTGTGTGTGTGGCTGTGTGTGTGTGGCTGTGTGTGTGTGGCTGTGTGTGTGTGGCTGTTTGCCTTACTGAATCTAGATACAAACATTAAACCGTAATCGTCTCCCAGTCAAACCAGCCCGTGAACATCACTCAAAATCACATCTTATATCACACTGAAATTAGGGATCTGACCAACTATTTCAACGACGTGGAAAATGATGGTGGAATTTATTATTAGAGAATTACATAGAGAGAATTGTTTTAATTGTAACTTAATAGCACAATTTGATTTGAGTTTAGTTTATGAAATTAAACGTAACCCTGAACAATGCAGATTTTCACCTCTATGCAGTTTTTTTCTGACTCTCTCTGGATCTCTGGGGCTGAACGCTTTATAAAGCAAATAACAATTATTTAAAATTTCACTTCCCAACAGCCAAGAGTGAATAAGAAAATGGAGAATTTTATCGTGTGTGTTTTGGAAAGTTATTACAAAAAGGAAAAACAGAAGGTAAAATAACTGGACGAGCCCTGTTACCGGAGAAAACCTTTTATTTTTCCTTCCTAGTTATATTTATGGCTCAATCAATGCGCTGTGCTTTTTTGTGTCTCAGAGTGAATTGGAAACGACAAAACATCCAACTGAAATGCCAATAGGCTATCGGGCAATTAGGTAATCTCCAAGTCTCTTGTGAATTGCACACAGTCAATTCCAGCCGGCAGAAAAGAGCTTAGAGAGACTGCTGCTTGTTTGTACACAAAGCAGAGCTGTGAGACACACTGTGTAATGTGCAACCTTTTACTCTGCTATTCAGTCGAGTCAACAACACACAATCTGACTGATGTTAAGGACCACTGCATGCAAATTACTGTTCCATGCTGACGGGCAGCGTTTCAGTTGTAGTTTGCCATTATCGTTCCAGGACCGCACAAGCCATACTGCATACGTCGGGGGAGGAGCGTTGCCTTGCCGACACCTGCAGCTAGACCTGATGGTTGTTGCAGGATGCTTCTGTGTGGAGGGCCAGGTCTGTGTGGAGGGCCAGGTCTGTGTGGAGGGCCAGGTCTGTGTGGAGGGCCAGGTTTGTGTGGAGGGCCAGGTCTGTGTGGAGGGCCAGGTCTGTTTGGAGGGCCAGGTATGTGTGGAGGGCCAGGTCTGTGTGGAGGGCCAGGTCTGTGTGGAGGGCCAGGTCTGGGTGGAGGACCAGGTCTGTGTGGAGGGCCAGGTCTGTGTGGAGGGCCAGGTCTGGGTGCTTCTGTGTGGAGGGCCAGGTCTGTGTGGAGGGCCAGGTCTGTGTGGAGGGCCAGGTCTGTGTGGAGGGCCAGGTGTGTGTGGAGGGCCAGGTCTGTGTGGAGGGCCAGGTCTGTTTGGAGGGCCAGGTATGTGTGGAGGGCCAGGTATGTGTGGAGGGCCAGGTCTGTGTGGAGGGCCAGGTCTGTGTGGAGGGCCAGGTCTGGGTGGAGGACCAGGTCTGTGTGGAGGGCCAGGTCTGTGTGGAGGGCCAGGTCTGTGTGGAGGGCCAGGTCTGGGTGCTTCTGTGTGGAGGGCCAGGTCTGTGTGGAGGGCCAGGTCTGTGTGGAGGGCCAGGTTTGTGTGGAGGGCCAGGTCTGTGTGGAGGGCCAGGTCTTTGTGGAGGGCCAGGTATGTGTGGAGGGCCAGGTTTGTGTGGAGGGCCAGGTATGTGTGGAGGGCCAGGTTTGTGTGGAGGGCCAGGTTTGTGTGGAGGGCCAGGTCTGTGTGGAGGGCCAGGTCTGTGTGGAGGGCCAGGTCTGTGTGGAGGGCCAGGTCTGTGTGGAGGGCCAGGTCTGGATGCTGTATTATTACGACTGTCAGGAGATATTGGGGATCGCGACAACGTCTTGAAAGCCCACTGATGTTCAAAGATGACACTTGTGATCTGGGATCTAAGTCTGAATTAGTGTGTTGGAGGCTCTGGCTGGACCCAGACGCTGTTATATCTGATCCCGTTTCCTTACTTGGAATTAAATGGACAGCGTATGCCTTGTACAGCCGCTAGATCTGTTGGTGGAGAATGTCCCGGGCATTTCACCGCACAACCATCAACAAATAACTGACCAACACGCTTCCGAAAAAATGCGGGATAGGTTTTCCGTCTCTTCCTCGGGTCAGACGTGTAACAGTGTACCTTGGTGTTTTCCTCACCAAGACGGTGGGAGGTCTGACCTGAACGTACCCTCTGTGTCCCTAAGCCATAAGCTGCTAAGCAACTCTCAGCACTGGTCTGAGGAACTGCCAGAATGACATTATTTTCAAGTAATTTAGAGTTATCGAGGCATCACGGTGTACAGAAGGTGACAAGAACCAAGCGTTAGCATACGATCACCCACAAGCTTGGCGTGCTTGGCTCCTCTGTGATTGGTTGTGTGCTTGGCTCCTCTGTGATTGGCTGTGTGCTTGGCTCCTCTGTGATTGGCTGTGAAGGATTCCCGACGTGTGATCTTTCCAGGGGGCCACGGTGGGACAACACCAGAGCAAACAGAGACAGCAGACGAACAAACACAAACAAACGCAGGTCTGCACGCGCTAACGGAAAACACTACCGCGCAAACACACCAGAGCTGTTTGCCAGTCACCGACCAATAAGTGGACGACATGCATCGTCGTCGGACAGAGAATATCCGAATATGCGTCTAGATGGTACCGGCCTGACCGGATTTTCAGTGACAGAATAACAGCTTGTCATCCGTAACGTTGGAGTCTCTTGACAGGCCCACTGCATCTGCAATGAGTCCAGTGGCAGGGTGCACTCAGGTCTCTTGAAAGAAAACTCTGAATTCAGACTACTCAACTATAGAAATGTTGGTTAAATAACAAGTCTATCGACCAAACAATCGACCGGTGTGGTAAATGGAGTCATCCCGAGTTCTATTCATCGTTATTGCGTTAATTCAGGGAATTTATCGCAATCAGTTCTGGTGCATTTTGCCCAGTTCTAGCTAAGATCACACAGCCAAGTCTGATTGTCCCAGGCTTAGAGAAACACAGCAGGTTATACACTCTCCGAACCCGAGCCGTATCAAGGTTTGTGAGGCTCTGGACTGGGCTGTTTAGGGATGATTTGGACCAGGTGTTCCCTGCTCTCTCTAGGGGAGGGGTTTAGGGATGATTTGGACCAGGTGTTCCCGTCTCTCTCTCTAGGGGAGGGGTTTAGGGATGATTTGGACCAGGTGTTCCCTGCTCTCTCTAGGGGAGGGGTTTAGGGATGATTTGGACCAGGTGTTCCCTGCTCTCTCTAGGGGAGGGGTTTAGGGATGATTTGGACCAGGTGTTCCCTGCTCTCTCTAGGGGAGGGGTTTAGGGATGATTTGGACCAGGTGTTCCCGTCTCTCTCTCTAGGGGAGGGGTTTAGGGATGATTTGGACCAGGTGTTCCCGTCTCTCTCTCTCTAGGGGAGGGGTTTAGGGATGATTTGGACCAGGTGTTCCCGTCTCTCTCTCTAGGGGAGGGGTTTAGGGATGATTTGGACCAGGTGTTCCCGTCTCTCTCTCTAGGGGAGGGGTTTAGGGATGATTTGGACCAGGTGTTCCCTGCTCTCTCTAGGGGAGGGGTTTAGGGATGATTTGGACCAGGTGTTCCCGTCTCTCTCTCTAGGGGAGGGGTTTAGGGATGATTTGGACCAGGTGTTCCCGTCTCTCTCTAGGGGAGGGGTTTAGGGATGATTTGGACCAGGTGTTCCCGTCTCTCTCTCTAGGGGAGGGGTTTAGGGATGATTTGGACCAGGTTGTCCTTGCTCTCTCTAGGGGAGGGGTTTAGGGATGATTTGGACCAGGTTGTCCTTGCTCTCTCTAGGGGAGGGGTTTAGGGATGATTTGGACCAGGTTGTCCTTGCTCTCTCTAGGGGAGAGGTTTACAGATGCTCCGGTACTGGTTGTCCCGTCTCTCTCACCTGGGGCGGGTGAGCGTTAACAGGACCACTGGCACTCTGCCAGACCGGGCTAGGCTCTAGCCTCTCCGGCAGTAAATCTAGCCTGCAGCCAGGCACCAACACGGCCCTGACAGCCCGGGACAAGCCCCTGACAGATACAAATGCCCACGTCCAGCCATGAATTATTTAAAGGCCCGGGAAAGGGAGGAGGGAGGGGCTCGGCGCATTGCCGCAGCACAAAAAGAGAATGGCAACTCTAAACCCAGTGCTACTACCAATGGAGGAGGGAGAGAGAGAAACGGACTGGAGGAATGGAAACTGCCCCACGGGGGGAAACATAGAGACCGCTCTGTGAAGGACTGGAGCCGGGGGTAACTGGGGTGGATGGAGTCACTGAATATGGCTCTGAGTTACATGGGAGGCGTTCAGGATTGACCCTTAAACAGCAGAAAGAACTGTGATCTACGCTACACTGTTTTTAGCCAAATAAAAACAATTCCCATTTAGAATTAGATTTTGAATCAGGCTTGCTAACGAACAGAAGAGCAACAATTCACCTTGCCAGATTTGACAACTTTTCCCCAGAAATATGCTAATATGAAAAACTGCCCACAGGTGTTCGAAAAGGCACAAGGACAGTTTGACGTCCGTATCAAGGAGTGTCAGTGTTCCACGCAACTCCCGTTGAAAGCGGAACCCAGTGAACGTGCCCTCGCTGGCCTGGTTCCATCAGGCCCATTTGTCTCGGGGCGAGACTCAGAGAACAATATCGAAGAGGAACTGACGCTCGAACAGCACGCACGCACGCCAGCCAATAAGCCTCAATCTTCCTCGTCAACTGCCAACTGCCATCCTCCTGCAGTCATATCCCAGAGGGTTTGCCTCTAGCCCGGACCTCAAGTCCACCCCCTCCATTACCGTACCCTGGTTTCCCTTCAGCTCCTCTTTATCTCCTGTTGATAAAGCAGCTAGGGATGAGGCAGGTAAAACCCCCAGCTTAGGGTCTCATTTGAGGGGCTGAGCCGAGGGTTTAGAGGCAGCAGCTCTTGCCTGTTCTGGGGGATAAGCATGGGGGTTTGGATCTCGGGGTCCCAGCTCGGCTCGCTACACGCCCAGTGATAAGAAACCTAAAGCAGGGAGTTGGCTGAACCCAGCCTGGGCTAATGATGGAAAATCCCCGGCGAGAAGTTATGAAGCCATTAATTGAAATCTTGGTGAGAGCCTGACTGTGGTGGGCCCGGTGAGTCCTAATACAGGCCTTGTCATTTATATTTGTGTATATCAATGACACTCAGGACAATGAGAGGTTGAACACGGGCCCGCTTGAATGTGACAGCCGACTGACTGATTGCTTAATGGAGTCTCTGGCATACTGCTCATTTGGCCCTGGAATAATTCTTCACGGTGAGCTAAGAATGCAAATATTGGAATAAAGTGTTGAAACGCTGAGTAGTTGATTGTTAGTGAACCACGGACACAAACTGCTGATTGATTCATTAATTATACGACTGTCAACAAGCCTCGTTATTCACATGCCATTACTGGAAACACCCAAAGCACACAGCATTAAGTATCAACCAGAATATGTATCACTATGTATCAACCAGAATATGTATCAGTATGAATCAACCAGAATATGTATCATTATGTATCAACCAGAATATGTATCAGTATGTATCAACCAGAATATGTATCAGTATGAATCAACCAGAATATGTATCAGTATGTATCAACCAGAATATGTATCAGTATGAATCAACCAGAATATGTATCAGTGTGTATCAACCAGAATATGTATCATTATGTATCAACCAGAATATGTATCACTATGTATCAACCAGAATATGTATCAGTGTGTATCAACCAGAATATGTATCAACCAGATTATGCATGAGGGGGTGGGAGGCAGGAGGGGTTGGGAGGAAGGAAAAGAGGGATGAGGGAGGGAGAGAGGAGTGTGAAAGAGAGGATTGGAAAGAGGGAGCAAATAAAATTCCCAGGAAGACGAGAGAATAAAGAGAAGGGTGATTAAGTCTGAGCGGAGCCTCCTGTGATGAGCAGATTCACTCTGTTCCACGGTCAAAGTTTACATATGAATTATGAGGGGGAAGCCTGAGACCCGGCTGGCCTCTATTATTCATTAGTCAGTGGGATAATCTCTCTCTCTCTCTGATGTACCTGATTAGAGCACAGAGCTTGAATGAGCGACGGTGTCAGGAGGAAAGCGAGCGAGCATAGAAGAGCCCGCTCCTCGCCCCAGTCCCCAACTCACCAGTCCCCAACTCACCAGTCCCCAACTCCCCAGTCCCCAACTCCCCAACTCCCCAGTCCCCAACTCCCCAACTCCCCAGTCCCCAACTCCCCAGTCCCCAACTCCCCAGTCCCCAACTCCCCAACTCCCCAGTCCCCAACTCCCCAGTCCCCAACTCACCAGTCCCCAACTCACCAGTCCCCAACTCCCCAGTCCCCAACTCCCCAGTCCCCAACTCACCAGTCCCCAACTCCCCAGTCCCCAACTCCCCAGTCCCCAACTCCCCAGTCCCCAACTCCCCAGTCCCCAACTCCCCAGTCCCCAACTCCCCAGTCCCCAACTCCCCAGTCCCCAACTCCCCAGTCCCCAACTAGCCCAGTCCCCAACTCCCCAGTCCCCAACTCCCCAGTCCCCAACTCACCAGTCCCCAACTCCCCAGTCCCCAACTCACCAGTCCCCAACTCCCCAGTCTACCTGAAATGTGTGAAATATATACAGAGTGTGACGCACAGAAAGAGAACTAGGTGCCAAAGCCCGGATTTGAACTCATCATCTAACCAGGACACTGAGACGAGGGTGGGAGAACACGGGGTGGGAGAACGAGGGGTGGGAGAACGCGGGGTGGGAGAACGAGGGGTGGGAGAACGCGGGGTGGGAGAACGCGGGGTGGGAGAACGCGGGGTGGGAGAACACGAGGTGGGAGAACGCGGGCGTGGGAGAACGCGGGCGTGGGAGAACGCGGGCGTGGGAGAACGCGGGCGTGGGAGAACGCGGGCGTGGGAGAACGCGGGCGTGGGAGAACTCAGTGTTAAACAGACGAGAGATTGGAAAAGAGGAAATAACCAGCAACGTGATGGAAAAGCGACTTCATAGATTTGTGATTGGGACACTTAGAGCACTTGTGAGCCGAGTTTGTCATCTACTATCACAGTGCAGAAAGTAATAGAACAAAGCTGAGTGACCAGTGGCGTGGAAATTACAGAGGAGCTTGACGAGGATTCAGGAGAGAAGAACGGCGTTTTTCCCACCTATTGAGTTTCAGGTCCATATTTATTTGGCCGGGGGAACGCACGCCACTTAAATTCCATCGGGTGGAAAAAGTTGCATTTGAGGCTGTTGGTGAGTGTATGCGTGTATACGTGCACTGTACAAGCACTAGTGCTATGTATTCTGAATAAAATAACATCTGGGACCTAGTTAGATTAGGATGGACAGTAAACCAAAGATTGTATATGTTGACTAGGACCTTGTATTTTGGTATTCCGTCTGATCGTCTTCAGAGTGAGAGAAAACACGGTCCATGTCGTTGTCTAATTGCCGGGCCCAATAAAGACACGACTCGGAAAGGGGTTTGAGCTATTGAAGATGATTATGTTTGTGATCATGACTGGGGTTGCTGAATACAAACAAACAACACATTCATGTTTGATTAATTTCATAGCATGGCGGGCTAATAGAGACAAATTGTTATTGTCGTGTTGTAATTCAAATATCTACATTTGCACGATTCTCTCAGCTCTTGACACAGAGGCGACGCCGCCTGACTAGACAGTGATGTCATCAAGTTATCCAACTGAAAGATAGAGCACGGTTCCACTGAATCCGCTTGACAAGTCTGTGGTGTCATGGTGTGGCCTGGTGTGGACTGGTGTGACATGGTGTGACATGGTGTGACATGGTGTGGACTGGTGTGACATGGTGTGACATGGTGTGGCCTGGTGTGACATGGTGTGACATGGTGTGGCCTGGTGTGGACTGGTGTGGACTGGTGTGGACTGGTGTGACATGGTGTGACATGGTGTGACATGGTGTGGCCTGGTGTGACATGGTGTGACATGGTGTGGCCTGGTGTGACATGGTGTGGCCTGGTGTGGACTGGTGTGACATGGTGTGACATGGTGTGACATGGTGTGGCCTGGTGTGGACTGGTGTGACATGGTGTGACATGGTGTGACATGGTGTGACATGGTGTGGCCTGGTGTGGACTGGTGTGACATGGTGTGACATGGTGTGACATGGTGTGGCCTGGTGTGGACTGGTGTGACATGGTGTGACATGGTGTGACATGGTGTGGCCTGGTGTGGCATGGTGTGGACTGGTGTGGACTGGTGTGACATGGTGTGACATGGTGTGACATGGTGTGGCCTGGTGTGGACTGGTGTGACATGGTGTGGTGACATGGTGTGACATGGTGTGGCCTGGTGTGACATGGTGTGGCCTGGTGTGACATGGTGTGGCCTGACATGGTGTGGCATGGTGTGACATGGTGTGGCCTGGTGTGGACTGGTGTGACATGGTGTGGCCTGGTGTGACATGGTGTGGCCTGGTGTGGCCTGGTGCAGTCTTCTGCCTCCCACCACTGGCCCTAGGATCACACTGCCTGCACACCATGCCACCGTCCTGGCATTGCCAATGTACACATTGGTGAGGGATCCCCATGAGACAGGAATAAGTGATTGAAGCTCGGAGACAGAGTCGCTTCATTCCAAAATCCGTCCCCGTTTCCCCTCCACGTTCAAATATGGATTAGCAGTAGTTCTCCCTGATCACCAGACCTGACAGATTCAGGACCAGAAGAGAGACATTCAATAATTCCAACAGTTTCATATCATAGTAGGTTGTATGTACTAAAACTTACTGGAAGAGAACACATATTTATATATATGTGTGTGTACTAATATTACTCGGGACAACTGGATGTTCTGAAATAACTTAGCCTGTGAACATATCATCTAAATAACCGGAACATTAGCCTGTGAAAATATCATCTAAATAACCAGAACATTAGCCTGTGAGCATACTGTCTAAATAACCAGAACATTAGCCTGTGAACATACAATAACGGTAACATTAGCCTGTGAACATATCATCTAAATAACCGGAACATTAGCCTGTGAACATATCATCTAAATAACCAGAACATTATCCTGTGAACATATCATCTAAATAACCGGAACATTAGCCTGTGAACATATCATCTAAATAACCAGAACATTATCCTGTGAACATATCATCTAAATAACCAGAACATTATCCTGTGAACATATCATCTAAATAACCAGAACATTATCCTGTGAACATATCATCTAAATAACCAGAACATTCGCCTCTGACAATATCATTGTCGTAAAAATGCAACCTTAACTGTGGACCATTTGTAAAGGTGAAGCAGCACCGCAGGAGGTCCAGGATCAAATGGCCGATCTATTTATGGGTCACGTCCTGTTGGGCCAGTAGAACCATGAGCTCCTATGGCCAGTATCCAATTACACCTGAAAGCCCTGGGCCTGTCAATAACCAAAGCAGCATGGAGGAGGACATTGATTCCACTAGAAGTGAGAGAAGAATGGATTCGGGAGAGGGGGAGAGGGGGAGAGGGGGGAGAGGGGGAACATTTGGAGGATTGCGGGAAATAGAGAACGAGGAAAAGGCAATTGAGAGAGGGAAGGGGGAGGGAAATAGAGTAAAATGAGATAAACGGCAAAAAAACAAAGAGAATAACTGGAATATCCAGTCTGCAGTCCTATCAGGCCCGCTGGCCAATCAGATGTCCGGCCTGGAGGCGAGGCCTGGCATTGGTCATCAGTTAGCCACATGCCAGACATTAAATAGTATGCCGCTCCGGTCATTACCGGTGTGGACACCGCATCAAGCACAGGCATCTGGTGAGCCTGATCTGGTCTCCAAGGATTGGTAAGCGGGAACAGAACGCTCCAAATACCTCCCTACTTGATGACAGCGCCACGAGCCACGAGCTGGCCTGTGTTTGTGCGGCGAGACAACACCCCTAAGCAATCATAAATGTAATTGGTCACATACAAAATGGACACTTGGCTTACTCTGGCTACGAGTGTCCTGATTGGTGTGTTTGCTCGACAGATGGGTCTCTGCTCCAGGCTTCCTGGATCCCTGCCCGTCTGAAGAGTGGTCTGTTTGTTCGCCAGAGAACTGTCTCTGGGAGATTCACCCGAACTCAGATTGAACCGTTTTTATTTGATTCTCTCACTGGCAATGCTATTGTGGTGTTCATCGCTAAAGTCATTTCAATCTTGTCCTTGTCAAATTGTTGCAGTTGTCAAATTTGTTGCAGTTGTCAACATTTACGCTGTCACATACTTTTCGTGGATTTTGTAATTATAGGAATGATGGACCACAATGCTTTGCGGAAAGCTCGATAGCAATCAAGTGCTGTCGCCAGGATGTTACGACTGACACAATGACAATTCCACAGGAGGCCATAAGATGAGGAATCGATGCCTCAACTCTGGGCTTAGACCCAGTGTGAGACAGCTTCGAGCGCGCTATTCACAAACAGAACACACACGAGTCAAGCCTCCATTTAGCATAAAAACGTGTGGACACCTTTTAAGTGAAATTTCAGCTCTCCGCACACAGAATTGTAGACAATAATTACGTAGCTACATCACTTGGGGTTCCAGCCACCGAGGCCCAGGTTAATTACCTGATTGGCGTTCCCATTAAATAAAAAACCAAGGCATTCCTCCAAGCCAGAGGTGTTGTCGGGAATAACGCCATCTTACAATCCTGATGAGCCAATATGCAAATTTCCTCAATTCTATTCGAAACAATTATTGTCGATAAAGCCTGTGAGCCGGTGCTACCTCAAATGTAATTTCACGTCAGCGGAATTCTCCGATTTGCTAGTCCAATTCCCGTCTGTGGGTCCTTGGGCAGAGTCTGGCTGGAGTTGTGGGGAATGAGACAGACAGCTGATGGCATCACCCCCCTGTGGCTGGCCAGTTTGCGTAGCATATGCAACAAACAGCTTCAATGCCCGAGGAGTCCAAACACAAATGTGGACCACGCTTGACCGGATTTGTGACTTAACGCTGCTCATCTCATGGGGAACTGAGCTCTTCCTGAACGACACACAGACACACGCAGACGTGTGTACACGCAGCCAGTCACGGCACGAGGTTTGACTTTACACGAAATACACGCACACACAAACACTATCATTCA
This sequence comes from Dallia pectoralis, assembly GCA_029465975.1. Classification (NCBI taxonomy): domain Eukaryota; kingdom Metazoa; phylum Chordata; class Actinopteri; order Esociformes; family Umbridae; genus Dallia; species Dallia pectoralis. The sequence goes on along the minus strand of CM055735.1, from coordinate 14,205,888 downwards.
ACCCTAACCCCCCAAACAATCGCTGTGTGTGCACAAAACAGAACAAAACTGGGTGAGCTAATATCACTTCCCAAAAAACACTCCCCTAAACCCGTTGTGGCAAGCTGGGAAATTCACACCTTCATCTCAGCCAGTAAAAAACAAATCCAAAGTCTGCTTTGAATAGAAACCTGTGTGGTTTCTTCAAAAGTAAGGCAATGCCTCCTGTGTCCTCCCTCTTTCCTTCTCCTCCTGCACCGGCTCCAAGGCCTGGTTGTTTTCTAAAAGAGAGAACACATTTAGCCACTGCACTTATGTGGCTTTCTGAAATGGAAAACCGAGGTTGTGTTTGAATATTGACTGTGCCCAGCCATGAGGTGCGTTCTGAGATGGTTCCACTCAGGCCACGAGGTGCGTTCTGAGATGGTTCCACTCAGGCCACGAGGTGCGTTCTGACGCAGCGCCACCGAGGCCACGAGATGCGTTCTGAGATGGTGCCACCAGGCCACGAGGTGCGTTCTGAGATGGTTCCACTCAGGCCACAAGGTGCGTTCTGAGATGGTTCCACTCAGGCCACGAGGTGCGTTCTGAGATGGTTCCACCCAGGCCACGAGGTGCGTTCTGAGATGGTTCCACTCAGGCCACGAGGTGCGTTCTGAGATGGTTCCACCCAGGCCACGAGGTGCGTTCTGAGATGGTTCCACCCAGGCTATGATATGCGTTATGAGGGAGCGCCACCCAGTTCACGGGGTGCATTCTGAGATGGTGCCACCCAGGCCACACTCACACACACAGACATTATACACTCCCCGCTGTTTCACTTTGCCTGCTGTAATTTCCTGGTGCGTCAGCAGCAGGGACGGGTCATCAGGGACCACTAGAACACGTTCGCTAGCGGAGAACAACATTCAGAGATACTGGAACTTCACACACACACACAAACCTTCTTTCATAACTCGTTTACACACCAGGCACATCGACCGCTGACATCTTCAGCTTGACCTCCAGGGGTCACCCGTGCTTGGCTAAGCTGCTAAGCTGCTAATGTAATGCTACAGTGTAGCATGTTCTCATGCAGGAAGAGCTAGAAGCAATATAAACACATGTCACATGTGAAGTAAATAACATTGATAAACTCCTTGTAGATGGGTGATCATGGGGTTTTAGCTCATCTATGTATGCGAGATGAAAGAGCACCCAGAGCAAGCCAATATTTAAGATAATTCGCAAGCTAATTAGAGAAAAAAAGATTTTGCCTCTGTGCTTACCTCAGGTTAAACCAGGGCCTACTGCGTGAGAGAATGGCCAGTCTCTGCCTCAGTCAGGTAGGTAACCATGACAACTGATGCAGAAGCAGGGTCAAAATCTCTCCGCAAACATTTTCTATTGAAGTGTTATCGTTCTACAAGGCTTCGGTCCACATCTGGTTCAGTAAAGAGTGCTTACCGGAGCTGTCACCAGACCACGACGTATAAGTACTCTTTAAACATTTGCTGGTGCTCCAGAGAAGAGAGCTTGTTGATATGTTTCAAACTAGGTCTGTCTGCGGTCCCATCCGAACCAGATTGTGAACAGCTCTTGGCAGAATGCCTTGCAGCTTCACTGTCATGACGGTGATAAGCACGACATTGTTCGCGAACTACAGCTGCCCAGCGAACAATTCACTCTCAAGTGTATGTTTTGCTCTAATAAAGCTGTGAAACGATCAATTCATTGCCTCCCATCATGCGTCCAGTCACCAGCTTTGAACATGCAGTATATCTTTCTTTTATCATTCTGGCCACAGCACGATCCATTTTTCTCGTTGCACATGAAAGAGTTGTTGTTCAGAGTCAGTCTCTGGAGTCAGTGAGTCAGGAGGATCGTGGATCTATCCTGCAGCTATCCTGCAGCTGGACTCACCAGTCAATAACCTAAGGTAATGATTCTCGATTCACGAATCGGTGTAACCATTTGTTAAAAATATTGTAATTTGTAGTTCACCCCACTGGAAGAAAATCGGTCTGAGGAGATTCCCTGTGTGAACCAAATGAATTCTGAACAGCAACAGTCACTTTTCAAATGTCTTCAAACATGCCTACAATCCGTGAAACCCGACTTACCGTATTTTCCGGACTATAAGTCTCACTTTTTTTATAGTTTGGCTGGTCCTGCGACTTATAGTCAGGTGCGACTTATATATTAACATTAAATACGACTGAAAATGCCCCCAAAAAGAAAATCCTCCGTTCTGTAGAAAAACACCATAAACAACTCCGCACAATTGTACGGTGAAAACGGTTTGCCAAATACAACCAGCGGTAGAAAAAATAAAACAATCTCTCAAACGTTCATCACCTTACAACTCTCTTTTTGTTTGCTCCTCTCTCAACTCTCCCTCAACTCTGACCTAGTTGCGCACATTCATTCTGTCGCCATGGAGACGGATCAACAAACTTCCGCCGTCAGCTACAGTAATAAAGTATGCAGCCGAAAACGGTAATCGAGTAGCAGAAAGAAAGTTTGGAGTGAGAAACTTATGAGGGACTGGCGAAAAGCAGAGGTAACTTTAATGTTTAATCGCGATGAAGAAAATAAAGAAAGCTAATCACTGGCTGAAAGCCAGATGTCCAGCACTGGAGGAACGAGTCCACAGATGGGTGCTTGAACAACGTGCTGCCGGGAGAGGCTTGTCAACGGTGAAGTTACCTCTCCACGCCCAGGCGGTCTTGTTCATAAGTGACACAGAGGATGAAGAATTCGATGGATTTAGTGATGTTGAATGACATCGGGAGCTTGGTGAACTTGCTTACCGGGGAACTCGCTTGTTGGACTCGCTGGCTTGTTATGTTAATTTAACCTATTCAGCCGAATGTTCTATTTGCTAGTTGAAAAACATTTTTATGTGTTACGTTAACATACCGGACACCAATTCAGCCTGTTGTTCTGTGATTAAATGTTCCAGAATAAATGTATTTTTTTGGTCTTGGATTTTGTGAAATACATTAAATAAATGCGACTTATAGTCCGGTGCGACTTATATATGTTTTTCCCTCGTCATGACGCATATTTTGACTGATGCGACTTATATTCCGGAGCGACTTATAGTCCGGAAAATACGGTAATTGTAGTGAGCGATACTTTGGCAATGCCAAAAGTCCATGGTTTGCTTCCCGCAGGTGACAGTACAATGTATGCATGGTGTAAGTTCCTGAATAAAATGAGCATATTTATATTATTACGGTAATCCAACAGAATGACGTCACGACTACTGCTTCTATCAGGCTGACGCTGACACGAGGGCATGCAACGCAAGTGCCATCTACCCTAGAACAAGCAGCTAGGCGTTGACCTTTAACCTCCGATGCCCCAGTGTTACCGTCTCAGAGATGACAGGAAACTGCCTGTGAAGAAGAACTTGGGAACCATTTCCTGTCGAGCTCCTCACATACAAATGCTGACAACTTCACAATTTGTGTCAGAACCACAGAGTGAGGTGACACTCTGTGATGGGATGAACCTTTCTGCACCTATTCCACCAGTCCTGCTACAGACAGGGGTCAGCTCTTCACCGATACAGTTTAACATACCTTCAGACGTATCCCCCCTGCTGTCTCTTTTAACCATGGAGTGGATTCAAACACTCATACAAACACTGTCTGTTTCCCACTTCTGACAGCCATCTTTCACACCCTGTTACGTACATGAGACAGTGACCCTCTATGAGGCCACTCTCAACGAGCATTATCTGAATAGGCCCATTAATTGGAGGAATATTGGAGAGATGGACCCAACGACCAGCCGGCTGGTCAGACAAAGGCCCTGATAAGGGGGCCGTTGAATATGTCGCTCTCCAGACAAGGACCGTGATTAAAGGGGTCAGGAGGAGCTCACTTGGGGCAGATAATTAGGTGTTCGGTCAGGCAGACAAGCCAGACCCAACCGTGCCTTCCCTCATGACCAGCAAATAAGGACGTCTCGTCGAGAAGGAGACCCGGAGGAGTGAGAGATTCAAGAGCCCTGGTGGAAGTGTGTGTGTGTGTGTGTGGGGGGGTGGGGGCTTAGGACTACATGGAGCTAGAGGAGGAGAACAGTGCAAATCGGGAATCGATAGAAAACACTGCATACACAACACCCATGTATAGTCACACACACACCAGGAGGGCTCCTAGCGTTCCCTGAGCTCAGGAACCTGCATACACAACACCCATGTATAGTCACACACACCAGGAGGGTTCCTAACGTTCTCTGAGCTCAGGAACCTGCATACACAAAACCCATGTATAGTCACACACACCAGGAGGGTTCCTAACGTTCTCTGAGCTCAGGAACCTGCATACACAACACCCATGTATAGTCACACACACCAGGAGGGTTCCTAACGTTCTCTGAGCTCAGGAACCTGCATACACAAAACCCATGTATAGTCACACACACACACACCAGTAGGGCTCCTAACGTTCTCTGAGCTCAGGAACCTGCATACACAAAACCCAAGTCTAGTCACACACACACCAGTAGTGCTCCTAGCGTTCTCTGAGCTCAGGAACCTGCATACACAACACCCATGTATAGTCACACACACCAGGAGTGCTCCTAACGTTCCCTGAGCTCAGGAACCTGCATACACAACACCCATGTATAGTCACACACACCAGTAGGGCTCCTAGCGTTCTCTGAGCTCAGGAACCTGCATACACAACACCCATGTCTAGTCACACACACCAGGAGGGTTCCTAACGTTCCCTGAGCTCAGGAACCAGCATACACAAAACCCATGTATAGTCACACACACCAGTAGTGCTCCTAGCGTTCCCTACGCTCTGCGCACTATACCCCTGTCCTGCTACGTGCAAACACACACACATCTATTAGTACACACATTTAGACCCTGCCGTTACAAGCCTCAAGACACATGGCTGGCAGTAGGTCAGTATTTGCACCATAACAGATCATAACAGATCATAACAGATCAAAGATCAGACCAAAGAGCATAACAGATCATTGGAGATACGGGGGGAGGGTAATTCAGGGTCTTCATTGAACTCTCTCCCCGTATGAGATTTGAAATAACCTTGACATCTTGGAAGTGAAATAAACAAGCTCAGCTATATGTTCATTTCACTGCATCTCGTGAACCGAGATGGTGGATTTGGTATTCTTTGTAGGTAGTTGGCGAAGGGTTGGATGCAGGAGGAGTGCAACACATCTTCTTCAAGCATGCTTGGGCCCTGCACACACACACACACAAAATGTCTCTGTCATGTGACCAGCTTCTATAAATTAGAGAAACTTTCTTTCCATTTCCGAGGGCAACTGTTCCTATTCGCTCGCCTATTGTGGAGTGAATTGGTGCGTGCCAGCCTCACTTCTGTTTGTGGAGGGGGGGGGCATCAACTGGGAATGTTGTCTTCACCTGATTGGGGTTGATGAGCCTGCAGAACTGATTTTCCAGTAATTTGTTATCGTGAAAATAAGACGGTACGATGGTTGCGAAGTGCTACGAAATAAAATCACAAGCAGGGAGAACAGAACATATTGGTTATTCAGTATCGGCATTAGAACTTGTCAATTACTTATCCATAGCTCACAGGCGAAAACAGTGCCACAAGACAGGTATTTGAATTAACGTTCGTCAATCCTGCAAGAGAGCACAAGAGAGCATTGAACTTTCTTCCCAACTCTCCACATAGCACAATTTGCAACATCTCTGAGCAAGACAGACAGATCTCAGTACCCCTCACTGTTGTGACGCACGGAACAGAAATAACAAGCTGCTCCCACTAACAGGTTAGAGGTAGTTAACACGTACCATCTGAAGATAAACAGAAATACTCTCTGTTTAACTATCATTGTGCCACCATGGAACACCAGTCTCACCAGACTCACCAGTTTCACCAGACTCACCAGTCTCACCGGTCTCACCAGACTCACCAGTTTCACCAGACTCACCAGTCTCACCAGACTCACCAGTTTCACCAGACTCACCAGTCTCACCGGTCTCACCAGACTCACCGGCCTCACCAGACTCACCGGTCTCACCAGTCTCACCAGTTTCACCAGACTCACCAGTCTCACCGGTCTCACCAGACTCACCGGCCTCACCAGACTCACCGGTCTCACCAGTCTCACCGGTTTCACCAGTCTCACCGGTCTCACCAGTCTCACCGGTCTCACCAGTCTCACCGGTCTCACCAGACTCACCGGTCTCACCAGACTCACCGGTTTCACCAGACTCACCGGTTTCACCAGACTCACCGGTTTCACCAGTCTCACCGGTTTAACCAGTCTCACCGGTTTCACCAGACTCACCGGTTTCACCAGACTCACCGGTTTCACCAGACTCACCGGTTTAACCAGTCTCACCAGTTTCACTAGTTACCCACACTCCAGTGGCCTGAGTTACCGCAACAACGACAATCCATCCATCAATGCATCCACCCACCAGCTCACCGCCTCCACCACAACGGGTCCTCTGTTTCCCTGGCGGCCCCGCTGCCATGGCAGCTAAACGTGACGAGGACAAGGCTGACTACTCTATTATAAAGCCAGAGAAACACAGAAGTGCTATGGTAGGTGTGGTCGTGGGGGTGTGGGGGGGAACAGGGACCCGCAAAACTCAGAGAACGAACGCAGATCTCCAAGGGCCTCAGAGTAGGCGGAGTCAGGGGAGGGTTCAGAATGATGAGACCTGCCTAGCTACCTGCCTAGCTAACTGCCTAGCTAACTGCCTAGCTTAAGTAATGGATACATATAGTGTGTGTCATATATATCTGAGTAGCGCAAAGGAGCAATGACTGTTTGTGAGAGCAGATTGTAACGGCCACGACTTCGTTATAACAATCAATCAATTTCTCGTCATTAAAATTGTGTATTGTTAGACCAGAATGTTTACAGTTTCTCTCAAAGCACATTTAAATGCAAACTACTTTTACCCCATGCAATTAAAGTAAAGAACAACGTACTTAGTGAAAAAAAAGTTTAAAAGAAATATTGGGCACACCAGCAATGATCAACTTGAAAATGTAATCCGCATGCAGACGTTGAGGAGTTTGTATCAATGTTGTCTTTAATCCATTCTTCGAGTGGGATAACTCCAAATACCCAACAATAAATCAGCATAGCTTTAGCGTGGCCAGATGAAAAAATGACAATTTCACACTCCTCATCTGCCACTTTGATAAAAGTATCTCATCTGTTGTTGTTTACAAGCGAATCGCGCGCATCAGCCACTTTGATCTGAGCGGTGTATGCAGGTATGCCTTTAAACATCACCACCAGGCTATGCCCCAGGCTCCTGGCCGGTCACACGCGAGATGATATCATCGCTTAACGCTTTGCGCCTGTAAGTGGATAGTGACATCGTCTCGTCTTCATCGTCTCGTTGAATATCCCTTCATGTTAAACCAGCTCTACAGAGGACAATCTCGTGTGGCTTTTAGCGTAATAGCTAAAAGCATAATGTGTCTGTCATTTTTCGTTCGCTGGAAATTGAATGGGTGGACCGCTGTTGACCGTAGGCCCTCGTTATTAATGCGGTCCTTATGACGAGGTCACAACGTTATACAAGAGCATTACGTCCGGCTCGCCAATAATGTCACCACCACCCATAATGCCTCTGGGCGTTAATAAGGAAACAGGCTCCCTGGGGACGCGCGGTTAATGCGATTAAGCCCCCCTGACTGAATGCATTCTTATCAGCTGCGCTGTAACTTCCTCATCTGTCACCCGTCGCTATGGCAAATCGTCAGGCGCTGACAGGCCCGGGTAAGTGATAGGTGATTAGTGGCCCCTCCCCCTTTGAACCCAGCAGAGAGCGGGGCCAGACGAGGTCGCGTCTCGTTAGCGCCGACGGGGCAGCGGAAATGAGATGTGACTGATGTTCCGAGTCTTTACTTACACACACGCGCGCGCGCACACACACACACACACGCACACACACACACACACACACAGTGACAATAGATAAGCCAGGCTATTAATACAGAAGGAATTTACATGCCCTGCATGGGAGGAGCGAAATGTATTTTACTTTTTTAAATGGGGGCGTTACCACAGAGTCTCCAGGACCAGAAAAGGACTCTGTGGCCAGTCGATTCTAACGTGGCCCATTCTTTTACCCGTCAGCTCGCTCGCGCTCAGGTTCTAGGGTTGGAAATATAGTTATTTCACGCAGTTTCTTTATTTGAGCCATGTGAGGCATGTGAAGTGAAGACAAAGACGTATTGGGGTTGACGCTGGGGCTGGAGACGGCCATGAAAAATCCTGGACCCCAGCAGATTCAGTGCACATGTTAAAAACATGATATAAATGGGTATTCTCGGGCAGTGGTTGCAAAAGAGACAACCTGCTGTGGGACGGCACTGTGATTTTGAATTTCGTAATGAAAAAGAGAAAACAAAAGCGTAAGCGTAACCAATTCCCGTCTCAATAAGGGCTCTTGTGTTATTCTTCCCAATGTTCTCATCAGGTAGCCTAGTCAAAATGGTCAATAAACGGTTTTGACCAGTGCTTGGAGAAGTTAATCGTCAAAGGAGCACCGGTGAGCGTTCCATTTGTTACCTAGGCTACAGAACCAGCAGAACAGTGTGGACAGTTGTAACCCATGTTAAAATATGACATAAATAAGAATAAAGTGTTTAAAAAGCTGCATTAATAAGTTGGAAGTTAAGTGATTCATTTTATGTAAGTTAATTCATCGGTGTTAATTAAAAATGTTAATGCAACAATTTGATGTTTAATGCCGACAGAAAATTATGTCACTGCCACTTTAAGGGACCAGTGACGCTAGACGCAGCACCTGGGTGACGCTGCTGCAGAGACCCGAGGGAGAGAACGAGCTGTGTTAATAAGCAGAAGAAAGAGTAAAAAAAGTTGATTTTGCAGTTAAAAACACAACTTACCTGGTCGAGAACTGACAGGGATTTTATAAGAACTAAAAAGCCATACCGGTTTTGGTGAGTTTGTGTTGTTTTCTCGCATTTTGTGAATGTTATAAAAGTGAATGTATGTTTCGCAAATGAAAGTTGTATGCGGGAAACGGAGCGAGTGAGTTAAAAGAGATCACTCCGCGGTCATTTTATGAGGTGAAAAAACACCGTAGCAGCAACATTACAACCCAGAGACTATGAAACATTTATTTGTGTAATTTAAAAATAGATTTATTGTGCTTGTGACCTGTTATTCAGGTCGGGTTTTTTGCTTGGTTTGAAGCTCGGTCGGAGCAAGGATTGGTCTGCACGTGCGGGTGTGCACGAGCACAGACGGGTTTCAAGATGGCGAGCCAGACCCAGATTTTCAACTAATCTTATCCATCGCATCAGTGAAGAAGCCTCCTGCGTATGGTGACTCGCTACCAGAGTGGTAGGAGTATCAGGATTTGATTTTGAACTGAACTGGATTGAACCATTACTTTTGGACTGAATCGAACTTATTCATTTAACTGAATAATCTAACTCACACCCACATTTGAACTTAAATTTAAGACGTTATACTTTTATTTTTTTATTGAGTTCATATGTTGAATGTGATTTGAAATGCTTGTGGTCCACTTTGATTGATTTGGTTGTAAATTGAAGGTATTTTCTTACCCGTAAAAGAAAGGAAAAAGAGTTAACTATTATATAGGAATTCTAAAATAGATGCAAACTAGGTATAAAAGACTGGTCTAACTTAAATTAGCCTGACTAAAATAACTTAGGTGAACTATAAAACAAAAATAGAGTGAAATATCTTTTCATTTATTACCTCAATATTAAGAACCTGCAGGGTATCATTTTGTTTTGTGTACTATATATTCTATGTTTGTTTTGTATTCAGTAAATTGCCGGCCTTTTGTATTTAAAGCAACAGTCTCTGGTGTAATTATTTTTGCTCCCCACACCTTAGAACCTATAACTGGTCCAGTGGCACAGTAAGTGGTGTGACACCGGTGCTACAGAGTCGTTTTATGTCTTTAGTGATTGAAATCCACCATAGCCAGAGATGTTATAACATGATACGCCAACAGGGAACATCGTCATGCCCCTGAAACTGTATGCAAAACAGCCTGTTTAAAAACAATTTGATGTTCTGTTATGTTCGTAATTTAACACGAATAATTCGCTCTCTTACAGAATTGTTCGCTCTCTTTCATAGAACGATTCACTCTCATTTCTAAAATGATTCACTCGCTTTAATAGAATAATTCACTCTCTTTTCTAAAATGATTCACTCTCTTTCATAGAGTAATTCACTCTCTTTTGTAGAATAATTCACTCTCTTTTATTGGCCAATCAATAATGAGTTTAATCCTACTAATTGACATTTGACAATCCCTTGCTCAGCCATAATGCGATTTACAGATGGCCTTAACTCGTTTCAGTTCAAATATCTGTAATGGCTGTTGGCTGTGTGTGTGTGTGTGTGTGTGCTCTCACTGAAGCTGTGATTGTCTTCCGTTCCATTATTAACAACATGGTTTACACGTTTAGCGGAGACGATGGGACGCATCTAAATTGTTATTTGCTTACTGACGGCTATTTAACACACTACGCCGACTATTATATTGGGTTACGTTGGATTGGATCGATTCCAAGGCTGTAGTCTAAATAATCTTTGTAAAATAACCAACATGCAGCGAGCGTTTGTTGTTCTTCGCAGAATCTGTTGTGATTGACCAGCTCTGACTCAACTGGCGCCAACAGCGTTGGTTGATCATAATCTCGGCCCAGAAGCTCTACGGTTAACCCCGAGATCGCTCATTACATTTGTACTGTTGCCCTTGATTTACATTTCCTCATATCACACCTGTCACACTAAAGCCAAACTCAGCGGCATATTATCATACGGTCCTGATATGGCAGATCGCTTATTGCTCAAAGCGATTGGTCAGATACCCAAAGGATGCTGGTTTGAATACCATGACGCGATGGGACATTGGTCATTGTGCCCTTGAGCATGACATTTGACAACAACTACAGCTTTAGGAAAGAGTTTCCGGCAAATTCACTCTAAAAAAGTGTGTTCCTCCAGCTTTTGTGTTGAAGATGCAAACATCGATATATGAAAAGGCGATGCAGCTAAGAGCACTAGTTGCATTCGACCAATCAGCAAGGCCGCCCGGTTGGGGTGTCCTCTCATGTCACAGAGGCAAGATGCTACAGAAGCTAGCTAATCCAAACAGCGAGCATAACGCGTGATTTGCTCTGTTCCACACCACTTCCCACTGATGTCCATGTCGTTCCATCCAGCTCGCCTCGCGTTACGAGTAGCCATGGGTGAAAC
>CM055735.1:14097165-14189665 GCA_029465975.1 Dallia pectoralis | reverse complement strand
TAGTGAGGGCCTTACTCATTCACTATGGGGATTAGTAGTGAGGGCCTAACTCATTCACTATGGGGGTTGGTAATAAAGACTTGTTTGAGTATCGCGGCGTATTGGTCTCTATGAAGTGGTTGAACTAATATGTGGCGTTCCCTGTCTGAACTAAACAGACAACTCATGCATGTAATCTGCATACTGTACGCATGGGAGCGGGCGTGTTAGTGTACGCATGGGAGTGGGCGTGTGTGTTTGGGTACGCATGGGAGTGGGCGTGTGTGTTTGGGTACGCACCGGAGTGGAGTGACAGGAAGTGACAGAGGAAGGGTGTGTTCCGTGGTGCTACCGCAGAAGCTGGCTGGCTTAACCAGGCATGTCACGACGGTGTCTAGAGACACGGAGGAAGCATTTGATCAGTGATGGAAGTCCACTAATACATCTATATATGCATCAGCCTGCAGATGGTAAATGACTGATCAGGTATGTCTGACTCTGTGCGTGTCTGGAATGAAGTGGCCCTCGGCCTACCTAGTCTCTACTAGTGCAAAGGTACATGTTAGCTGAGAAGACCCTCTGAGTTATTGGAAGTCCAGGTTCCCATTTGAACATCTCTTTCTGGAGCATTTGGTCCTCTGAGGCACGGCCAACCTGAGAGGTGAGTAATCAGCAGGGGGATGGTCCATCCTTCAAACATTCCTTCCTGTCTCCTTTTCCACCTCCTTCGTTGCATTCGTTCTTTCCTCAGCTGGAGGGTACAGGTGTGCTGGATAGTGATAAGTGAAATCCATACACCTACTGAGTTGTCGACATCCTCCTTAAGAATGATGTCATTCCAATTGCCCTCAGGTCAGAGGTTATTGGGGTGGAAATAATTAACACCAGGTTGACTCAAGTTCAGCATTGGCATTTTATCGATCAACTACTGACCACCCTTGGGATCAGCCTTTTGACGTATGAGTGGTAGAAGACTTGCTACAGTGTCATTTGACCAATGGACCAATAAGAACTCCAGTGGCAGGTCACTGAATCTGTCAACCTGCCATCACAATGAGAACTCCAGTGGCAGGTCACTGAATCTGTCAACCTGCCATCACAATGAGAACTCCAGTGGCAGGTCACTGAATCTGTCAACCTGCCATCACAATGAGAACTCCAGTGGCGGGTCACTGAATCTGTCAACCTGCCATCACAATGAGAACTCCAGTGGCAGGTCACTGAATCTGTTACCCTGCCATCACAATAAGAACTCCAGTGGCAGGTCACTGAATCTGTCAACCTGCCATCACAATGAGAACTCCAGTGGCAGGTCACTGAATCTGTCAACCTGCCATCACAATGAGAACTCCAGTGGCAGGTCACTGAATCTGTCAACCTGCCATCACAATGAGAACTCCAGTGGCAGGTCACTGAATCTGTCAACCTGCCATCACAATGAGAACTCCAGTGGCAGGTCACTGAATCTGTCAACCTGCCATCACAATGAGAACTCCAGTGGCAGGTCACTGAATCTGTCAACCTGCCATCACAATGAGAACTCCAGTGGCAGGTCACTGAATCTGTTACCCTGCCATCACAATGAGAACTCCAGTAACAGGTCACTGAATCTGTCAACCTGCCATCACAATGAGAATTCCAGTGGCAGGTCACTGAATCTGTTACCCTGCCATCACAATGAGAACTCCAGTGGCAGGTCACTGAATCTGTTACCCTGCCATCACAACGAGAACTCCAGTGGCAGGTCACTGAATCTGTCAACCTGCCATCACAATTGCGAACTCCAGTGGCAGGTCACTGAATCTGTCAACCTGCCATCACAATGAGAACTCCAGTGGCAGGTCACTGAATCTGTCAACCTGCCATCACAATGAGAACTCCAGTGGCAGGTCACTGAATCTGTTACCCTGCCATCGCAATGAGAACTCCAGTGGCAGGTCACTGAATCTGTCACCCTGCTCACCTTCTCCCCCTCTACACTTTCCACCTGTCAAATCTAATCTTTTTATTGAGTGACAGGAGTGTGAGGATGACAGAGGCCAACTCCCACACCGAATATTTCCCCTCCTGAGGTGGCCCCGAGGAACTAATGGCAACAGCAATATCTGTCCTGCTGACTTCCTGAGACCCTGGAGAGCTAATGGCAATTATTTTCTCCTCCATCTCACTTTTTCTCGCATTCTCTCTCAGGCTCTCTTTCTCTCTCTCTCTCTCTCTCTCTCTTTCTCTCTGTCTCTGGGGTCAACTTGTATTGTATTAGTTTCTCTCGCCGGCTCAGTTTTTCTTTTTACTTTTCACTCACTGAGACACTTGCTGATTGACTCTCCATGTTCACAGTGATGCCGTTTCCCCTTGACCGCTGTCCAAGCCAGTGTAACTGAATCTGATGATGTCACCATGATGTCACCATGAGGAGGGAACTGGATCAGACCTACAGAGGACGGCTGCTGTGTACCGAGAAGAGTGGTGCCATCATCTCAGGCGTGGTTACTACAAATATAATGTGTCTCCGCTTCCCTTCTATGGGGAAGGCCATAAAAACTGTGCAAATGTATCTTACCTAGAAAAAGGGGAAAAAAGTGTCTATTTTCATGTGATGCTCCTCTTTTCTCGATTGACCTAGTAGCTGACAAATGAAGTGGAACGGATTCTTGTCCACACAGTTTTAAAATCACTGTCCCAGTTTAAGCACTGATAACTTTAACACTGATTTGTCCAAATAATCAATGGCTAAAACCCAAAACCAGAAACTACTGCTGCTTGTAATCAGATCGTTCTTTGTGGGCCTTGACAGAATCTATACATTTAATCTATCGATGAGAATCTGTCCGCAAGAGATTATCTGGGACTAAGGACAGCGACTGGAGGTGTAGAAGGAGCAGATAGGATGACAAGAGGTGAGGGGAGAGAACGGGAGGTGAAGAGAAAGAACAGGAGGTGAGGGGAGAGAACGGGAGGTGAAGAGAAAGAACAGGAGGTGAAGAGAAAGAACAGGAGGTAATGGGAGAGAACGGGAGGTGAAGAGAAAGAACAGGAGGTGAGGGGAGAGAACGGGAGACAGGGAGAGAACACATGAGGGGAGGAGATGAGAACAGGAGGGGAGGTAAAGAAGAGGAGGGAGGGGATAAAAAAGAAAATCTGGGGAGAGAACATCAGGAAAGGGGATAGAACCGAAGGAGTGGAAAGAGAGAGTGGAGAGAACAGGGAGGGAAGGGAGAGAACAGAAGGAGAGGGAAGAGAAAGAACAGGAGGAGAAAGAAGTGGAGAGAACAGAACCCTTGCCGTCCTCCTATTTTACCCTGTCAGCTCATTATGGCAAATCCGCAGTATGATTCTGACTTGCTAATTGATAAGGTGTGTGTGTGTGTGTGTGTGTGCGTGCGCTATCATTCTGTCATATTTTGTATGGCTGCAAAATATACCCAGAGATGTTCTACTTCTCCTACACTAACGCCTCCCAACCTCTATCCTACAGACGCCCCCCAACCTCCAACCTCTATCCTACTGACCCCTCCCAACCCAGTGTGATAAAGAGGAGTGTGATAAAGAGGAGTGTGATAAAGAGGAGTGTGATAAAGAGGAGTGTGATAAAGAGGAGTGTGATAAAGAGGAGTGTGATAAAGAGGAGTGTGATAAAGAGGAGTGTGATAAAGAGGAGTGTGATAAAGAGGAGTGTGATAAAGAGGAGTGTGATAAGTGGGTGTGATAAAGAGGAGTGTGATAAAGTGGGTGTGATAAAGAGGAGTGTGATAAAGTGGGTGTGATAAATAGGAGTGTGATAAAGTGGGTTTGATAAATAGGAGTGTGATAAAGTGGGTTTGATAAATAGGAGTGTGATGTAGAGGAGTGTGATAAAGTGGATGTGATAAAGTGGGTTTGATAAATAGGAGTGTGATGTAGAGGGGTGTGATAAAGAGGGGTGTGATAAAGATGGGTTTGATAAAGTGGGTGTGATAAAGAGGGGTGTGATAAAGTTGGTGTGATAAAGTGGGTGTGATAAAGAGGAGTGTGATAAAGCCTGTCTGCTGGGATTGTTCAGGGGACGGCACACTCTACTGTATTTGTTAATTACCTCTTTCATATTCGGAACAGAGGAGAGATCAAATAGCATAAACAATGGGAATGTAAAGGCTCTCATATATATGTAAATGTTTTTCCCTTTGAAAGTCCAGCCTGTTGCGATGGAGCGAGGAAGACAAACTTCAAACAAGGCTGGGGAAAGCACCCCATGGTTGCAGACGCCGTTTAAACTGCTATATTTCACGCTAAAGAGCGCCGCCACGCTTCGCTGGCACTTCCCTGTTTACACACAGCCCCGGCTGGCCCCAGGGCCCAAGAGTCACTGCTGGAGCACTTCTTCCAGAATAAAAACAAACATCCCAGCGTTCCTGCCTCGTTCCCCCTCCCCATGTTCCCATCCTCTCTTTCCCCTTCCCCTCGTTCTCCTTCCCCTCGTTCTCCCTCCCTTTCCTTGCTCCCTGCATTAGTTATTCCTCCGGTGAGCAGATTCCATGTGTTCCAGGTTAACTCGCTATGAACTACGGTTCAAGAGCAAACACATAATAACAGGGCACTCTACTGAGATGCTTTATTGGCTTGGGGACTGGGTAGGCCACTCAACCTGACTGAACTCACTTGCATTTGCAAGTACGGTTGAGACAATACAGGCTTGACATGATGCATTGTCTAGCCGGAAGAGTCCAGGTGACAAAGGGTAAATGCACCCAGGATGACATGACACCACCTCCACTTAACTAGCATCTTTAGTTTTAACCAGACATCAGGCAGGATGAATGGATGGATCTACACCACGACTCCACCATACTCTGCCTCCACCAGACACCCGGCAGGATGGATCCACACCATGACGCCACTATACTCTGCTTCCACCCGGCAGTAGGGATCTACACCACGACTCCACCATACTCTGCCTCCACCAGACACCCGGCAGGATGGATCCACACCATGACTCCACCATACTCTGCCTCCACCAGACACCCGGCAGGATGGATCCTCACCATGACTCCACCATACTCTGCCTCCACCAGACACCCGGCAGGATGGATCCTCACCATAACTCCACCATACTCTGCCTCCACCAGACACCCGGCAGGATGGATCCACACCATGACGCCACTATACTCTGCTTCCACCCGGCAGTAGGGATCTACACCATGACTCCACTATACTCTGCTTCCACCCGGCAGTAGGGATCTACACCATGACTCCACTATACTCTGCTTCCACCCGGCAGTAGGGATCTACACCATGACTCCACTATACTCTGCTTCCACCCGGCAGTAGGGATCTACACCATGACTCCACTATACTCTGCTTCCACCCGGCAGTAGGGATCTACACCATGACTCCACTATACTCTGCTTCCACCCGGCAGTAGGGATCTACACCATGACTCCACTATACTCTGCTTCCACCCGGCAGTAGGGATCTACACCATGACTCCACTATACTCTGCTTCCATCCGGCAGTAGGGATCTACACCATGACTCCACTATACTCTGCTTCCACCCGGCAGGATGGATCCTCACCATGACTCCACTATACTCTGCCTCCACCAGACACCCGGCAGGATGGATCCACACCATGACTCCAGCATACAAGGGAGAGTGGGGGATGGATTTCACGAGCACGGCCACCGTGTTGTTTCCAAACAGCGCTGTTACATCACTAGTTTGTAACGAGGCCCTGGCACTTATCAAGGTCAGATATTGAGTTGGGGGGTAGAAGCAAACTGCCGACTTCATAGATTAGGCCCCATCTTCCTCACAGGACTCTCAACCCTGGTACCAAGTAATGGATCCAAGATGGAGGTAAATTACATTGATTTTCAGTCCAATGGGCTGTGTTCCTAGTCCGCTGAGAGGTAATTTGGCTTGGGCCCAGGGCCGTGGGATTTGAAAATTGTTCCTTCTATTTTTGGAGAAAGTGAGAGGGTAGAAATATTGATCGTGTCATCCCCAAAAGTAGCACTCAAAGATGCCTCATAACAACTAATCGGGTAGAAGCAGGACTAAGTGTGTGTGTGTGTGTGTGTGTGTGTGTGTGTGTGTGTGTGTGTGTGGTGCGTGCGTGCGATTTTCCTCCATGTGTATTACTGTTTAAGTTAAAGCTTAGGGCTACGTGAGGTTTTGCCATAAAGCATGAAAAATGCTAAAGTAAAGGTAGGGGTCAGGTAGTAGGGAACATGGATATCATTGTGAGGGCTCTCTGAGGTCCTCAAAAGAACAGAAAGAAAAACACGTGTGGCTGAGAAGGAGGACACACCTAAAACAAACAATTCTGTAACCGCGGCAACTGAAACATGTGATCAATGTGCTGGAAGAACAAAGCTTTTGTGCTGTCACACTGCTCAGACAACAATGACATGTCTCGTTGTACTCCTAAAAGGCACCGAAATATCACAGCGTAGAGCAAGGACTTGAGGTGCCAACAACCAACCCAGTCCATGAGAGAGATACTGTGGGAAAGCAAGAAAAAAAACTACGAAATTTGGATCTGGACACTAAAAGACCATAAAGACAGACTTGAGAAGGTCACAGAGGAAGAGATCGGAACTTGACATAAAGGGTGAAGACAGCCAACGCAGCACAGACTAGGTGGGGAGCAATTTTCTGCCAGACTTCAGAGCCCTTTGCAAAAATCCCACATCTGTGTGATTTCCATCCTGCCCTTTGAAAAGGACCGGGCACTTATTATCCTTTAAGTAAATGACCCGGGTGAAAGTATAAGGGCAGCCAGATCGGCAACACAAACAGTCGGAAATGAGGATTATGAAGGTGAGGCAATGGTGTCTGTGTTTTGCATACGGCCTTCCTAAGTGCCAACAGGAAAATAATACGATCCTCTCATTGTCTGCTGCCACTTCTGCCGATCACATGACTGATAGGATTGATGAGAGATTAACAAGGGTGTTTTCATGACACCGGCAGCCGAAAGCACCAGTTAAAGTTGTGCCACCCCAACTCACAGTCACTCTGGCAAAAACGGCTCCGTGTTGGGTTAGGTGATTAGAAACGAAGGCTCCGTGTGTCAGTTCGAAAAAAGGTCAGCACATGAAAAGTGGCACGTCCCACCCCTGGAGAAGACATCTGCCACTAGGTATTCCGGCCACGTCCAGCCAGCGGGAAGATTATCAGGGCCCCTGGTGTGGTTTTGGAATAGGCCCCTGTGGTGCATGAAAAGGTCAGAACACAACGGTCCACTGTGAGGAATATAAGGGAGCACTTTGTTTCTCCTCATCCATGTCTCTTTTCAACTGAGCACGCTGCTGCGTTTTCCACTCTCCATCATCTCACTCCGTCTTTCAAAATCACTCTCACACCACCTCACTCCGTCTATCACAATCCCTCTCTCACAGTCTCACTCCGTCTTTCACAATCACACTCTCACACCACCTCACTCCGTCTTTCACAATCACTCTCACACACCATCTTTCTGGCTAATCCTTTGCTCTCCTTTCTTGATCAATGAATCATTATGTTTTCTACAGGCAGGCTGGGCGGGGGGGAAAACACAGTAACTGACAACATTTTCAATTTACACAGTGTCGAAAAAAAAACAGGGCCGCAGCAGGTCCCCCGGGCGCCGTGTACACGACTCGAAAGCTCAGTGAAGGGGACGATCAGTAAAGGAGGGGCCGGAACAGAACATCTGTCGTGCTGTCATAAGCACCTCCCTGCTGCACGGGAGTCCGGAAGGCTCAAAATGACCGCTCAGGTCGTGTTCCCTCACAACCCGGACGGGGCGATTAAAGGGGAGGAGCCATGGTGTCCATGCAGTATTCACATGGTTGTTATTTCTCCTGGTCATCGGCCCAACTTCCATTATTCATACAGCACTTACTGGAGAACATGTTATGTCATGGGTGGCCCCAGCAGGTCCGGGCCGAAACACACCCCTACCGCCTCCTCCAATGTGGACGAATGCTCTAATTTACAAGCCTTACATCCAATGACTAATACAACGGAGAACTCCAGGCCCGTGTCAGAGAGGGAAAAAAGGACTTACTTCCGGCGGAAAACCCACATTGGGAAGAATTGTGCCGTGAGTTTCAGCTCTGTCAATCTCCACTAGTTACAAATACTACTGGAATAACGCTTTTGGAGAGAGGAAGTGTTTTGAAACGATCACTAACAAACTAAAACATGGTCTTTAAACCAAGTGTATATAAAGTTCGCTCGGCAAAGTTCCAGAAAGAGGGCGATTAACCCGAAAACACCGGTTTTCACACACATTTCGGTTTCATTAAAAACATGCGTCATTCAATGAAACCAAACTCAAATCTAAGCTTCTCAACACGCAGTTTTCAAGTATTATAGACAAACAAGCGCGATTACTCAATGAGCAATCACGACGGCAGGGGACACAAATAGAAAAGGGCCGAAAAGCAAGCTCATCTGTATTTTAGAAAAACGGACGTCAATATCGGAACGATTCGGAGACTGATTGAGGTGGTGGATGAGGGAGAGAAAGAGAAAACGACATGTGACCCTCTACTTGACCATGTTCCTGTACGTGATATGACTACGAGGGAAGCTGATCTGAGTACAGTCAAACCTGAACCTTCTCACTGTCACAATAACTCTCCAGACTTTAAGAAATGGACATACGTCACTTGACGTGATACGACGACCGTGCCTGGCCACCCTGAATTCTGAGCTTGTGCTTGCTGTACTCATACTCGTATTCTCGAAAACGTACCTGTTCGTCTTTTCGTAGAATTGAGAAACACCCGTTGACAGTGATTGACAGCGCCTGACCTCTGAGGCGGGAGAACTATTGTGAACGGGGCTGTCGGAAACAATCATATATTCATTCATTCGGGAAATGTTTTTTTAGCGGGAGTGATGCTACACAGCACATGCCCTTTACTAGCGGGTTGTGGCAAACTGGATGACGGTGGCAACGCCACAGATTCCTGAGACAAACGAAAGACTAACGCATAGTTGAGAAGACTTGAGGAAGACTAGAGGAAGAGGACCGGGAGACCGAAAACATTTCAAGCGCTGGAAAATATTCAGAGGACATGGGCGTCTGCAGGGTATACAGCGCATGCCCTGCAGGTTCTGGGACATTCCGTTGTACTTAAATTAATCTTCTCATCTGCAGGAATCACACTACAGAGTGTGCGGCGATGAATGTTAATCAGAAATCTTTCGACGCTGATTTTTCTGCATTATTGAGGCGATAAGAGCGTCCGATTCGGTAGCGAGTGTTTTACCCATTTCGCAATGAGCAGGCGAAAGTACCCGGGAACGATGTACACTGGAAATGAATATCTGCCGGCAGATCCAAATTCTGCTGATTACTACAGCTGAAGTATCTCGGCCGTATTATGAAGCGAAAAGATGCCGCTACGCAAAATGAGGCTTTCCATTGATGACAGAGAAAAAGAAACAGAATAAGAAGGGGATGAACTGGAACGAACGAGAGATGAAAAACGAGAGAAGGACAGGTTTAGAGAGACAACTGTGCTATTTTGACTGCGTCCCAAAAACAACACGGGCACCCCCTTATCTTGGTACCTTTGTTGTACAGAACGATTCTGTCGATAACCCATAAATAACTCATTGATCTATGTGTTCCAACCGAAGAATAACGGTCCAGTACACGTCTAGAATCTGCATGTTGAAGTTCGCAAAGCACGTCTTCAAACTAATTAGACAGGTCTATGTCTTTGGTGAGTGAGAGAGAGAGAGAGTTGATAGGGAAGAGATCAGAGAGAAATAAAACTGTTATATAAAGAGAGGAAAACATGGGTGTTTGTTACGTCGGTACTATTAATTGTAAGACCTGTTAAGTCGCTTTGTGAAAGCGTGTGTTTGTTTTACGTTACCGTACGTGTTTCGTGTTTGTTTCGTACGGATTGGGTCTGGAAGGTCCCTGGTTCTAATCCCCCCACCACCAAGGTGAAAACCTTGAGCAAGACAGTTAACCCTAAAATGCTCCCCGGGCGCCGTGACGTGGAAGTCAAATCAGGTAACTGATTAGGGCTGCCCCCTGCACCTCAGGGTTGGGTAAAATGCAGAGAACACTTTTCAGTTGAAGGCATTCAATTGTACAACTGACAATATTAGTCTATTCTATATACGCTCACTCTGCATCTCGCTCTCTATACACTTCACCCAGCAAAGTCGTGACAGAACAACTCACCCACACTCATGTCTCTATTTAATCTGTCCCCCAGTCACCTCTAACTCCTCTAGTCTGTCTTTAATCTGTCTCTCAGTCACCACCCCTTCAGAGGGCCACTAAAAGGTTTTCATAAAAAACAATGTATCATTTTGCGTCTCAAAATAATTGTTGTATTAAGTGTTTCTACACATTGGGTTTCCCCTACTACAAAAACCCGAATGGGTCATATTGAAATGCTGCTTACCGACATCAATAATGTGTGGAAGATGTTATGTAAGCTGGGCGGTTGACCCGGTATTGATGAGACAGGGATCATATACACTAGGGTGCATCAAAAAACACAATTCTTGAATTTTGATATGGCTGGGTGCTACAAGTGTTCCAATATATGTAGAAACAACACATGCAAAATATTTTTCCAGTACATGATGATTTAGGGGTGCCACCGCACAGCTGTTTTTGTTGGATAAAGTGGTTAACAGTGCTCAATGGTCACCATGGAGATCTGAGGTAAACACTACTACAGCTCAAGAAAACTGAGGTGATCTTTCTGTTTGAGGTATGTATTATTACATATTACTATAATATCTGGAATTATGTGTTTGTATACTTATTTATCATAAGTCATTTAAGTCATATTTATAGGTATTTGGGGCTCATTACATCTAGATAACGTTAGCTAGCAACAGTCTTCTGACCACAGTTAGCTATCTATGTTAGCTAAGCTATTAAGCTTAACATCAACAATATTCTAGAGTGGACAATGTCATATTCAGAGTATAGATGTCTCATGTTTATTGAGAGTTGCATTGTAGTTGTTACAGTAAATTAACATTTTAAATACAAGTATATTTACAAGCACAGCTAGCTACTCTGGTAGTGATGTAACGGTAAGTTATGATGAAGTTAGACTTTGTACAGCTAAAATGTGAGGCTTATGCAAGAATGGTTTATCATAATTGTGTGATATTAAGTATGGTAAGATATGATTTTAAACACTTTCCTTGAGTTTGTATTCTTTTTATTATCAGGCACTGCACAACGCAACCCACCCCAGGTTCCAGCTCTCCTAAGATGATGCCTTCACCCACTGGTCCCTGCAGTCGCAGCCTGGTCTTTGGTCTGGGCCCCAGCATCACCAGTGAGGATGGCATCATCACCTGCGCCAAACTGCCAACTGGACGTCAGATGTTACGCTGCATGCTTGCCATTAAACCTGGTGCGTATGGAGCGTTGTCGCAGTTCGAGGCTGCCATGGTTGTCCTGGAGCAGGTGCGGCCATTTTACAAGAAAGCCAACATCCCAATGGTGAGGGACAAGCGTGCGTGCCACAATGTGGTAGACTTAGTCAATGCTAACATCAAGCTGCGGAAAATCTCCCAGGCCAAGCGCTCCAATGAGACTACAGCGAAACAATTGGAGACTTATGGAGTGCAGACTTGATGCCACATTTCCGCTGTGGCCTCCAAATGTTGAAAAGTTGATTGATAACCCAGAAGACCTAGCTTTCTTGGCCAGCATGAAGAATGACAGAGTGGCCACATTTGGTGTATTGGACATAAAGCTTCAGCTCAAGGTGAAGTGGCGAGAGGAGCGTCAAGCTGCCGCAGCAGCCAGGCAGTCCTGCTGTGAAAAGGAGCTGGAGGAGATGACTGCAATGTCCAGCTTGGAGTCGGAGAGTGATGGGGAGTCAGAGGAGGATACTAACACAGTGTATCTACCATCTGAGGGTGAACCATCCCACAAGCATAAGAAGACTGGAACAAACGTCTGATGGGGAGTCAGAGGAGGATACTAACACAGTGTATCCACCATCTGAGGGTGAACCATCCCACAAGCATAAGAAGACTGGAACAAACGTCTGATGGGGAGTCAGAGGAGGATACTAACACAGTGTATCCACCATCTGAGGGTGAACCATCCCACAAGCATAAGAAGACTGGAACAAACGTCTGATGGGGAGTCAGAGGAGGATACTAACACAGTGTATCCACCATCTGAGGGTGAACCATCCCACAAGCATAAGAAG
This sequence comes from Dallia pectoralis, assembly GCA_029465975.1. Classification (NCBI taxonomy): domain Eukaryota; kingdom Metazoa; phylum Chordata; class Actinopteri; order Esociformes; family Umbridae; genus Dallia; species Dallia pectoralis. The sequence goes on along the minus strand of CM055735.1, from coordinate 14,177,502 downwards.
ACTGGAACAAACGTCTTCATTCCACATGACATCCTTAGGCGACCAAGTGTCGTGTCACTGGCTACAAGGTTAAAGATGTCACCAATGCATCAGTCTGCCTTCACATGTGACCTTGATGCAGAGTGTAGTGTTTGAGAGTTTGACTGTTCCAGCAAACTTTTTCCTTTCTTTTAGAAGTGTATCGAAAATATTTCTGTTTTATTTTTTGGTGTTTCTGGGCACATTTTACTGTTTGTATACTTTACGGAATCAGAAAAATATAAGTTTTTGTTTTAAAATGCTTTATTAAGTTTATTAGTTTAGTGACGTCATTTCCACTGCCGGGTCCTCCAATCGTGTCTCGCTCAATGCGCTCAATGCTCAGAACAACTTTGGGCTTGAGCGAGACAGGTATGTTGTAAGTGAGCTCAGAAATAGAGTGTTTAAATGTAATATAATAAGTAAAAATGACGATCAATACCGGTGGATGGCATGTTTTAATGATGGATTGAGTCACTTAGTGTATTGGAATATTATTATTTTTATGTGGATTCCGAGTTTTATGTTAATTAGCCTTTAGTATGTTGGTTCAAATTGCCGCGTGCCGTTTTGAATGGCGGGTTTATAAGGTGGCACAGTTCATTAAATATCATTAATCCAGGGTGGATTACGCTTAAATATCAAAATGCAGTTACTTTTGTCGAAGTATATTGTCTTTATCTGTCTAATATTGTGTATTTGTACTTGTATTGAGGTAATGTAGAGCAGATGCAGTTATAGTATTAATGGGGGCAGGGTTTCACTTTTCTATTCTTTTTACACTCCTCACAGAGACAACAGAATTGAGAGTGTTGAGTGTATTAATCCCTGTCCTGTGTTTAATAAACTGCAGGTATGTAATGTTCAGAAAATACCACTATACGATCACTTGTCATTGTAATATTCAGAAAATACCACTATACGATCATTTGTCATTGTAATGTTTAAATATATACATCATTATATGTGTTTATTATATGTATATATTGACTTGATTGAATGAATATGTGTTGGAGATGTGTGATATGTAAGTTGTGATGTATGTTGTGAAAGAACAAACAAGAAGAGTGTTTTGTTGATGTTTCATTGAAATGCTCAGAACAACTTTGGGCTTGAGCGAGACAGAGACAACAGAATTGAGAGTGTTGAGTGTATTAATCCCTGTCCTGTGTTTAATAAACTGCAGACGTGACCCCCACAAGAGACCGGTGTCGGTGGTTCTTTTGTGGTGCCGGAAGAAATCCGCTACACAGAGTCAGGCGGTGAATGTACACATCTCTCTGCATCTTATGCAACAGCTGACCGAGCAAAACGCCAAGTGCTGGAGACAATCAGTGAGGAACAGCACAAGCAGTGGACCCCACCTCCATTGTGCACCTTACACTGGGACAGCAGGTTAACTCTGATGCTCAGCATTAGGCCCTGTTAGTTGCCAGTGAGTTAGCCACTAGAGAGGGTTTGTTCTGTAAGTGTGTCAGTATCGCCCCTTGTGTTTAACAATAAAGTCAATTAAACTTTATATGTGTGTGTCCGACATCCATCACTGCTGCGGAAAATCAGGGTAAGGCCACGTGAACGTCCCATTGACCTCCATTCATTTTGTCTATTGGACAAATTAATGGAAAATCTTGAAAGTTGAATTCTGAGAAATGCCCAAGTTGCCCAAAGAGCAAACAAACAACTTTTACTTTGATAACCATATAGAACATGTTACTGTATAAAAGTTCACTGTACTCAACATTTCCAGGTCATCCTATTGGCAATTAGACTAAAAATTTCAATTTTTTTTAAATTCCGCCAAAGTTCATGTGTTAGGTGGCACCCCTAAATCTCAATGGAATTCCTAAAAACTTTGCAAAAGTCATTTTTATGTTAATTGGAACAACATGCAATGCCAGCCAAATTGATATTTTGAAATTAAAATTTCCCATTCAAATTTGATGCACCCTAATATACACTCAACAGAATAAAGAAAGGTATGAAATAATAATATAATACAATTGATCGGCCTTCCACACGGTGTCTCGTGGATATGGCCGCACAATATCTGGACCCATTTATACGGAAGCCCTGAAGGCCACGGGAAGAAATTTGTTTAACTAAGTTGTTCAAACAAAAGAACAAAGTCGTTGAAAATTAGACACGAAATCATTCAAACAAGATAATGAACGAGATACTAAGATATGAAAAAATAAATAACAGCTTTGTCATGCTTTGGGACTTCTTAGATGTTTATAGACTTAAGAAAGCATAAATCAGTTTAATGGCCATCCAGTGATGGAGTAAGATTCTGGGATGGAGAGATATTACAGATATTACAGTGGAACAGGAAGATAGGCTTTTATTCAGTACTCCCACAGTATGTCTAACTTAACCTCGACAGGAGAGGGACTTTGAAAAAGGGCTGTTTTGATGTCTCTCTTCTCATTTGTTTAAAACTACAAGTGAAATCCAGGAAAATGAACTGATAACGCAGTGAGAGACACCCCTATTAGAGCACCACTGTATTAACTAGAATAGACCTCACACACACACACGAACTGAATCTCAACTTCACATGCTCAATGATAAATTCTCTCCATTCAATTAATTCTCGACGAGTGAAAGGAAGCTTAATCTGAGGAGAGTAGTTAAGTGCTCCAGTTCCAGGTCAGCTTGGTTCCAGTTGAAGGTTAGATGTTACAGCTCTGCTATTCATTGCCAGTAAATAAGCAAACCTTTACGCCTGGCGCTTGTGAAAATGAGCAAAACATCAATAGGATCATTCTCAAGCCCACACCGCGGCGCCCCATGAACAGATGAAAATATCTGCAAGTGTTGTAAAAATCTTCATAGATGAGAGAAAACAAGATATAACAATAATAATTCAATACATATCAAAATTTCACTGGCTGGGCCGGCGCAGTTAAAGAAGGTGCAGTGTGTATTAGGGTTACGGCGGAGATCGATGATTTTCCATTTAAGTCGGCCTCGATTATTTATGATCTCACTAGCATTCTCTAATGCAGGCCTGTATTAAAATGGCTGGGTTAATATATCTCCCACATTTTATTACTGATTTTGTGATATGGTATGACTGGGTGTTTTCATGGAGAGGTCAGGAGAGGACAGCCCCCCCCCCCCACGATAAAAGGTCCAGTCTGAAGGAGAACGACGCTTAGCCAGTGCAGAGGAGAGAGATGGGGGAGCAAAAGTGTATTAGGATCTGATTGGTTGATTGGCTGAAACAGGATGTGCCAGGAGGTTCCTCTAGATGGCTATCGTACTGAATAAACAAGCTGTAAGAATAAATAACAATAATATTACTACCAGTGTTAGCTGTACTGCTACTACTCTGAATATTACTACCAGTATTAGCTGTAATGCAACTACACTGAATATTACTACCAGTATTAGTTGTACTGCTACTACACTGAGTATTACTACCAGTATTATTTGTACTGCTACTACTCTGAATATTACTACCAGTATTAGTTGTACTGCTACTACTCTGAGTATTACTACCAGTATTAGCTGTAATGCTACTACTCTGAATATTACTACCAGTATTAGCTGTACTGCTACTACTCTGAGTATTACCACCAGTATTAGTTGTGCTGCTACTACTCTGAGTATTACTACCAGTATTAGCTGTACTGCTACTACTCTGAGTATTACTACCAGTATTAGCTGTACTGCTACTACTCTGAGTATTACTACCAATACAGTAGTATACGTACACGGACAGAAGTATGTGTATTTCTGTAAGCTAACCACTGTGTTTAATAAGTTAGCTGGAGCAACAACACAAGCCTGAACAATGAGACAGTGCAAATACAGCCATTGGTATGTGTTGTCTGTTTAGAATAACACTGTTCTGAATAGAGTTACACGCTTAGCTGGCTGGCCGGCTGGCTTACTAGAGACATTGAGTGTGTGTTGTGTGTGTGTGTGTGTATGTGTGAGGGAGTGTTTTTTATGAGTTACGGCAGCTTATGTGTTGTGTAAATGTACGTGTGTGTGCATGGGGCCAGAGATTCCCAGCCCCCTGATTGACTGGTGTGTGTGTTTCTAGATCAGTGAGGCGAAGGAACACACACTTCCGAATACCAACAGGCAGCTGAAATATTTTCTGGAATGTTCCAACTAATACCTGACCATCTATGGATCTCCCTCGCAATACCGGAACTTTGCCGTAATGTGTGTGTGTGCGTGAGTGCGTGTTATATATTTGTCCGGCACACACAATGTTCTTCCGGATAGTGTGTGGAATATATTTGTCCGGCACACACAATGTTCTTCCGGATAGTGTGTGGAATATATTTGTCCGGCACACACAATGTTCTTCCGGATATTTTTTTAAACATGTAGTGTTGCCTGTGTAGGTGTTCTGTAGAGACAGGGAGGAGCGTGCTGGCTCGACTGCCAACGGGCTGGGCTGCATTGATCTGCATGCGGTAGTGTGGAGGCCAAACAGAGACCGGATCGGGACAAAAGAAAGCTGAGCCGAAATGGCATATCGAAACCCAGAAAGGCAGTGTGCACATACAGGCACATACAGAATCGAGACATCTGAGAAATATCTCCACACATGTCAGACTCATTATAAATGCATCGTCTGGTGGACGTGCAAAACCCCCGTGCCAATCTCTGTGTTTGTCATTAGGAGTCAGTCAGCAGTGACCGGGCGAAACGACCCAAACGGCTGCAGCCACCGCTGGCATGACACCCCTTTGATTCTTTCCGCCCCTGAGCGACTTAACAGTCAACCGTGCACGCCGGCAAAACCTCACAAGACCTACAGATCACTTCATTACCCCCGTTTGTGTTTACTAAGAGCCCCTGCACCAGCGGGCAGGCTTAGCTCACGTCAGAATCGAAGTATATAAAAAAGTAAATGATGAACATGTACTGCAGTGCTGGAATTCAATATTATTGGTTGGTTTTGCGTTTTGGGAAAACGATAGTTCCGGCTGAGATTCTGTCTTCAGAGCACCACTGTTAATAAAGACATGGTATCAATGTGTTTCCGTTAGTAAATAAGATAAATAAATGAAGTGACGATACCATTGAGCTCGTATGTATTGTATTTAATGCACGTAACTACAACTCGATTGAAATAACTCTCCCCAAGATGTTCACAGTACACAAGTCAAACAATGAGAGGCAACAATCACACAAGCTCATAACAATCACAATAAAGGTAGCACTTGTTAGCACTTGTTAGCACTTGTTAGCACTTGTTAGCACTTGTTAGCACTTGTTAGCACTTGTTAGCACTTGTTAGCTTGTTAGCACTTGTTAGCACTTGCTCATTTTTCTACGAACCAGGGAAACACAGCGGTCAATGCCCCACCCACGAATGGGCCGCGAAGCCTTGGATATCCTCCAGGCGGGATTTCCGGACAACAACGGCCCAGTCCACCGAGATCACACGAGACGACCGACACATACAGACAGCTCAACGCTTCTGCGTTGGTCAACCACAGACAAGCTAATCACAATGAGGAAACTAACACCAGCTAGCCAACCCATTATAATATAGTATTTCAGTGAGGAGTTCTAGACCTGCTTTGTTGGTCAAATGTCATTAACATTACATAGGCAGTGGGATTTATATTTTTGTCGAGTTACAGCGCAGGATTTATTGCAGTTTTCAGTAGCACTCGCCAGAGAGGAGGAGGCAGTGTGAGATTCTTCCTGAACATACTGTGACTGTGATTGAGTGGTTGTGTACGTCCGGCCCCACGACGAGAAAAGAGAGAAACGCCAGGAGAAATGATGGACCGCCGATTGTTGCCCTCGGGGCGATCTTATGGCGCCATGACAACAGGGACACTCTAGTCCCAGCGACTCCTCCCCCCGTCAACCCTTCATCCATCGTTTTTTCCGCTCCTCCACTTTGGTAACGACCTCTCAGTTTGAGACGCTCCCAGGGACGTGGTTGGCTGGAGAGCGCGACTCGGTCAGGAACACGCGTGTGTCTCAGGTGGTTCCTGGACACGCGTCAGGGAGGGGGAGGAGCCACGGTAACAGATTCAAATGTCACCAGACTTAACAAATCCAATTGGGGCACAGCGTGACACAGAACGGGACCGTTAAGCACAGTTAACTCGCTTCCTTGTTCGGCAACCAACAACCCTCCGATAGCGACAAAAGGCGAGTGTATTAAAAGAACAGCAGCAGCGCGTGACATTGACTGTAATACGATGGTTGAGGCGTACAGGCCTTCTCTCCACCCACACCGTAGTCGGGGTAGTCTGAAGACGGGCGCATGTACGCCATCATCGCTTTCATTTTCTACTATTTGACACAGCGGCGGTGAGCCGATGCCGGATTACTTTTCTAACGCGCCAATTTAAGATCTGTCTAGCCTTCAGTGGCTCACATGACAGGCACTTTTCAACAGCTAAGTGCCTCGCGTCTATCCTCCCATCCTGCTCTCAGGCAGGATGAACGGCGAAAAAACAAGCCGGGAAATGGAGGCGAAAACCCCAGACATAACGCTCCGTGTTTTCCTGTGTACGTCGATAGACGAATCCTTAAGATATGACGCCCGAGCCCTGTCAGACATTGGATGTCGTGATTCACACACCGCGAACACAGTTTTCTAACGGAAACAAATATGTGAGGCCAGGAATAATTGCTTTCCAGCTGTTTTCTTTAACCCTTCATCTCCTCCTCTTCTCAGTTCCTTCCTCTTCTCCTAGGCTGTGTATAGAGACGCCTGGGCTTTGATAATGTTAGCGAGTCTCGAAGCAATTACCTCTGTCATTAATTGCCCTTTAATGCACGTTACAGTTAAGGAGCAGTCAGATGAGTAATTACGCCATTATTACCGGGAAATCGGTCCTCCACAAAGTCAGACAGAGGAGCCGGGATGCGCGCCTATTTGATTTGAGGTCAGCGCTGTGGGACACGATTAGCCCGTTGTTAGCTATTCCGATCTGCCAAAACGACACCTCCAGTGAACAGACTCACACATGTGGATGTAAGGGTCACAAAGCAATCCGAGCTTTAAATGGCATGCAAGCCACACATGCCATATCGTAATTTGACCATCCGGGAAATGCAAACTTCTTATAAAGACTTCAAAAGTTAAGACAATTTAACATATTAATACCTACAATTTATTTTCTCGTATTTCTAGCTGCTGGAAGAGTTTTCTTTTGTTGTTTGAATCGGTAATGTTTGGAGCTGAAAATTGCATTACCTAATCATAGTCCAAATTATGTAAGATTGAAAAACATATTAGGATTTCAATACATCCCTTCTGAAGATACATAGAAGATGTCTCGGCAGTTTTCTAAAGACTGACTAAGACAAGAAAAGGACTAAAATTACATTCAGAAAGGAGATTTTCTATTGAAGTTGATATTTAGTCCAGGATTAAATCTAATCTGAGACTGGAAAAAAGTGGGTGATGGCTAATCGTCATGACGATCACCTCTCCAGTTGTGCAGTCCCATTTTCTAGCACTCAAACACCTGGTCAATGGAGAACCACAACAACACATTAACCTGCCTGGCTGGAAGTGACAATCTCTGCTTAATCGAGGTCTTGTTCCAGAAGATTCTCAGCCAGCAAAGAAGCTGCATATGCTGTGTCTACCCAGTGAAAACAACAGAATCAAAATGATGAGCGCGGTTCACGCCATGTTTATCGTCTAATGAGCTTCTCGTTAATTGCTCTGAACACAGGCCCTCCCAGGGCTCTGTCTAACGAATCCATGGGACCCACTGGGAACAGAGCCGGGAGGGAGTACCGGGAAAACAACAACAAGCAGACGAGGAGGAGACGAGGAAACGACCAGGAGAGAGACAGGGGAAGAGGGACGGACAGAGAGACGAAAACAAGAAAAAGAGAGAGATGGAGGAGGATGAAAAGAGAGACAGAAACGAGAGACTGAAGAAAGAGACAGAGGGAGAGGGATGGAAAGAGGAAGGAGAGAGAGCGAGAGAGAGCGAGAGAGAGCGAGAGAGAGAGAGAGAGAGAGCACATTTGCAGCCTATAAGGATTCTACAGGCACCTCTGGTGAGAGTTCTTTATTGGATCAGGGCTTCTGAGGGAGCAGCTTCCTCAGCTTTCTGTTTTTACACAGTGACTCACATGTCTGCCTCTGTCTTGCGGTGAGTTCTGGTTTCAAAATGGAATATGGACACGGACCAGACTATCTGTTATTACCCAGCTCTCCATCGGCACTGTGTGTCCAGGCTGAGCAGTCCGTGTTAAGGTTGCGCTGACCTTTATCTGAACAGAGTACCGCCCGCCAACGTTCACGCATGAGTACCAAATGATCGAGAGCCGAGATCTGAGAGATCTGACCCCGTAAATAAACACCTATTTCATTTCAGGACTCTCAGGAGAAGATTGGCCACTTTCGGAGGTGAACCCGGTTTTGTTACGGGGGATGGAGATCGAGCACCGATCAGTCTGTGGTTCCAGTCAGCGAGGCGTGACGCTGCATTCATCTCAATAATCAGCTTTGATGAAGAGACACCGATGAGAAAAAGAGAGATAGAGAGAGACTGTCTGCTCCTGATTGGTTAGAGTGAAGGCTGTCTACTCCTGATTGGTTAGAGTGAAGGCTGTTGACTGGGGCCGGTGCCATTGTTTTCCTACACACCAAATAGTCCACGCCTATTACACGTTGGTATTTAAGCTACACCATGACGACAGGCCTCTTCTATCTGAAACTGCAGTGCACACCTTAGTGAAGACACTGGCACAAACACACGTGCACACCTTAGTGAAGGCACTGGCACACACACATGTGCACACCTTAGTGAAGGCACTGGCACACACACATGTGCACACCTTAGTGAAGGCACTGGCACACACACATGTGCACACCTTAGTGAAGGCACTGGCACACACACACACGTGCACACCTTAGTGAAGGCACTGGCACACACACATGTGCACACCTTAGTGAAGGCACTGGCACACACACATGTGCACACCTTAGTGAAGGCACTGGCACACACACACACACACGTGCACACCTTAGTGAAGGCACAGGCACACACACATGTGCACACCTTAGTGAAGGCACTGGCACACACACACACACACACACACACACGTGCACACCTTAGTGAAGGCACTGGCACACACACATGTGCACACCTTAGTGAAGGCACTGGCACACACACACACGTGCACACCTTAGTGAAGGCACTGGCACAAACACACACATTTTGGATGTAAAAACAAGCAGTGAGCTTAAGAGCTTAAAGGTCAAATATATTTCAGTAGATGGAGTTATTCTAGAATCCTCCCAGAACACATGTATAATATATCCCAATGCCTGATTAGCACAATTATAAAGCATCCAACAGTTGACAGAGTGTAACATATTAATGGTATCAATTACGAAAAAAAATTAAGATATCTTCATGTGCAACATGACACAATGACTAGCATATAATGGATCTTGAGTTCAAACATAATGGCATTGTTGATATATTTTAATGTAAAGAAATTCTTAAATTTTTCGGGGAGAACCACACAACCAAAAATAAAACGTTCTTGGAGGATCCATTAGAGGTACAGGCAAACGGGGATTTTTAGAGAACTCCTATTCATTTCCTGCAATAACCATTTGAAAGGATACCAAATGAAAAGTACTGATCAATTGGTACCGGTTATATTGGGCTTATATTGGACATCATAGAGTTTCTGGTCAGCAAAATCAATTGTGTTCTGAGCCCAATACGTATAAGTTGCCAAACGCACTGCCCGGAAGTTAATAATGTAAAAGCACTGCGATTACATTTGCTTTGATTTAATCCGGGTTGATTATTTACCTTCCTCTAAACGGATTACATAATCCCTGTAGCATGTAATCCATTACTAACCATCCCAGTACACACACACACACACACACACACACACACGCACACACGCAATTCTCTATTGATAGTATCCCTAAAGAGTCGATAGCAGAAAAACAAGAACCCTAAAATCCTGGAGCAAAACAACAGAATTCCCTCAGGAGCAGAACGCAACAAGGACTTGTCATTCAAAAGCAAAACGCCACGTAGACCGCCTGAGAACCATGAAGAAATCACACACTTAAGGAACCTAACAGATGCAGTTTTTGTGTGTGTTTGTGTGACATGCAAACACACACACACACAGCTAGAACACATACACAGTTGTTTTGTGTGTCTTGGTCACTGATGAATGATGTGGAATATCAAGCTCCTCACTTCTACACTCTGTACAGAAGAAAAGACCAGTCAATTACATGAGATTGGATCAGAATAACAAACACTCACTCACAGTCTGTCAGTGTGTGTGTGTGTATGTGTGTGTGTGTGACACCATGACCAGCAGACTCTACATCTCTCCTTCCCACACACTCGTCCAACAGAGATGTCAGACATCACCCAGTCAGTCTGTCAGTCTGTCCAGATCAACATGGCAACCTTGTCTAACCGTATGTCCACACAGGCTGGTAGAGCACAAACAACACTGCTAAACAGAACTAGAACCACACTGTCTACAGAACCAGAAGGACACTGCTCTACAGAACCACACCGCTTTACAGAACCAGAAGGACACTGCTCTACAGAACCAGAAGAACACTGCTCAATAGAACCAGAAGGACACTGCTCTACAGAACCTGAAGGACACTGCTCTACAGAACTAGAACCAAATCGCTCTACAGAACCAGAAGGACACTACTCTACAGAACAAGAAGAACACTGCTCAATAGAACCAGAAGGACACTGCTCTACAAAACCTGAAGGACACTGCTCTACAGAACTAGAACCAAATCGCTCTACAGAACCAGAAGGACACTGCTCTACAGAACCAGAAGAACACTGCTCTACAGATCCAGAAGGACACTACTCTACAGAACCAGAACCACATCGCTTTACAGAACACGAAGGGCACTGCTCTACAGAACCAGAACCAGGCCGCTCTACAGAACCAAAACAATGTCACTCTACAGAAACAGCACAACATCACCCTACCAAAGCTGAATGACACATGCTCTACAGAACCGAACACAAGACTCTACAGAACCAAAACAAGACTTTACAGAACCAAGCCAGATCCACTGAACAGAACCAACACAAGTCTCAAGAAAACATCTTATTTTACCTTGCTTTTGCCTCACTCTCATTTGAGATCATTGGAAGAAGCACCAGCAAATAGGGGCAAATAAAAAACAGATTTTGACAAACGGATGAGGAGGAGCTGGATCTTTGAAAAAACCTCTGGCAGCTTGCTGTCAATGAGACTGTCTGTACTCTTCACTGGTCCACAGTTATTGGATATTATAAGAAAGAGGGACAGAGAGAGGTAGAGAAGAATAAGATAGAGAATAAGAGAGAGAAAGAGGAAGAACAAGAGAAAGAGAGAGTGTTAGAGGTGTATCCAAGGTGACTGTAGTAGTATGTTGGAAAAAATGTCCATCTTCTATCAAGTTACGTATGTATAAAGGAAATCTTTTCCTATAAACCCCTTCCAAGCGGCAGAAATCCCAGCATGAAATCGCTGAGCCTACCAGGTGAAATGTGTCATTACATCCTTCAGCAAGACAATCAACACTAAACGCTCCTGTAGCATGCTTTTGACAAGAGTGTGTGCTAAAGGGTTCTTAAAGAAAGAACACATTTACACTTTTTTACCTCACAGCTAAGGTTTTTACACCCCGAAGTGAGCAGATAACTTGTACAGCACATTGTTGGGGTTCGCAGAGACGTGCTGTGAGGTCAGACGGGATTGACATGCAGACGTAACTGTGTGACACCAAGCGCAGGAAACCACACATTACTAGCACTGGTGAAGAGCCAGGGCTTGAACAACAGGCCTCAGAACAGACCTTAGAGCAGATCAACTGGGCGTTCGCCATCTTATTCTGGGAGTTAACAGAAGGATTACGAGGATCATCCATAGGGAACCATTTAGCTAAGAAAGCAAGCCTGCAATCATCCTGTTCTAATGCTGTATTTTCTTAGAGGGAAATTACATAGATTTTAATCTCTCTTTTTAGGGCCTGTGAGTGAGCTGTGTGTGTTACGCAATGAGCAGGTAAATGAACGTCTGAAACTGATGTGTGTGTGTGTGTGTATTGGAGAGTGCAGTCACATGGGTGTTAGAGCCTGCGAGATCCGTTTTATCATCAGCTACGTTTCATACTGACTCAGGTAAGTTGATTTACTTCTTCACATAAAAAAAAATCGTCAAAAAATTTGCTCTGGGATTGGCTCGGTTTAAAATGAACATTTTAAATGGTCCAATACTTTCACATCTCCACGCAGATTCGTTCTTACGGGGCCAACATCGTTTGGGCGATGAACTCGAGGGAGAGTAGCTTTAATCCAATCGTGGCAGCGGCCTCGTCTGAAAACAGAGCTTAGCCAATAGGATTGTTTAGAGCCGTCAGCACTGCACGCTGTTTGGGTTGGCTCGTGAAAACAAGATAATTACAACAAAATGAGCAACTGGTGCACTTCAACACAACCACCACCCACCTACCCTTAATCCAGTAATGTCGTAGCAGCCGGAGATAATATGTGTGTGTGTGTGTGTGTGGAGAAAACTGCAGGTCAACCCAAACATCAACGGGGAACACACTTGACACTTAAGAACACTCATCACACCTGAGTGTTAGAGCTGGGAGATAATACGTGTGTGTGTGTGTGTGTGTGTGTTCATGCAAGCTTATTTATTAATGTAATTATAAAAGCCACTTTAGACGCGCTGTAAGCTATACGAATTGTTAACACCTACACATTTAGGAAAGATAATATTTTTCTTTTTAACAACTGCTGGCAAATCAACCAAGGACACACACACACACACAATGAGGTAGGAAGAGCACCCAGGAGCAAACACACAGTAATTAACACGCACTACTGACTGTGTCTGTGGAAAACCGCATTCAGGTTAAAGTCAGTCTTATACACATTTAAGTAATCCATATTGTGCAGGTTTAAATACAAACACAGCGCATTGAATCATATCCTGGAATGGTGGCACTGTACAATATAACATCCCTGAAAAAAAAATCCCAATGGTTTGTAAACTGTATTCACCATAAGTTGGAGAATATGAGAGGCTTCGCTTGTTTACCTTCCTACCTTGTATTGGTGGAGACGCTCGGAGGAGATGTAATTGGAAAGTGACACATCGTTTGAAATGAAACAATGTTTTATGCGCCGAGAAAGCTGAGAGGCTGAAGTCTTCAAATGAGTCGTTCTGAGATAACTGGTCTGGACAGAGCCTGTGTCTGAGAACAAGACAGACACGTCACTTGAACAACTCCGAGAACAAACAAGTTCAAGCCAGAGAGCGGTGGGAAAGTGTTTTTTGTCTCTTCTCAACGTTGTCGACAGCAAAGATAGACTCTTCGGGTTTTCAGAAGGAAGTTGTGTGGCTATAGAGGAACACTGGAAACAACAGCAACACCCGTCCAGCGTGACGTAGAGTATACCCACGGTCATCGGGGTCTGACGAGAGCAGAGGGACGACCGCCACCAACAGCCAGACAACAGAGATAAACGTGTCAGTTAATTTTGTCACAGATCAGATAACAGCTGACGTTATTCGAATCAGAAGTCAGGAAGTCAGATAATTAATCAGGTGTTAATAACTAGTGAGTTATTCTCCACAGTCCCCGGGTGGCAGGCTTGCCTTTCTATCTGCAATGCACCATTTATCCACAACACTAGGGAGGATACGATTAGACTACTGTTTACGTCGATTACATAGCAACGTATTCTCTGGTAGGAGACGTTGTTATTGCGGCCGCTGTTTAAGGCAGGCCTGTCCTTTACAATAGAAAAGGCTTGATCTGCACGAGACATTTTGATTGTTAATGTGATGAGACCACTGGCGCTGGCTGTTGGGGGAATGTCTCTCACTCTCAGCACACAGAAACAACACTTTAACACACACTCACACTCACACACCGACAGCCTACTCTGAACGCTTCTGGGCGTCTCGTCTGAGGGAGTAGAGGCCTCATGCTGGCACAACGCCAGAAGCTCATGTCTCTCACAATCTTTCATATAAATCAGGGTATTAAACTCACTAATACATCTATGGACATTATGTCAAGCTACGGGAAAAGCAGAGGCACCGGCGTACCTCCCTCCCTCCCTACCTGCCTCCCTCCCTCCCTACCTCTCTGCGTCCCTCCCTAAGTCCCTCCCTCTCTGCCTCCCTAACTGCCTCCCTCCCTACCTCCCTCCCTGCCTCCCTAACTGCCTCCCTCCCTACCTCCCTCCCTGCCTCCCTACCTCCCTCCCTGCCTCCATAACTGCCTCCCTCCCTCCCTCCCTGCCTCCCTCCCTGTCACCCTCCCTACCTGCCTCCCTCCCTCTCTGCCTCCCTGCCTCGCTCCCTGCCTCCCTCCCTCCCCGCCTCCCTACCTGCCTCCCTCTACTGTCTTCCATCAAGGAGCCAGGGATGGAATATCTTTTTTTCTTTCACCCTTCTCCCTTTTCATCTGCGTCTCTTTCTTCCTGGAGAGACACACAGCTGCACTACGACCAATCAGCGCCTGGCTGTCGTGGCCAATCGCATTCTCTCTGACATACGCCGCTGACGACAACAACGTAATTCCATCAGCTAGGTCATTTCCTCTACCCTCAGAAGTCTCAGAGACAAGATAAGAGTGAATGTTTGAAAGGGGTTTCAGGGGACTGAGGGGGTCAATTGAATATGGATCTGAGCTTAACTCCTTAATACATTTGAACAGAGGGAGACCCAAAACACTATTAACCTTTGACCTCTCCTCCTCTTTAAGCTCCATTTAGTCTCAGGGGAAAATAGATAGGATGCCAACACATTAAATTCGCTTTTTACATAAATACATGAACGTCTGCTAAGGTACCTACTAGTGAGGCGCTAGACAACTAACAGATGTAGCCGGCAGAGCTCAGCCATCAACCACAACCTTCCCACAACCTTCCAAAAACTTTCCCACAACCTACACACTTTCTCTTAGCATACCCACTCTTTCCACACTGTGCACACCTTCCCATAACCTTCCCACAATGTAAACTCATCTCCACAACATACACATCTCCCACAACCTTCCCAACAACGTAAACACAATTCCCACAACTCCCGCAAGCTTCTCACAACATTCTCGACACACCAAACCCAGCGAGGCGGCAGCGGCAAGAGATGTGTGTGTACTCACGGTCGCTACAGAAGGAGCCCCCATAGGACGTCATGGTGCAGTCACAGGAGAAGCCCTCCCATTGCTGGAGACACACCCCCTGGTTGTAGCAGGAGTCCTCCGTACAGGTGGTGCTAGGTCCTGAGGGAGCGGATGGGAAACAGTGTCAAGAGACAATATACGCCAAGAGCACACACTCTCTCACACACACACTCTCTCACACACACACAGACACACATGCACACACACACACACACACACACACACAGTGGTTTCACGATTGTGAATAACAATTTTCCCAACACTGTAACCCATAACCTAAGCCTAACCCCCAAATATATCATAAGATTTAACCTCACACTTTCTGCTGTGCCTAAACCTAACCTGGTAAGCTCTAATAATAACCTTTCCCCAATGCAGACCATAAACCTAACCCCTGAGACATAATAGGCTTTTAGACTTGAGGACCAGACAAACTGTCCTCACTGTGACATTTTCCCATTTGCTATTTGTGGTTTAAACTTTCTGGTCCTCATTACGAATGTTCTACCGGGACACACACTGTGCAAGTACACTTGTGTTTTTTTGTCAAGAAAAGAAAGTATAAATAGAAATATACATTTCGTTTTGCACTGTGTAAAGAAACCTTTGAAGCCTAGTTTTTGCTCTTAGAATAATTATTTTGAACTGAAAATATATATTTTTGGCTAGCGACACTGTCAACGTGACGATGGGACGACATAAGTAATTCAATGTAATCATACATCTAAAGGCTGCAAATATGTCCACGTGTTTCCCTGACGCTGTTCAGTCAATGTCAGAATGGAAATGCAGGGGAATTCTCTGCAACCCTAACCAGAAGGTAAACTGGTCTTTACTGCTCTAATTGATGTTAGTCAAAAAAGGGGGTTAGTCAAAAAATCTGTGTTTAAAAGTCATTTCCAAGCAGCCGCTAAAAACAGAGCCACATTAGTAAATTTAAATGGCCGTTCAGGATGGAATGTTTTGGTCGGAAAAAAAGGAGACCGGAGACTCAATCGACAATGACACGCACGGCTGCGGTCATTAAAATACTCCAATTAGAAAAGGCCAAGTTTGTAATTTCTCAGTGGAGTTTTGAGCACATTAGGTTGATAAGTGAATTGAATGTTAGCCAAGTGGAATTCCAAACCACTGTGCTTCGGATAATAGAACCATTATTACCTGCTGATACTGTAAATTAGCAATGGCCCACAGGTAGCTAATTGATGGGCAGGTGGTAAACGATTCCATTTTACTTGCAATTAACGGTATGTAATAAAAAATGAAGGTGCAATTGATATTTTTGTCATTTAGAAGACTCTATTATCCAGAGCAACTTACGGGAGCAATTTGGGTTAAGCACCTTATGTGCACAATTGCAGAATTGTAATTTTGCCTGATAATGGATCAGAATCAGAAACCTGGCATAAACCATCTGCCAATACCATCTATTTCTTATTCACGAGGCATTAACAAGTGCCCTAAAAACAATCTCATTTCAGATTTAAAAAAAATAATTTGCACCTGAAGACGAATAGAGGATTAATGAAAAATTATGCATATTATAAAACCAATTAACCAAACATCCCTGTACTTACAAAGTAAGTACCTTAATAATTACACGCTAATTTGTTTTAAGATATAAACACGTGGACGTTCACACACATTACGGGTAGCCCAATTAAATCAAAACAGTGTCAAACTCATGAGAGACTCTCAACATTTCTCCAAAATGGCCACTTGAAATTATATGTTTTCATTTGATCAGTTCATGTTTTAATTGACCACTCCGGTGATTACTCCACCAATCAGTGTTTAATACAAGAAACCTGAAAAGTCCAATTAAACACACTGCTGTAATTACTACTAAGTCAATCACTGTTATCACAGAGTTGCGTTACCCTCCATCATCGATCAGCTGCTGGATCATCAACATCCACCTGACTTGAGGTGAACTCCATGTTGCACTAATCAGAATAAAAGATCCCCAAATCATAATAAAAGTCATTATGTGTTTATATGCATGACCCGATGACACTAGGGCAAGATCTCAAGAAAAGACTCACTGTGGTCTGTTAATTATGTATTACTTTAATGTAAGTAAATGTAGACTCACTGTGGTCTGTTAATTATGTATTACTTTAATTTTAGTATATATAGACTCACTGTGGTCTGTTAATTATGTATTACTTTAATTTTAGTATATATATAGACTCGCTGTGGTCTGTTAATTATGTATAACTTTAATATAAGTAAATGTAGACTCAGTGTAGTCTAATATGTATTACTTTATTATTAGTATATTGTGATAAACAGGGGTTTGGGTTACTCTAGTCAGAGTCTGACACTCCCCCGATCAACAGAGAGGGGGAGTCATCAGACCAGATCTAATTCACCTGAGTTCTGAGCACACCTGTAGGTGGTAATCAATTCTGGTATTTAGGTGTGTTCAGAACTTCAGCCAGTGCGAGGTATTGTTTGTTTTGCCGACATACTAAGCGTTGTATCGAGATCTCCCTAGTAAGTTTTTTCCGTGTACCAGTCCTTGCTTGTCGTCCTTTGATTACTCCGAGTTTGCCTATTCCTTTTGTGCCTTTTAGTGATTCCTGCCCTTGACCATTGCCTGCTCCTTTGACTACGCTCCACGCCTTGCCCCACGGTGCCTTCTTCGGACTCTGACCTCCCGGTTTCGACCCACGCCTGCCTGACCACGTTTATTGCATTTTCCTTGTCGGTGTTTAATAAACATATCGCGAATCTGCGATTGGATCCGCTCTCCTGGTTCCCAGTGTATTCATTACAGAATACCTCGCCATGAACATGGATCCAGCAGATTTAAGGAAGCGCTGGGAACAGCAGGAACAACGTATGGAGGAGATGCTGGAACTACTCCAGGCCGGCGTCGCCGAAGCTCCTTCGACGAGTGTGGTTGTTTCCCGACCATCTCCTCCTATATCGCTCCCCACCAAATACGATGGGAAACCAGGAGGATGCCAAGGGTTCCTACTCCAGGTCGCCCTGTACATCTCTCATCATCGTACATTGTTTCCTGACGAGCGGAGTAAGGTAGATTTTAACATCTCTCTACTAACTGGAAGAGCTCTCGAGTGGGCCACGGCACTATGGTCCGCTAATGTACCCGAACTAAACTCCGAGGCACAGTATAACCGTTTGTTTCGGGAGGTTTTTGATCATTCTGTGTCCGGACGGAACGTCGGCGATTTATTGTGTGATCTCTCCCAAGGCACACGTACTGTGGCGGATTACGCGCTAGAGTTTCGGACTTTGGCTGCGGGCAGCGGATGGAGTGAGTCGGGGCTGTTGACTATATATCGCAGAGGACTCCGTAAAGACGTTCGTGCTGAACTGGCATGCCGAGGTGACATCTCCGAACTCAATCGCTATATTAACATCTCAATAGCCATTGACAATCTGCTCCTCGAAGGCAAGGAGAAGCCAACTCGGACCGCTACACACGAGTCTGGTGCCAGGGGATCTACTACACGGGATTCTCCTGCTGATGAGCCCATGCAACTGGGTAGACTGCCTCTAACAGCCCTGGAGAGGCAACAACGAAGAAGAGACGGGTTATGCCTATATTGTGGTCGGTCGGGCCATTTCATACGGCAATGCCCAGTTCGTCCGTCCCGGGTCACGGAATACCGTCTGGGATCTATTAAGCCGGTGAGTGAAAAAGACGTTCTGAATATAACCTCAAGACAGATGTATGTACCTGTTACGTTATCCATAGGCAACCAAGTACGAGAGCTAGAGGGTCTCGTGGACTCAGGAGCAGCTGGAAGTTTTGTGGACGTTGGTCTGGCCGAAGAGTTGGGAGTTGAATTAATTCCCATCGAACCCCCACTCCAAGTCAACGCCCTGGATGGAGAACCTATGGGATCTGGGTACATTACGCATCGTACGGAGAGTATTCAGCTAAAGGTGGGAGCTATCCACAGTGAAACCATGTCACTCTTTGTCATCACCGCACCACACGAACCATTAGTACTCGGCCATCCCTGGTTGGTCCAACACGATCCGGTCATATCTTGGAAATCGGGAAATATAGTGTCATGGAGTCAGTCATGTCAGAACGAGTGTCTCTGCTTACCATGTAGAACCACTACTGTAGAGGATGCAGAATGCACTAACTCTCCTACAATCCCCCCATACTACAGGGGGTTTGCGCAAGTATTCTCGAAGGAGAGACCGACAACTCTACCACCACACCGGTCCTGGGACTGTGCCATTGATTTACTGTCCGGCGTCACTCCTCCTCGAGGGCACATTTATCCTCTGTCCCAACCGGAACGAGAGTCCATGAGCCTATACATTGATGAAGCTCTACAACAGGGAGCAATTCGTCCATAAACCTCTCCTGCTGCGTCGAGCTTCTTTTTTGTAAAAAAGAAGGATGGAGGATTACGTCCCTGTATAGACTATCGAGGTCTTAACGACATTACTGTCAAGAATCGTTACCCGTTACCATTGATCCCAGCCGCACTGGAACAGGTCGGACAGGCTTCCATCTACAGCAAGCTGGACCTACGCAGTGCCTACAACCTGGTCAGGATTCGAGAGGGGGATGAATGGAAAACGGCCTTTATTACGCACCGAGGACACTATGAGTACTGCGTGATGCCGTATGGACTCACCAATGCCCCTGCTGTTTTTCAGGCATTTATGAATGATATCTTTCGGGATATGATCGATAGATTTGTTATCGTCTACATTGACGACATTCTCATTTTTTCTAACTCTCTTGTCGAGCATGTCTGTCATGTTAAACAGGTGTTGGAACGCTTGCAGAAACACCAGCTCTACGTGAAACTGGAGAAGAGCGAGTTTCATGTTTCAACCATCTCGTTCCTGGGAGCCGTGCTCACTCCAGAGGGAGTGAAACTAGACGAAACCAAGATCCTGGCGGTACGTAATTGGCCTCAACCGAAAACTGTAAAGGAGTTGCAACGTTTCCTTGGTTTTGCGAATTATTACCGCAGGTTCGTCCGCAACTTCAGTACAACTGCGGCCCCGCTGTCAGCCATGACGAGCCAAACAGGGCGTAACCTGACGTGCACAGACGCAGCGAGGAGGGCCTTCCACGATCCCCAACATCGTTTCACATCGGTTCCCATACTTGGCCAGCCTGATGCAACTCTGCCCTTTAAGGTGGAGGTGGATGCCTCCGAGGTTGGTGTCGGAGCTGTTTTGTCCCAACGACAAGGTAACCCTCCTAAACTGAGACCTTGTGCCTTTTTTTCAAGAAAACTGAGTCCCGCTGAACAAAATTACGATGTGGGTAATCGTGAATTACTGGCAGTCAAGTTGGCTTTGGAGGAATGGAGGCACTGGCTCGAGGGAGCTACGCACCCCTTTCTCGTACGAACGGACCATCGTAACCTCGAATACCTGCAGGGGGCAAAAAGACTTAATTCCAGACAGGCCAGATGGTCTTTATTCTTTAATAGATTTCGTTTCACCATGTCCTATATTCCAGGATCGAAGAATGGAAAAGCCGATGCCTTGTCCAGGCAATTCGAACGGTCAGAAAAGAGGAAAACCACCGAAACCATTCTCCCGGCGGCTTGCCGTGCTGGACCGGTACGTTGGACCCTCGACGATGTAATCCAGGAACGTTTACGCACGGAACCAGCCCCTCCGGAAACCCCCGTGGCTAAGGTGTTTGTACCAGCGACCATGAGACCGCAACTACTGGAGTGGTGTCACACCTCCCTAGGCTCTGGTCATCCGGGGATAACCCGGACAACGAAGCTCATTGGGAGGAAGTACTGGTGGTCGTCCTTGGCGGAAGATGTTAGAGATTTCGTAATCTCATGCCCGGTCTGCGCCCAATCGAAGACCCCCCGTAACCTACCCGAGGGTAAGCTATTACCTCTTCCCACACCAAACAGGCCATGGTCCCACATTGCTCTAGATTTCATCACGGACCTGCCAGAATCCGAGGGGAACACGGTAATTCTAGTCGTGGTGGATAGGTTTTCAAAAATGTGCCGTCTCGTGTCCATGAATGCTTTACCTAACGCCACTCAGTTGGCAGAGACTATGTTTCATCAGGTTTTTCGCCAGTTTGGGATACCCAAGGACATCGTGTCAGACAGGGGCCCTCAGTTCATTTCCAGAGTCTGGAAGGCGTTCTGCGAACGCTTAGGTGTGTCCGTCAGTCTGACGTCCGGATATCACCCTCAGTCCAACGGTCAAACAGAGAGACTCAATCAGGACATCGGGAAGTATCTGAGGCAACAGTGCACCAAACAACCCCATGAGTGGAGCCGGTACCTTCCCTGGGTCGAATACGCCCAAAACTCTCTGATCCATTCTTCTTTACACCTAACCCCTTTCCAATGTGTGTTAGGTTACCAACCCCCACTGTTTCCCTGGGACATGGAGCCGGGTATGGTACCGGCAGTCGATGAGTGGTTCCGCCGGAGTGCGCGGGTCTGGGAGTCCGCACACCAAACATCTGGAGAACGCTACACAGCAACAAAAGACCTACGCTGATCGACGGAGACGACCTATGCCACTATATCATCTGGGACAACGAGTGTGGCTTTCAACACGTGACCTGCGCCTTCGACGGACCTGCAAGAAGCTAAAGCCCAGGTACATCGGTCCGTTTAGAGTCGTCCGACGTATTAATCCGGTTACCTACCGTCTCCAGCTGCCCCGTCATTATAGGATAGCCCCAACCTTCCATGTATCCCTGTTAAAGCCGGTACACTACAGCCCCATGCACCCTCCGGTGACACAACAACCCACGACGCCCCCCTTGGACGCAGAGGAGGAGACCACCTACACGGTCAAGGAGATCTTGGAGTCACGACGAAGACGAGGGGGGTTAGAATATCTGGTGGACTGGGAGGGGTACGGGGCTGAAGAGAGGTCTTGGGTTCCGGCGAATGACATTTTAGACCCTGCCCTAAAGACTACGTTCCATGCAGAACACCCGAACTATCCAGCTCCGAGACCACGAGGAAGACCACCAACAAGAAAGATAAGGTCTTCAGGAGCCGCCCCTGGGGGGGGGATACTGTGATAAACAGGGGTTTGGGTTACTCTAGTCAGAGTCTGACACTCCCCCGATCAACAGAGAGGGGGAGTCATCAGACCATATCTAATTCACCTGAGTTCTGAGCACACCTGTAGGTGGTAATCAATTCTGGTATTTAGGTGTGTTCAGAACTTCAGCCAGTGCGAGGTATTGTTTGTTTTGCCGACATACTAAGCGTTGTATCGAGATCTCCCTAGTAAGTTTTTTCCGTGTACCAGTCCTTGCTTGTCGTCCTTTGATTACTCCGAGTTTGCCTATTCCTTTTGTGCCTTTTAGTGATTCCTTCCCTTGACCATTGCCTGCTCCTTTGACTACGCTCCACGCCTTGCCCCACGGTGCCTTCTTCGGACTCTGACCTCCCGGTTTCGACCCACGCCTGCCTGACCACGTTTATTGCATTTTCCTTGTCGGTGTTTAATATACATATCGCGAATCTGCGATTGGATCCGCTCTCCTGGTTCCGAGTGTATTCATTACATATATAGACTCACTGTGGTCTGTTAATTATGTATTACTTTAATGTAAGTAAATGTAGACTCACTCTGGTCTGTTAATTATGTATTACTTTAATTTTAGTATATATAGACTCACTGTGGTCTGTTCATTATGTATTACTTTAATTTTAGTATATAGACTCACTGTAGTCTGTTAATTATGTATTACTTTAATTTTAGTATATATATAGACTCGCTGTGGTCTGTTAATTATGTATTACTTTAATTTTAGTATATATATAGACTCGCTGTGGTCTGTTAATTATGTATAACTTTAATATAAGTAAATGTAGACTCACTGTGGTCTGTTAATTATGTATTACTTTAATTTTAGTATATATAGACTCACTGTGGTCTGTTTATTATGTATTACTTTAATTTTAGTATATATATAGACTCGCTGTGGTCTGTTAATTATGTATAACTTTAATATAAGTAAATGTAGACTCAGTGTAGTCTAATATGTATTACTTTATTATTAGTATATAGACTCACTGTGGTCTGTTAATTATGTATTACTTTAATGTAAGTAAATGTAGACTCACTGTGGTCTGTTAATTATGTATTACTTTAATTTTAGTATATATAGACTCACTGTAGTCTGTTAATTATGTATTACTTTAATTTTAGTATATAGACTCACTGTAGTCTGTTAATTATGTATTACTTTAATTTTAGTATATATATAGACTCGCTGTGGTCTGTTAATTATGTATTACTTTAATTTTAGTATATATATAGACTCGCTGTGGTCTGTTAATTATGTATAACTTTAATATAAGTAAATGTAGACTCAGTGTAGTCTAATATGTATTACTTTATTATTAGTATATAGACTCACTGTGGTCTGTTAATTATGTATTACTTTAATGTAAGTAAATGTAGACTCACTGTGGTCTGTTAATTATGTATTACTTTAATTTTAGTATATATAGACTCACTGTGGTCTGTTAATTATGTATTACTTTAATTTTAGTATATAGACTCACTGTAGTCTGTTAATTATGTATTACTTTAATTTTAGTATATATATAGACTCGCTGTGGTCTGTTAATTATGTATAACTTTAATATAAGTAAATGTAGACTCAGTGTAGTCTAATATGTATTACTTTATTATTAGTTTATAGACTCACTGTGGTCTGTTAATTATGTATTACTTTAATGTAAGTAAATGTAGACTCACTGTGGTCTGTTAATTATGTATTACTTTAATTTAAGTATATATATATAGACTCACTGTGGTCTGTTAATTATGTATTACTTTAATTTTAGTATATATATAGACTCACTGTGGTCTGTTAATTATGTATTACTTTAATTTTAGTATATATAGACTCACTGTGGTCTGTTAATTATGTATTACTTTAATTTTAGTATATATATATAGACTCACTGTAGTCTGTTAATTATGTATTACTTTAATTTTAGTATATATATAGACTCGCTGTGGTCTGTTAATTATGTATTACTTTAATTTTAGTATATATAGACTCACTGTAGTCTGTTAATTGTGTATTACTTGAATTTGAGTATATATATAGACTCGCTGTGGTCTGTTAATTATGTATAACTTTAATATAAGTAAATGTAGTGTAGTCTAATATGTATTACTTTATTATTAGTAAATATAGACTCACTGTAGTCTAATATGTATTACTTTAATATTAGTATATATATAGACTCGCTGTGGTCTGTTAATTATGTATAACTTTAATATAAGTAAATGTAGACTCAGTGTAGTCTAATATGCATTACTTTATTATTAGTTTATAGACTCACTGTGGTCTGTTAATTATGTATTACTTTAATGTAAGTAAATGTAGACTCACTGTGGTCTGTTAATTATGTATTACTTTAATTTTAGTATATATATATAGACTCACTGTGGTCTGTTAATTATGTATTACTTTAATTTTAGTATATATATAGACTCACTGTGGTCTGTTAATTATGTATTACTTTAATTTTAGTATATATAGACTCACTGTGGTCTGTTAATTATGTATTACTTTAATTTTAGTATATATAGACTCACTGTGGTCTGTTAATTATGTATTACTTTAATTTTAGTATATATAGACTCACTGTAGTCTGTTAATTATGTATTACTTTAATTTTAGTATATATATAGACTCGCTGTGGTCTGTTAATTATGTATTACTTTAATTTTAGTATATATAGACTCACTGTAGTCTGTTAATTGTGTATTACTTGAATTTGAGTATATATATAGACTCGCTGTGGTCTGTTAATTATGTATAACTTTAATATAAGTAAATGTAGTGTAGTCTAATATGTATTACTTTATTATTAGTAAATATAGACTCACTGTAGTCTAATATGTATTACTTTAATATTAGTATATATATAGACTCGCTGTGGTCTGTTAATTATGTATAACTTTAATATAAGTAAATGTAGTGTAGTCTAATATGTATTACTTTAATATTAGTAAATTTAGACTCACTGTAGTCTATGTATTACTTTAATATTAGTATATATATAGACTCACTGTGGTCTGTTAATTATGTATTATTATTATGTCAGTAGATGTAGACTCACTGTAGTCTGTTAATTATGTATTATTTTATTTTCAGTAGATATGGACTTACGGTGATCTGCTAATTAGGTTTTAATTTAAACTATAGAAGATTTAGACATATTGGGGTCTGTTAATTATGTATTATTTACATTTCAGCAGATTTGTGGTCTGCTAGTTATGTATTATTTAAATTTAAGTAGATATAGACTTGCTGAATATATTTGGTGAATATGTATCAGTTTAAATGTAGTAGATTTGTGGTCTGCTAGTTATGTATTATTTAAATTTAAGTAGATATAGACTCACTGTGGACTGTTAGCAATGCTTATAGAAAGAACATGCATGAATCGTCAGGCCAGAAGAGACCTGATGAATGTGTCCTACACTGCCCAGACTATGTCCTAAAAAAGTCAATCAGGACGGCAACCAAAAGCATATATAGTTAGTGAACAGTGGAAGGGCAAATTCTGTTGTATTGGGTTGCTGGGTTGAGCGTGCCGCAGTCCAACCTACCACAATTTTCCACTGGAACATGACAGGCCGGCATCGACCCGCACCTATCCGTCTAGCACGGGTCGGTGCTGGGCCTATTTCGCACCCAGCAGGACCCGGGAGCACCTGACGGTTTGCCGTGACAAGGATCCGATCATCTGGATGCAGTACCATCAGTACTATAGGAACAGCGCATCACTTAGGGATTTGTCTAAATGCACAACGTTATTTTTGTGGGGTTGGGACCGGACAAATCCCCCCTAAATGAAGGGTTTTCTCTGTGTACAGGTATGAATGCCACCTATACGGCGTATGAAGATGTGAGGTAATTTGGAGCATAAGACAGCCTGGCACAGCTGTGACTGTGTATTACAGGGGCATGGCGAGCCGAACAGCACGCCACAGTACCCCGCCGATGCCCACAGCCTTCTGGAGTAACAGATCTCAACCCTGTGACGAGTTACAAACACCTGTACCTGCAGCTAACAGCTGTGGAGTGATTGAGACATCTGGGATGCCCTCCAACCCTCACACACACACACACTGTTCTGATGTTTCCTGATTAACACCCCGGTACATCACACTGCCTGTCTTTTCCCCTCGTCACACCCTTGTTTCAGCCTCCATTTAGCACCCCAGAGCCCCAGTCCTCCGTCCCGTTAACTATGACTCACATCTTGTTCCTTCCACTCTCCTTCCTCTGTCTGTCTGTCTCAGCCCAATGTGCGCCAACTAACAACCGTAATTATAAACAGACACGCAGTCCATCTCCTACCAGTAGTGAGTGTGTTCACAGACAGAACGGAGCAGCTGAATGTCTGTCTGGCTGGCACTGGCTTACTGTCTCTCTGGCTGTCTAGCTGACTGTCTGGCTGTCAGAACGGGCTGTATTCCCATCTGTACCTCTGTCAAATCAGAATAGCACATTGCGTCTAACGCCACACCGCAGATGGTGAGACCGGCGTCTCCGCCTCAGCCCGGTGGTGTTGCAGACACAATCGACCAGACGCCAGAGATGCCACGAATGCGGCGACGTCACTGGGCCTTAAACCCGACGCCAAAAGCTATTGGAGTGACAGGCATCGGCGCTTCGGTGATCACAGCAGGGCAGTTAAGATTAGCTACCGGCAATATAACGCCAGAGGTACGGATATTTCCAGCTGGTTTTATGGCCCTATAGACTGGATATACAGTGTAAAGGAGCACAGGCTGTAAACAACCCTTCTGACAGGGAGCCTAACGATTGAGCCCTACTGTATATCTGCCCATTATGGGCCAAGGAAAAAGCCATGAGTTACTGCAGGTGTCCACCTTCACATTCACCTGTGCATTAGGAGGCCGGGAGCTGGAAAATAGCTTCCGACGGGACACTAAAGACTGCTGAGGATGCCTGGGTGAATCCCAGATGTGTGTGTGCGTGTGTGTGCGTGTGTGTACACCGACTCACCGTCGCAGCCTCTCTCCACCTGGCCCACCCTGTGGAGGGCATCTGCGATCAGGTCCGGCAGTCTCCCGTTGAGGTCCACCGAGGCCAGGCAGCCCTGGTACCCGTCCCGGGACGCGATCAGCTTGGGCAGGCTGTTGTACATGCTCCTCCCCACACCACCGACATACAGCTCCCCTGGAGAGGTCAGAGGGCAAACGGCAATGTTACAAGCTGGCCGACATTCCATCACACTTGCATCGCAGAATCCCCAATAGATATTTAGGGGTGTGCAATTATTGGGGGGGGGGGCTTACAATACACATACACTGATGAGACACTGAACTTTTACCCCTGGAGGTGTCCTGTGGTATCTGACACTAAGACATTAACAGCAGAGCCCTGAAGGTGCCCTGTGGTATCTGGTGCCAAGACATAAGCAGCAGACCCCTGGATGTGTCCTGTGGTATCTGACACTAAGACATTAACAGCAGAGCCCTGAAGGTGTCCTGTGGTATCTGGTACCAAGGCATTAGCAGCAGACCCCTGGTTGTGTCCTGTGGTATCTGACACTAAGACATTAACAGCAGACCCCTGAAGGTGTCCTGTGGTATCTGGCACCAAGACATTAACACCAGATCCTTTAAGTCCTTTGAGGTTTAGCTGGAGCCGCTGTGAATCGGACATGTTTAACCAGCACATCCCACTTACACTTAATCAGGATTTTTTAGTCCAGGGCAACACCTTGAACTCTTGATAATCTTTCTTAAACCATTCCCAGGCGTGTTATCCTGCTAAAAGAGGCTAGTGCGATTAGGGAATACTACTGCCATGAATAAGCCAACCTGGTCTGCAACGACCAGCCTCGTACACAGCAGGGTGCAATGTGTGTTAGGACACACTCCTACTGTAACCGTCTAAGAAATGGTGACCTGTGCCACAGTAGACCTACTGTCAGTTCGGACCAGACTGGATTCCATCTTATCTACTCAGATCTTGACATTGAACGTTATTCACTTCACCTGTAATAATGTTTTGGCTCATCAGTGTATTTATAGTCACAACACAAGCCCAAGATTCAGGGTCAGTTACAGGTCGAGGTAACAATTGAATAGTATCTGGAGTGTTTCATGTGCTCTTTCCTGGTCGCCTGCCAACGTAGGCTTTGCCTAACTGTGAAAGGAACAAGGTTGTTTCGGTTAAATATTTAATATAGTGTATCCTGCACTCATGTTAAGGACATTGTGGATTCTGGTAGAATATCACGATGAGTCAGCAGATACAGACGGCATCACACAGAAGCAATTCACATGGTTTTCTGATAATAAAATGCAGTGGCTCAATCTAAATCTGAGTTTTTACAAGGGCATACAAAAAACAACGAGAGCCTGATATTGTTCAGATTTGTGCTACACAACCAGCCTTCACAAATGTCCAGTACTTCAGTATGTTTTGTACCATCACTAAAAAGCCAAAATTTCAATACACAGTACAATGGACCAGCGTCTGAGGGTTTTGGCGATCTTGTGATGACGTTATTGCTGCTCCCTCAAGGCTCGGTTTTACTTGCTCTATGGATTTACTAATCGTAATAACCTGAACAAAGTTTTAAGCAACTGTTGTCAAGACAACAAATCTTTGCTACTTTTATGGATAATAATTGTATAATCCAGGTGACAGCACGGCGACTTTAAGAAAACAATAACCGCTGTGTCACAGTCCTCCAGACTTATTCAAGACCAGCAGCGTATCATCTCACACTCCACCAAATACAAGCAAGTGTCAGCATAACCCCTCAATAAATATTCAATGCATTAAAACGACAAGGTGGATTAGTCCAATGGGAACAAAAGGCAGAGGTTTGACATTGTGACTGTGTATCTAGTTTTGTGGCTGTAGAAATGACCGGAAACCCCATTCTGCTCCAGAGCAAACAAATCCATTGTTCGGGTGGCGACCCGATGCCCACTCTAGCTGTTGTCAAGTGGAGCCGACAGCACGGTCATGCCTCTACCGATGTCGATCACAATGGCTGGGATTGAAGACATTATGATCACTATGGTGTGGCGGAAACAACTGAGGAGAACCAGTTGTACGCCAGGAGGTACGTGGATTGGTGGTTTCTCCGCAGACTTGATTAATGTGCGGTGTTGGCGGCGGGGACTGAGAAAGGGTACTGCACGCGTGGCTGAAATCGTGCTCCGGTCAGTTATCGGCCTTTGCGAATGGCTAGATTCACATGAACCCGACCGAATAGACCTAGCTGCGATTGACAGCTCCTGGGAGTCACGCATGTCATTGACACCAGTTGTGAGCGTATTATTGGGAATAACAACACATATCTGTTATATTGAACCCTTTTTGAAATCGGATTCACATGCACCTTTGACATATCGCTGCCAAGTGTTGCTGTAGCTGATCAGAAATTCTAACGGCCATGCTATCACTTCACGAACCGGGGGTTAGCATTTAGCATGTAAGTTACATTCACTGAACCTCGATGTTATGCGGCAAATACATCCGAACTTAATTCTGACTTAAGTAGGCCCATTATAGCTCGGTCACAAGATTGACATTCGTCCACTTTGTTGTGGTCATCACAGGAAGAATAAACTGTCATATTTACATTAAGCCAATTAGACCTTAGATCATAAAATCTGAATTACACTAAAATATAACATAACCTAAGGTCTGGAACTATAGTCAATTCCTCCATATATTATCTTGTATTCATTTGTCATTTGAGTTTCACCGGATAATACAAACGTCAACCAATAATCATTTATAATGACGAACTCGGCCAACGCCATAACAAAAGCTTACACACAAAACAATCGAAAACTCAATGTGCAATATTAAAGGCAAGAGATGAGAGTAACGTTGAAGTTGAAAATACCAACAATCTGATAGGTAAGGCACGTTGCTGCTTAGCACATCAGGTGATTGACCGTCCAGCCATACATACCCATGGGTAACCTAAGATCAAGGGATGCTGGTCTCCTAATTGTACCAAACATTTCTTAACAAACAGCTGGAGGCTCCTATAGAGCTCCTATAGAGCTCGTCTATTATGGAATGAGTTGCCAATCTGGGTTAGAATTGTAGACTCTGTTCAAACTTTTAAATCACAATTAAAAACATATCTTTTCAGTAAGGTCTATGGTTGAGTGTAATATGGCCCAGGGTACGAAGGTTGAACGGAAGGCTCGGATCTCATTCAGCCCTGCTGTCTTTGCCTTGCGGGTTCACATCTCCCCGGGAGCGTCCCGTCTCCAAATTTGCTGCCTGGGGGGTGGAGTCACTGGCTCGCTATCGTTCTCTTTTGTTCACTCAATTCGAGTAGCTTTGTGAGCAAAAACTAAACCTGCCCGAGTGGTCGTGGTCGATTGGCGTCCCTGGGTTGATGCTCGGCAAAGTGGGTGGGTGTTTTCCGGCCTATTGGGCCCTGTTTTCGCGGTTCACCCTGTTCAGGGCCCCAGCTTCACTGGACCCCCCTGTCTCATTCTAAGATTTATGCTGCTATACTATGGTGCCGGGGACGTAGGGAACCAGGGTGTCTAACCTCTCCTTGTGTCTTGTCTCTACTTACATCTGTCTGGTCATGTCCTGGGTTTATCCGTTCATGGCCATAGTTTCACTAACCCCCCTGTGTCCTTCAAGAATTGTACTGGTATACTGTTGTGCCGGAAACTAGTGTCCAACCTCTCCCTGTGTTTGTGTCCACTTCTGTTAAGGGGGACCCGCGCCTGCTGGCCACGCTGTGGGACCAATCAGCTATGGACACAGATCTATCAAACCCATCAACCCTCCCGGTCGTCCTGGACTATTTCGATTTTTAAGATGCTCGCACATTGCCTGCTTGCACTGTATAATATTAACTGTCATAAACTCGCCCAGCACCGCCAGAGGAGGACTGGTGATCCCTCAGAGCCTGGTTCCTCTCTAGGTTTCTTACTAAATCTGACCTTCAGGGAGTTTTTCCTAGCCGCCGTGTATCAACTTGTTCAACTTGTTGATGTGTGCTCTGTCGGATTCAGGCTGGGTGATTGTAAAAGCACTTTGTGACAACTTTGTTGTAAAAAGGGCTGTATAAATACATTTGATTGATTGATTGATTGAAACAGAACATTATGACCACTCAAAGGTGAAACGAATATTGTTAATCAACTCCTAACAAGGGCACATGTCATGGTCTGGGTAGACATACCTAAACATTGTTGCAGGCTAGGCACACCGCTTTATGATAATGGTATTCCC
Source organism: Dallia pectoralis (assembly GCA_029465975.1). Classification (NCBI taxonomy): domain Eukaryota; kingdom Metazoa; phylum Chordata; class Actinopteri; order Esociformes; family Umbridae; genus Dallia; species Dallia pectoralis. The sequence goes on along the minus strand of CM055735.1, from coordinate 14,146,057 downwards.
TGATGACATAGGCTTCTATTTACAGTATAAAGCTCCCTGCCAAAATGCACACATTGTTTGGGAATGCTACATGATCAAGAGTTTAAGACATTTCTCTGGCCTCCAAATTCCCAAGATCTCAATCCGACTGAGCAACTGTGGGACGTGCTGGACCAACAAGTCTGATACACAGCTGCTCACAACACAACGTAAAGGACTTGGAGGATCTGCTGCTAATGTCTTGGTGTCAGATACCACAAGACAACTTCAGAGATCTGCTGCTAATATATTGGTGTCAGATACCACAAGACAACTTCAGAGATCTGCTGCTAATATATTGGTGTCAGATACCACAAGACACATTCAGAGATCTGCTGCTAATATATTGGTGTCAGATACCACAAGACAACTTCAGAGATCTGCTGCTAATATATTGGTGTCAGATACCACAAGACAACTTCAGAGATCTGCTGCTAATATATTGGTGTCAGATACCACAAGACAACTTCAGAGATCTGCTGCTAATATATTGGTGTCAGATACCACAGGACACATTCAGAGATCTGCTGCTAATATATTGGTGTCAGATACCACAAGACAACTTCAGAGATCTGCTGCTAATATATTGGTGTCAGATACCACAAGACAACTTCAGAGATCTGCTGCTAATATATTGGTGTCAGATACCACAGGACACATTCAGAGATCTGCTGTTAATATATTGGTGCCAGATACCACAGGACACATTCAGAGATCTGCTGTTAATGTCTTGGTTCCAGATACCACAGGACACATTTCAGAGATCTGCTGCTAATGCCTTGGTGTCAGATACCACAGGACACCAGGAATCTAAGGAGTCCATGCCTTGGCAGGTCGGGCTGTTTTGGCGTCACACAGGGAACCAACAGCATATAATGCAGGAGGTCATAATGTTTTGGCTCACCAGGGTATTCACATGTGCATAAGATGCTTAGCAATTGCAGTGATTAGCTCCCAACGTCTGTCAACATGACAACTAGACATTTACTTATTACCCATCTACGAGAACAACAATACAAAATTCTATAAATTAAATGGATGTCATGTTCTGATTAAAATCACTAGTTGAATCAATCGTATGACTTATTATCACAACTTATGAACATATAATACTGTCAGGAAGACCCCAGTGACATAAACTGCTGCTGCATTGACATGTCTACCCAATCATTTACCGATTCAGCAGGCTTTCCTTTACAAAAACAGAAACTCCAGTGCAATTTTTGCATTCAACTGTGATATTTTGGGCACATTATAGGCCGGCCCAGTACTATAAAACATGACGTTTTGACGCAGTTTTACCACACAGCACTCTGCACTTTGAAGAGCCGTGCCTAGAAATTCAAACGACGACAATTAAGGAGTCTCGCAATGGCGCCTCGGAAATGAACCAGTCAATTGAATAAGTAAATGAGTGTTTTGCAGTCCTCCCAAAATGAATGTGTGTTTGACACCGCACAGGTATCAGTCAAGGCCGCGAGGCAGTACGATCAATACAAGGCAGCGTGCCGTCATTAAGCTGCACAACTCAATGGTCCAATCAGAGGAACCTCTTCTCCAATATGAATGCTTATTGCGCTAGCTACTGCGTGTACTGCCAATCACGCAGTTTCATAAAAAAGTTAGTCAGTAACCTGACTACAATGCATTCTGGAAGAAAGCAAAAAGGAAGCAGAGATTTTGACCGATTTAGCACAAACAAATGCACACGCGCAACCACCCACGCGCACACACGCACGCACGCACACACACACAGACTCTTGGTTATGCACCAGCAGAACTGTGAGGGGGGTATTGTGGAATCTGTCCAGCTGCATTCCTTTACTCTATTGATAATTAGTCTTTGCTTGGGACTGAAATGCCATCTGCAATTCCTGGCAAATGCCAGATGGGTTGGTCCATTTTTTGTAGAAAGGGCCAGTTTAAAAAATTTCCCCTAAATGATCATTAACTGGACAACGATGGTGGCGTCATTGAAAAAAAACTTGGGGTGCTTTTAAAATACCAAGATAGATTACTGGTCCCAGACCCGGCTTGGTCTGTAGAAATTAGTATTCCATCTCTCCATCTCTCACTGTCTAGCTGGGCATCTGAATGTTAACTCCCTTGAGGCAACTCATCTCCTCCCAGAAGAGAACCTGTTTTGGACATTGCTTGTGAGCACCGTACACTTTATCTCAATTGGAGGAGGTAGCGGGATAGTATGTGCGCTGTGGTTTTGGGCTACGCGCCCCTCGGTCAGAGATCGGGTAAAAGGAATCCGTGGTCTGTGAAAGAACGTGAGCGTTTTTCTTTCTGAGTCCTCTGTTCTTTCGTTAGTGTTAGATAAGCTAGCAGAGTCGCGGTCACTGTTGTGGTTCTTCTGCTCGACAATAACAGTGATTAATGCCTCTGCTCGTTCGCATGGCCCTCATTCCACACTCTGTTCCTTACATAGACCACAACTATGAATCAGGATCAATAGCCAATTGGGCAAACGTAGCACACTAAAGAACTAGCAGAGTACCATTTTGGGACAAACACTGGGACCACAGGGTTCACCGGAGAGAGGACTAATTACAGTCTCTCCGCCGCTGCCTGGACTACTTCCACCCTGTGTATACGGTTCCCATAACAACCTCTCCGGGCCCCAGCCGTGCTAGGGCTGCACTGCGTCAGAACTGATAGACAGCGAAGAAAAAGCTTCTGGGAAAGGGCCCCTGGAGGGTCACTAACAGAAGGTTTGGCAGCACCTGCGTGTGGTACAGTGAAGTATTTTAATGAGTCGCTACTGCAGTTTGGACGTTGTGATCGACACTTCCTCTATACCAGAGGTGTCAAACCGATTCGGCGGAGAGTGCCTACTAGTGCACGCAGGTTTCTGGTTTTTCCTTTAAATTGGTTCCCAATTCCGACCCAAACAACCAGATTAGGGTAGAACCTGACCAATTAGTGACCGAATCAATGAGTACATGGTGAGAGCCGATTCCACGCAGTCACTCTGCTCTCCATGGAATCGGTTGGACACCGTTGGTCCGTTGGTCACTATTGTAGAATCATAAAGAAGTGTCATTTGTCCCCTGCTGGGAAAGTGGAGACAACCGGGATCTATCACGCCCTCTCAGAAAGGACTGGACCAATTTGGACCAAATCTCGGGTGAATGGCGTGTAACTGCCATAGAGACGAGGCCAAACATGCACTGATTGGCTGGACGGTTTCACCATAACAAGTGGATAAGAAATGTGGACGTCGTGATAAGTGGCGCATAGGTACCTGACAGGAAACATATGTGTATCAGAAAACCATTAGGTCTGCAGTAATCGATTTTCCGCCATTTAATTCTCTGGGGAATCATTCGGGCGGCGACTTTTATACTGTTTCAATGTATCATAAGGACATGTTCACAGAGGAGAAAACTCGATTTAAAGGCGAATCTCTCAAAGGCAGTTTCAGTCAAGCTCCCGAACAACCCTCAAATTCCCAAAGCACACAGAGACACTCCAGAGACACCGTCCTCAATTGCCTGCCTTAGACAGTAATGGGCATTAGGACTCATTAAAAGGTCTATTATCAAACTCACTCCCTGGTTTCTGTGAAACTTTCTCGATTTTCCTCCTGCCTTCAATCACAAAATTGGAGTCTATTTGTCTCTCAGGCCGGAGTTAACTGCCTATAATTGACACAAATTGAATGGACATTGATGCTGACAAGAGTGTAAACACACACACGCACACGCACAGAATGAAGCACCAGGCCGAGGCTGGATAGATTCAGACAGTTTTATTGTAAAGGACAGGGAATCTTAGATTGCAAATTGCGGTGCAATTGGACTTCGCCAAGTGCCACGACGACCCGCGGTGCATTGATATTGTCGCTTGTTAAAGAGGTCGATGAACGACTCTGTGTCACTGTCTTAATCGTTGGGCGACACACGCGAGCGTACGAACGAGACGACTAAGCGTGCCGGAGCTCAAGCAAAGCAATACAACAGACAAACAAACAAACAAAGCAGAGCAACCGGTCAAACAAACGAACCGGTGAGTTTAAAAAGCATGTGTTTGAACGCTTTAATTGGTGCCCTGTGCCGCTCTCTCAATTCCCCCGGAAGCGTCTGATGCAACGGCGATCCGCGTTGCTGTCGCGTTTGTCACAAATGAAGACGGCGTCGTGTTTTTCTAATGACGTCGGCATTCATCTCCGTAGCAACGGTTAACCATCCGCACGCGCTCACACGCCTCTGCGTCTCTCCACCATTGTTCGGCAAACACACCCACAATTACGCACGCACACACACACACACACTCCTCAGAGGATCTGTCATTTGTGTGGCAGCCCAGTAGACAATGAAAACGGGGAGGTTCTCCGTAGCCTCTGGTGCAGTGGAGACGCGTCTGTCCTAGGAGTGACGTCTCACTCACCCCATGTTCACCCTCCAGGGTTTCTGTGAGCCTTCCTTGTCCAATGAAACAGTAACCTGGAGGAGGGTACCATTGCACTTGGCCTTTTGACTGCCATGCCCATGAGAGTGCAGTCTTCACAGGCTATAACGTCTGGCTCATCAGGGTTGTGTGTTTGCCACTCCTTACAGGTGTTTAGACCCAGACTATGCTAACGCTTGAGGTTCACTGTTCGCCTGTGTAGTGAGGCAAATGTTGTGAGAGACCCAACACAGCGTTGCAGCGCCGTCTTTAGGAATACGTCGTCTGCAACTCACGCTGAAGTATTATGTGAATGTTTTTGGTTGCACATGTCACGAACACCAGAATACTTTCTCAAACTGTGATTGGAACATAGATGGCTAGGCTAAGTTTGTGACTGGCTACTTTTAATGAGTTAATGACTGGCTACTTTTACTGAGTTAGTGACTGGCTACTTTTAATGAGTTAATGACTGGCTACTTTTACTGAGTTAATGACTGGCTACTTTTACTGAGTTAGTGACGGGCTACTTTTACTGAGTTAGTAGCTGGCTACGAACTCGGGAAAAAGGTATCTAGGTGTTTTGCTGAAGCAGTCTTAAACTGCTATTCCACAAGGGGGCAGTCTGTCTGTGGTAAACACACTTCCACACCAGACCATGAAGCCATGTGACCTACAGGGATACGATAACACCTCTAAACACACTGGACTGTCCTTGACCCAACACCTCACAAAAGGCCCCTGTTCTCACATGTCCACACATTTACTCCAAACAGGCCTCGCAGTCACCAACAAGCACTGGCTGTGTATTGTCAGATGTTTGTCGGCCCTAACTGCTAACGACCAGACCATAGTATCTTTTCAGCCACGCTAAATGAACATTTCTGTTTAACTGTAACACTCTCAGAGATTGGGTAGAATAAAGCAGACATTAGGCAGTTCTTTGCCTGCTTTCTTCCCTTCTTTAAATCTCACTGCGTATCCATTCTGCTAGTATGTATTTCTATTCCATTCTGTTTCCCTCCCATCAACACTACAAACCTCCATAACCAAACGCTCGACATCTGCAGAGAGGACTGCTGCTAGTTGTTTCATAGCAACGTTTGCCATAATACCGCTAGTGGTATTAGCATAAAATACGCTTGCAAAGTATTCAGACCCTTTCACTCCACAGAATTGTTTTTCCTCGCATCAATCCCTACGGAATGAATTCAATGCTTTAGCCATTATTTCCTTTTCCAGACCTACGACTTGACACTTGACACAGCAGACCTGCCAGGAACGGGTGACAATGCAGAGAAATGCTTTGGCTAAAGTTTAAAGTAACCCAGCGTTTATCATTAAACTGGCCAGAAACAGTGTTATGCCAGGGAGCGCATCACACAGACTGGCAGTCGAGCAGACGGCCAACCGCGTTAGTTCTGCCCTCTTCACCTAAACCAGGGTGAGAATGTTACGTTAATTAGATATCAGCGAGGTGCTAATGAGACGCAACAATTATGTATACTTTCAGTTGTCTGTGCAACTTATATGTGTGCAACAAAGTACTGCTAGCTTGACCCGTCGAAGACTTCTGGAACCTGTGTTCCTCTCCCCCTCCTTCTCCCTCCCTCTCCCAAACCACTCTCCCTTCCTCCCTCCCCTCCTCCCCGTCCCTCCCACCCCCTTGCTCTCCCCCTCCCTGTAACCCCCCTCCCTCCCTGTCTCTAACCCCCTCCATCTCCCTCCCTCTCCGTCCCTCTCTCCCCCTCTCTCCCCCTCTCTCTCAGTCTCTCTCTCTCTCTCTCAGTTTCCTCTGTGAAACGGCAGTCAGCAAGTGCCCGTCTGGGCCATTTTTAATGGGCGGCCCTGTGCAGAGGGTAGAGTCCAGCCACTCTGTGTATTTATGACTGATGGAGGATGTTGCCTCCTAAGTCATCTGCCCGCCCCACAGCTCACCTCACTGCGCTGCAGTGGTCAGCAGTACAGAGCATCAAACAGGATAATGTGCCGCTGCCCACAGACCTTAGGGTCACCACTCCCCTCCACAAACCGACATACAGGGAGTGGCCATAGAAAATCAATGACTTACAGGGAGTGGCCATAGAAAAGCAATGACTTACAGGGAGTGGCCATAGAAAAGCAATGACTTACAGGGAGTGGCCATAGAAAAGCAATGACTTACAGGGAGTGGCCATAGAAAAGCAATGACTTACAGGGAGTGGCCATAGAAAAGCAAAAAGCAATGACTCACAGGGAGTGGCCATAGAAAAGCAATGACTTACAGGGAGTGGCCATAGAAAAGCAATGACTTACAGGGAGTGGCCATAGAAAAGCAATGACTCACAGGGAGTGGCCATAGAAAAGCAATGACTTACAGGGAGTGGCCATAGAAAAGCAATGAATTACAGGGAGTGGCCATAGAAAAGCAATGACTTACAGGGAGTGGCCATAGAAAAGCAATGACTTACAGGGAGTGGCCATAGAAAAGCAATGACTCACAGGGAGTGGCCATAGAAAAGCAATGACTTACAGGGAGTGGCCATAGAAAAGCAATGAAATGGCCCAATGAATTACAGGGAGTGGCCATAGAAAAGCAATGACTTACAGGGAGTGGCCATAGAAATGGCCATAGAAAAGCAATGACTTACAGGGAGTGGCCATAGAAATCCAATGACTTACAGGGAGTGGCTATAGAAAATCAATGACTTACAGGGAGTGGCCATAGAAAAGCAATGACATACAGGGAGTGGCTATAGAAAAGCAATGACTTACAGGGAGTGGCCATAGAAAAGCAATGACTTACAGGGAGTGGCCATAGAAAAGCAATGACTTACAGGGAGTGGCCATAGAAATCCAATGACTTACAGGGAGTGGCCATAGAAATCCAATGACTTACAGGGAGTGGCCATAGAAATCCAATGACTTACAGGGAGTGGCCATAGAAATCCAATGACTTACAGGGAGTGGCTATAGAAAATCAATGACTTACAGGGAGTGGCCATAGAAATCCAATGACTTACAGGGAGTGGCCATAGAAATCCAATGACTTACAGGGAGTGGCTATAGAAAATCAATGACTTACAGGGAGTGGCCATAGAAAATCAATGACTTACAGGGAGTGGCCATAGAAAAGCAATGACTTACAGGGAGTGGCCATAGAAAAGCAATGACTTACAGGGAGTGGCCATAGAAAAGCAATGACTTACAGGGAGTGGCCATAGAAAAGCAATGACTTACAGGGAGTGGCCATAGAAAAGCAATGACTTACAGGGAGTGGCCATAGAAAAGCAATGACTTACAGGGAGTGGCTATAGAAAAGCAATGACTTACAGGGAGTGGCCATAGAAAAGCAATGACTTACAGGGAGTGGCCATAGAAATCCAATGACTTACAGGGAGTGGCTATAGAAAATCAATGACTTACAGGGAGTGGCCACAGAAAATCAATGACTTACAGGGAGTGGCCATAGAAAATCAATGACTTACAGGGAGTGGCCATAGAAATCCAATGACTTACAGGGAGTGGCTATAGAAAATCAATGACTTACAGGGAGTGGCTATAGAAAATCAATGACTTACAGGGAGTGGCCATAGAAATTCAATGACTTTCTGGGAGTGGCCATAGAAAATCAATGACTTACAGGGAGTGGCCATAGAAAAGCAATGACTTACAGGGAGTGGCCATAGAAAAGCAATGACTTGTAGGTATCCGTTGTCCGTTGCCTAATGCAAGCGGATGTATTATATTAATGTTTTGCACTGTGCAGTGGACTAAACTCATTCTCCAGTGGTGACGGATGACAGCGACTAAATCCAAAATGGGGGTAGAATTGTGAGAGGAAAGCGGGTGATTTTTAACAGAGCTGCCCGTGCTAGAACCTTCCCTCTCTGTCCTCCACGTACCCGCTTGTATCCCTCATTGGAGGCGTTCATTTAAGTTCCTAACTGCGTTCATCCGCCCTGACAGGGACAGGGCCCTGACTCTCTAAGTCCTTACCTCTCCCTGTGTTTTAAAAAAAGAACTTCCACTGTCATCACGTGAGGGAAAGCCGGAAATAGGGAGGCGGGAGGAAAATGGCTGAATGCCGCTCTGAGTTGAGTAATGACTCAGTAAATTGCAGACGACTAGAGGTCAGGAGAAAACACGGCTCAATCGAAGCACACAAGCAGCTTTGCTTACCACTTATTTACAGTCCATTGGTGAACAGGGGAAGAGGACAGCAGGATAAGAGGAGAGCTATATATATATTAATAAATAGAGGGGAAAAAGATGACTGATCAGGTTAATGATGAAATGCTGATTATCTGTGATGGAGGAGAATAATGAAATGAGGACAACTAGCATTTTGACTTTGATGCTAACTCATGTATAGGAAATCGCCATTATTACTGTTACCTGATGAGTAATGTGTGCGGAGGGATACGTTATGTTATAATTATTATACACGGGAAATACACTAGACTTTTTTTTATTTAACCTTTATTTAACCAGGTAGGGATTGGGAAAAAAATCTCATTTGCAACGGCGACCTGGGAAGAAGCTGGGATTGAACAGGACATCATACATACGAAGCCACCAACTGCTCCAACTAACACTAACGATAAGGATTATTAATGATTATTTAACCCAATGCTAACATCAGAAGTAAAGTAGTGGAACTTGCTTATTGACTTCTACTGCAGTCATTTTGGTGACCCACAAATCTGTATTATTACTGAAAACAAAATAATCAGTCAAGTCAGTAGTATTCACTAGCTAGCCTACTAGTACCTGTAACTAACAGTATAAGTAATTACACCACACGTGTGGTAGACTGGGTTATGGTTAGATAAAGGTTATGTCATCATCAGTACGGTTTGTTAGTTACATGTAATTTTAATACCAAATTGGCAAGCTGGGTTAGGTAAATGTAATTTAATTACCTATTTGGCAAGATGGGTTATATGCAAATGTTATTTAAATAGCCATTTGGCAAGCTGGGTTAGGTAAATGTAATTGATTTTCCCATTTGGTAAGGTTGGTTATGCAAATGTGATCTAAGTACCCATTTGGTAAGTTGGGTTAGGTAAATGTAATTTAATTAGCCATTTTGGAAAGCTATATTTACTGTAAATGACCAATACCTCAAATATATCACAGTTTCCCTTTCAAATTCTGTAAAAGCTGATGTTCACAAAGGAAAGTAGGAATGTAGAAGATCTAGCATACAGTATATATTGTAAAACCTTGTAACATTTATGTTAAAACTATAATTTCGTGAAAATTAGGCTCAGTCACCTGACTAACGAAATGCATTCAATGTTTCCTGAATGTTAATAAAATTGCATGAAGTCAATATGTTCTTACATAAGGTAAAAAATCTCTCCTGAATAAATTAGCATTTTCTATCCCAAAAAACAGTGTTTCGCAATGTTTCTCAGTAACCACAATACTAACGTTTAGCCTAAATAACAAAGCAGAGGTTTTAATTGTGCTTTAAACACATTAGGGGTGGAGTCAATCTCCTATTTATCTTTAAATGCTTTCAGCCATGTTGTTAATGAACAACATTCACTGGGACCATTTGTCCGGGTAGGCAGTCTGTCCTGATACGTTATCTGCTGCAACCACGGCAAAAGACCTGAGAGGCTAACTAGGTTGCCTCTATCTAAACACTAAAAAGCTCTAACATTGAATTTGTGTAATAGATTTTGGTTCTGACTTCCGATGCAAACAGGCAAAGAAAGTATGCTCTGTTTTGTCGTCTAAACGGTTCGGTCAAAGTGGTCAGCGTAGCTGATTTGAAAATACACAGAACGCCAAAAATATACCCTCCCACTATTCCAGACCGCTACACATCTTAAAGTCTGAATGGTGTTTATATCGTAAATGGCAAAGGCTGAGTGGTGTAAAATAAGAGTAGCTTGCCAGGAGTATGAATATGTTGAAGATTTAAAGTGGGGAATGTGTGCGTTCTCTGACCTGCTTCTCCCATTTCTTCACCCGGCCTTCATGCCTCACCATTGAAGAGGAGTGCATTACAAAGGGAACACATCCTAACCGCTCATAAGATATGACAGAAACGGACTAATCGGGTTAACGCGGCGTGCTATTTATTTTTGATTACTATGCAAACACATGCGAACTCCGCTTCGGCACGTCTTCGTCAAATCCAATCTCCTCCACCCTTTTCCCGTCCTTCTCGAAATGGAAATCAGAAATCAGGCCAGGTGGAAACTCGGGGTGATTTAATAAAAAGTTAATGAAACAACACATGTGCACACACACGCGCACACACACACACGCACACACACAAAGCATATATTTGACAGACAGATGAATGTCTCTGAAGGGAACCGCTATAAAGAGGCTGTATGCTAACTGGGAAAAAAATATGTTCTCTCCTTTCTCTCTCTGACATTAATCTTCCTCATTTGCCAACATGACATGAAAGCGTGTAAAGACTGGGGTTATCCTCCTATGGTTCCGACAACATCCCCCGCTACAGCTTAAACATGAATGGTTTCAAGATCCTCTCCCGTCAGATTCATAACCGATGAAAGGCAACTGACAGTCAAGGCTTTCGAGGACCAAAACAAACGCGCGACCAACAACATATCTATATACGACACATTGCAAGGTTACTATTAATCTAGTCGCAACCTACAGCTGAGTGACTGATCGATGCCTTTTTTCTCAACCCGTATACGGACTTCTGTAATGCCCTTTCTGTTGGTGAATCTGGACTACATAAAACCTTTCCACTTCCATGCCTCAGGGACACACTTCCTTTCACGTCAGTCACTGGCCTGGATTACGGCACAGTTTAAGAATTGGTCAAAAAGAAAACGTCTATTTGTTGCTAAGCTTACAGCGTCCACTGGATCTGGACGCCGGTGCATGGATTGTATTGTTGTCCACTGACAACGTTCTGCGTTTAGGATGTTGGTTTATTTGTTTTCGTCAACGCATTGGATATGAGAAAAGCTCCTCGCCATATAACGTATATATATGACAAACAGCAGGAAGAGAACACAAGAACGTTCACTGGGTAGGTTCACAGGAGGAGGAGCTAAGCATGTAGCATCCTCTGTTTGTTTATGTGTGTACAGTGACATAGACATACTGTAGGTGTCTATCCACATGTGTTCATACGGTCACGGGTAAGTGTGTGTCTCAGCACAGCACACGACGACTTAGAAAGCTTTTTGTGAGCAAAAAAAATTCCCCGCAAGTAAAAATCTGTTAAGCTTCAACACATCATCATCCCAGAGGAAAGATGCGAAGACGTGAGATAGAAATAAATAAAAAGGAACACGTTTCTTCCCGCTGTTGATACTCCCCATGCAACTTTTCACAACTCACATTCAATTAGCAGTCCTGTACTCCTCCAGTTTCTCCCCCCTTTGAGACGGTGGACCACATGGAGCAGCTCAGGCAGACAATAGAGGAGCAGGGGACAGGGAGGAGATGACTATTGTTGCTTCATAATGGAGAGGACCTGACTCGGTACAAATGACATTTCCTCCTACGTCCTGTGCCAGGATAATGGAGGAGCCGTATTCTCTGAGGAAAACAAGCGTGTGTGGCATAGATCCGATCTGAACAACCCGACTTTACATACAGACGGGTCCTCGGGGGCCACCTATGGATGGGTACTGTCACTTCAGGACTGAGTGTGCACAGCTATCATAACACTGTCGTGTGACAATTGTACAGTCATGTTTGAACGATGCTGATTTTTCAACACAAGTTATCGCGTAAAGTCACTTGGCAGGAGCTCTGGACTTATATTTGGGGCCAAGACGAAAATGAATAATAAACATCAATGCTAATGTTAGCTGCTATATGGACAATAATTACATTGTTTTGTTATTTTACATAATGTCATTAGTCTGCACAGGGACAGAGAGTAGTATGCAAACAAGCAATCCACTTTCACAGGGATTCCTGCTGACACAGCCTAAACAAACCCGTCCATATTAGGGAGGTCAAGCCACACAAAAACATATGCTGAACAACAGCAGCCGCCGCGGGGCTCTGTGATCGATGCCGCTTCGATTCAGAAGCCGGAGGAGGCGTGGGCTGCCCACGGCCGCAGCTGGTTAAAGTAATCAGCCTGGAGCTCCGCTACCACAGATCCACGACGTGCTTAACGCAGGGAGCTGGTTAATAATCTGGCCTGGCTCAAGCGTCTTCACCGCAGCCGGGTGGAGTATGAGTTCTACCATGAGTAACAGTTGGTAGCACGGCCATGCCAGACCAGCCTTAACGTTTAGGGTAACTGTGACTCCCCGAAACCTTAAATGGGACTTTTCTTCATGATGATTGGTGTTTCTGATGACAATGGCCAGAGTGTCTTCGTCCCCTTATAGTGTTGAAAAGTGCAGGGGTACATGAGGCAATGTTTAATCACTTAATCACTGAGGCATTAGCCTTATGGCAGGTGTTAGTCTAACCACTGAGATGTTAGCATTATGGCAGGTGTTAGCCTAACCACAGAGACGTTAGCATTATGGCAGGTGTTAGCCTAACCACAGAGACGTTAGCACTATGGCAGGTGTTAGCCTAACCACAGAGACGTTAGCATTATGGCAGGTGTTAGCCTAACCACAGAGACGTTAGCATTATGGCTGGTGTTAGTCTAACCACTGAGACGTTAGCACTATGGCAGGTGTTAGCCTAACCACAGAGACGTTAGCATTATGGCAGGTGTTAGCCTAACCACAGAGACGTTAGCATTATGGCAGGTGTTAGCCTAACCACTGAGATGTTAGCATTATGGCAGGTGTTAGTCTAACCACTGAGATGTTAGCATTATGGCAGGTGTTAGTCTAACCACTGTGTTGTTAGCATTATGGCTGGTGTTAGCCTAACCACTGAGATGTTAGCACTATGGCAGGTGTTAGTCTAACCACTGAGATGTTAGCACTATGGCTGGTGTTAGTCTAACCACTGAGATGTTAGCATTATGGCAGGTGTTAGTCTAACCACTGAGACGTTAGCATTATGGCAGGTTTTAGTCTAACCACTGAGATGTTAGCATTATGGCAGGTGTTAGTCTAACCACTGAGATGTTAGCATTATGGCAGGTGTTACCACTGAGGGGTTGCCGTTACAGTTAGACAAGTTAAAGTCAGCGTTGTTGGAATGGAGGTCATATTATGCATAATGCTTTTATACGCTAGCACGATTAACTTTTAAACACACAATACTTTCTGCTCAGTCAATCAGAGTGATTCGGAAGTTTAATTGTAAAAGAGATGCTCACCGATTTCTCCACATCTCATGGATTTCCTTGTCAAGCATAGATGAATAAATTAGCTACTGGCTTATACCCTATGGCTGCCCAACGATAGCAATACACATTGGGTCAATGTTTGAGCTATCCCAGCATTCCATTCCGGTCATGTTTTTGTTAATTGAAAAAGGGGAGAACAACACATTTATCTTGCAGCCATTCACCAGTCTCCAGTTGAATGGGACATTGACAAAGGGGCTTTATTTCAGCTACATCAGGTCCATGGCCTCATCTCTGCAGAGAACCCACGGATTCATTGGGAACTGGAAACAATGGCTAGCGGTTAGCACTGCAGCAGGGCCCGCTACAGTATGCAGAGGTGTTTATATTGTACGGCGGGATTAGCAGCTAGTGACAGATTAGCGCCAATGGGTGATGAAACGGGTAATCTCAATTTTACCGCTGGCAAACACAGGCCTCATTAAGCGTGGGATTCCAAGCTTCTCACCTCCCACCCCTCCCTCTGGGAAAAAACAATACACGTTTACTCTAGCGGACAGAGCCGCTGCTGTTGCTATGGTAATTCAACAAGAATGTCCTGCATGAAAAAAAACGCACAAGACTCTAAATGTGGCCAGATATTTTCACCCCTGCAAAATCACATTTGAAAGTTACGGGTCAAAAAGGCCCAAATTGAATTTGTGGAATGGAGAACCAAGAGCCCTGAAACCTCTGTTAAAACTGAAATTCTTCCCGTGAGGACAGGAAACTGCATGTCGTAAAACACGGTGAAGTGTGGCAAATATCAATTGCAGGCTTGATCTCGTTTGTGGGTTTTTGATTCAACAACGAACACGACAAACCGTAAACTTAACTATCAGAAATTGAAACGAAAATGCGCTATGTGGCGCCTTAGTGAACATTCCCACAGCAGGCCAAGCAACAAACACGCGCAGAAACACGACTGAAAAACCGACGCAGAAAGTCGACGTGTAACAACGAAGCACAAGAACATGGGAAACTGAGGGAACATATACACGTACTAATCACTGATTGGGACCTGGTGTGAATGGTTCGACAAGACAATGAAATGCGTTCCGCGGTTGCAAAGTAAAAGCGGGTCGCAGCGTGGTGAAGACATGGGGTCGTCAGTTCACCGTGACACTGAGCTATTATTGACAGACAACAAGTTCAGCTACTTTGTCTTTGTCTTTGTGCTGTTTTGGTGTATTAAATGCTGACTCATCAAATTATATTAACACACCCTTATGAATGCACAAGTCACAAGTGCTGCGTGTATTAATTATGACCATACCAGTTAGGGCTTTTACTTTAACTATCAGGATACGTGGCTGGATCTGAATTTTATTATGTCCAATATAATGTTTCTGTGTTTGTTCTTAACAATATATTAACATTTAATTTGGAGCAACAGTGAAACGTACACGCTATTTGAGACCTACGGTAAGTGTAGACCTACGGTAAGTGTAGACCTACGGTAAGTGTAGACATACGGTAAGAGTAGACCTACGGTAAGTGTAGACCTACGGTAAGTGTAGACCTACGGTAAGTGTAGACCTACGGTAAGAGTAGACCTACGGTAAGAGTAGACCTACGGTAAGTGTAGACCTACGGTAAGTGTAGACCTACGGTAAGTGTATACCTACGGTAAGAGTAGACCTACGGTAAGAGTAGACTTACGGTAAGTGTAGACCTACGGTAAGAGTAGACCTACGGTAAGAGTAGACCTACGGTAAGTGTAGACCTATGGTAAGTGTAGACCTACGGTAAGTGTAGACCTACGGTAAGAGTAGACCTACGGTAAGTGTAGACCTATGGTAAGTGTAGACCTACGGTAAGTGTAGACCTACGGTAAGAGTAGACCTACGGTAAGTGTAGACCTACGGTATAAGTAGACCTACGGTAAGAGTAGACCTACGGTAAGAGTAGACCTACGGTAAGTGTAGACCTACGGTAAGTGTAGACCTACGGTAAGAGAAGATGAAGGGTAAGAGTAGACCTATGGTAAGTGTAGACCTAGGGTAAGAGTAGACCTACGGTAAGAGTAGATGAAGGGTAAGAGTAGACCTACGGTAAGTGTAGACCTACGGTAAGAGTAGATGAAGGGTAAGAGTAGACCTACGGTAAGTGTAGACCTACGGTAAGAGTAGACCTACGGTAAGAGTAGACCTACGGTAAGTGTAGACCTACGGTAAGTGTAGACCTACGGTAAGAGTAGACCTACGGTAAGTGTAGACCTACGGTAAGAGTAGACCTACGGTAAGTGTAGACATACGGTAAGAGTAGACCAGCGGTAAGTGTAGACCTACGGTAAGTGTAGCCCTACGGTAAGTGTAGACCTACGGTAAGTGTAGACCTACGGTAAGTGTAGACCTACGGTAAGAGTAGACCTACGGTAAGTGTAGACCTACGGTAAGAGTAGACCTATGGTAAGTGTAGACCTACGGTAAGAGTAGACCTACGGTAAGAGTAGACCTACGGTAAGTGTAGACGAAGGGTAAGAGTAGACCTACGGTAAGTGTAGACCTACGGTAAGAGAAGATGAAGGGTAAGAGTAGACCTACGGTAAGTGTAGACCTACGGTAAGAGTAGACCTACGGTAAGGGTAGACGAAGGGTAAGCCAAGACAAGTAGGCCTACGCATAAAACACACGTGATAATGAAATACTTTGGAAGTATCTGGATGTTTCTAGTGATCCCTCCGTACAACACGTTTTCATCATCTTGCCATTACCATAATGAGACTGAGTTATAAATTTCATTCAGTATGTTAATGTTCATGTTTACAAGAAGCACTTCCTCCATGAAATTATAATCGAATTGCACATGGAAAAAACAAAACACTGTCTTTATTGTGGGTTCATTTATTTATTGGTTAATGTTGCATTTGAGATATTTTCTGGTTACCACAGAGGTTTTTAAACGGTGATCATTGTGATTGATTACTTATCAAGTCACACCAGTTACAGAAAGGGATACGAAGTCACTTACTCTATAAACATACCAGACATGAAGACAAAAGACCAATTTGTTTGCGAGCCAGATTAGTAGCTAATGTATTGGTCGGTATAACAATGACATGTCTATATAGCCCGGTGAAACGTTTTGAGTGAGTTGATAGCAGCGAATAAACAGAGAGAGACAATACCGACATGTCAGAAAACAAGCTAAGCCACAAAGTCTGCCGCGTTTTAATATTTGGCACGAGATATGTTTACTAGGGGGGAAAACATTTCCTGCCTTTTGACTTTCAGTCAGGCCTAATTGGCCTAAGAGTAATCACAGTGGAACTGAACATCAGAATATGGATCACTGCTACTGCAGCTAAGTGGAATGTGGCAGGTCTGAAGACCTTAATCCGGGTGCTGCGATGAATGTGCAATAATAAAACAATAGGCTGAATGACTGGTTTTTGCCCGACACTATAAAGGCCAGGACTGCCAAACTCTGGTCCGGGAGACCCTGCTGTACAAAGCAAACTGTAAGATCCAACATGAACAATTACAATTACAATGTTGCAACTAAGACAATAATACGTGGACTCGATTCAACCAGTGATTCATTCAACCGGTGATTCACTCAACCAGTGATTCATTGAACCAGTGATTCATGTTGGAGTCACAGTCACACATTGTTGTTTATTTGATTCAAAAACGAAATCTAAAGTCTACAGAAAAATGCTTCATATTTCATCGTAGCCGCCCACTTAATGTGGCTGCGGAGAGGTCAATTGACCCAATCCTGGCGTAGACATTTGGGTTAAAGCATTTGAACGGATATAAAACGTTTCTAATGCTGGCAGCACCGTTGAGCTACTCAGACGCTCATGACCTTATGTTTCTAAGGGTTTCAGTTAGATGTGGAAGCCACATTTCGGGTTTCAACACATCTCTGTTTCTAGGCAAATGGAGAGTAGTTAACAATGTCTTCTACCTTGTTTTGTCCGTGGGCGGGAACCAAGCATTCATAATGTGTCAACGTGACAGGTGTTTACGCAACTGGAGGGAAATAATTTCTTTAGTACAGACCTGGTTTTCTAACCTGTGTTTCTCAATGAGTGATGTCACATATTGACATCACTCATTGAGTAATTCCTTGTGGCATAATACATAACAATAGTAATAATAATACATAACAATAGTAATAATAATACATAACAATAGTAATAATAATACATAACAATAGTAATAATAATACATATAAATATTAATAATAATACATAACAATAGTAATAATAATACATAACAATAGTAATAATAATAATACATAACAATAGTAATAATAATAATACATAACAATAGTAGTAATAATAATACATATAAATAGTAATAATAATACAAATAAATAGTAATAATAATACATATAAATAGTAATAATAATACATAACAATAGTAATAATAATACATAACAATAGTAATAATAATACATATAAATATTAATAATAATACATATAAATATTAATAATAATACATATAAATAGTAATAATAATACATAACAATAGTAATAATAATACATATAAATAGTAATAATAATACATATAAATAGTAATAATAATAATACATATAAATAGTAATAATAATAATACATATAAATAGTAATAATAATAATACATATAAATAGTAATAATAATAATACATATAAATAGTAATAATAATAATACATATAAATAGTAATAATAATAATACATATAAATAGTAATAATAATAATACATATAAATAGTAATAATAATACATCTAAATAGTAATAATAATACATATAAATAGTAATAATAATACATATAAATAGTAATAATAATACATAAAAATAGTAATAATAATACATATAAAAACGAATAATAATACATATAAATATTAATAATAATACATAGAAATAGTAATCATAATACATATAAATAGTAATAATAATACATATAAATAGTAATAATAATACATATAAATAGTAATAATAATACATATAAATAGTAATAATAATACATATAAATAGTAATAATAATACATAACAATAGTAATAAAAATACATATAAATAGTAATAATAATACATAAAAATAGCAATAATAATACATATAAATGTAAGGGACAGAGCCCTGTCCTCGCACTCCATGGTGGTGATGACACCTCCCCCGCATCCGGAGAGAGGGAAAATTAGGGACTTGTTCGTTCACCTGTGTTATTGTCCGCACCTGGGTTGTGTTTGCTCGTTAGTCCCTGTACTTAGTTCTGTCGGTTCCTGTCTTTCAGTGTCGGTCATTGTTAAGGTATGTTTCTCTTGTTTTGCGTTTGCTGGTCCTGTTATGTATTGCGTGATTATTCTGGTGTTCTGTGTTTAGTATGTTCTGTCTCACTAAGGGGAGGTTTTGTTAATTATGTTGTTCTTCTGTGTTTATGTTAAGTGTTAGGATTGTCTTGGTATGAAGCTACCCGTTCCTGTTTTGGGAGAAAATAAACCCTGTTATTGCAAGCACTCTGCGTTTGTGTCCTCAACCTGCTCGAAAGCCTCAATCCTGACAGAATGACCGACCCAAAAGAGAGGACACAGCAGGGTGCAGTATCGTGGGCCAGCCTACGGCTCGAAAACCCCGACGAGGGGTTAATGCACGGGCTCTTCATAGAGCCCTATGAAGCAGAGGACTCCGAGCCAGAGGACGAGTCCGAGGATGAGGAGTACCTGGAGGGGGAGTTCCGGTGGGATCCCTTCACCCTCCAGCTGATTCCCGTCTCAACCTCCACGTTTCTGTCCCCCACCTCACCACCCATGGCTGGCTGCTGCCGCCCCAGCATGAGATGGCCGCCGCCCCCCGCAGCATGAGATGGCCGCCGCCCGCAGCATGAGATGGCCGCCGCCCCAGCATGAGAGCATGAGATGGCCGCCGCCCCGCAGCATGAGATGGCCCGCAGCATGAGATGCCGCCGCCCCGCAGCCGCCCCGCAGCATGAGATGGCCGCCGCCCCAGCAGCATGAGAGATGGCCGCCGCCCCGCAGCCCATGCATGAGATGGCCGCCGCCCCGCAGCATGAGATGGCCGCCGCATGAGATGGCCCGCCCGCAGCATGAGATGGCTGCCGCCCCGCAGCATGAGATGGCTGCCGCCCCGCAGCATGAGATGGCTGCCGCCCCGCAGCATGAGATGGCTGCCGCCCCGCAGCATGAGATGGGCCGCAGCGCCCCGCAGCATGAGATGGCTGCCGCCCCGCAGCATGAGATGGCTGCCGCCCCGCAGCATGAGATGGCTGCCGCCCCGCAGCATGAGATGGCTGCCGCCCCGCCGCTCGAAACGGGCCCCTATGAACCGGTCTATCCGGTGTCCTCCAGGCCCACGCCACCATCGGCTACCTCCCGGCCTTGGAGAGGGCTCTACGGGAGGATCTGGGGGTATTTGGCGACTTTCTGGCCTGGGTCCAGGAGGTGGCGGTGATGGACGATGAAAGGAGGTGGTGGCATCAGGAGTTCTTCGTGTGGAGGAAGGGACAAGAAGATCTCTGCCCTGAGCTCCTGGACTACCTGAGGGCACAACTTCTCCGCCGTGCACCACACCTTCGGCCAGTCACTGAGCTCCCTCCAGTTTCCTTGCCCGAGTCTGTCCCCGTGTCCTTGCCCGAGCCAGTCCCCGTGTCCTTGCCTGAGCCAGTCCCCGTGTCCTTGCCTGAGCCAGTCCCCGTGTCCTTGCCTGAGCCAGTCCCCGTGTCCTTGCCTGAGCCAGTCCCGTGTCCTGCCTGAGCCAGTCCCCGTGTCCTTGCCTGAGCCTGTCCCCGTGTCCTTGCCAGAGCCTGTCCCCGTGTCCTTGCCAGAGCCAGTCCCCGTGTCTTTGCCCTCCCAGGTTCCCCCAGGTTCCCAGTTTCCCTGCCTGTCCCAGTCCCAGTTTCCCTGCCTGTCCCAGTCCCAGTTTCCCTGCCTGTCCCAGTCCCAGTTTCCCTGCCTGTCCCAGTCCCAGTTTCCCTGCCTAACCTCGTTTCCCAGTCTGAGCCTGTCCCCGTCTCTGAGCCTGTCCCCGTCTCTGAGCCTGTCCCCGTCTCTGAGCCTGTCCCCGTGTCTGTCCCAGTCCCCGTGTCTGTCCCAGTCCCCGTGTCTGTCCCAGTCCCCGTGTCTGTCCCAGTCCCCGTGTCTGTCCCAGTCCCCGTGTCTGTCCCAGTCCCCGTGTCTGTCCCAGTCCCCGTGTCTGTCCCAGTCCCCGAGCTCACTCCAGCCCCAGAGCTCACTCCAGCCCCAGAGCTCACTCCAGCCCCAGAGCTCACTCCAGACCCAGAGCTCACTCCAGACCCAGAGCTCACTCCAGACCCAGAGCTCACTCCAGACCCAGAGCTCACTCCAGACCCAGAGCTCACTCCAGACCCAGAGCCCACTCCAGACCCAGAGCTCACTCCAGACCCAGAGCTCACTCCAGACCCAGAGCTCACTCCAGACCCAGAGCTCACTCCAGACCCAGAGCTCACTCCAGACCCAGAGCTCACTCCAGACCCAGAGCTCACTCCAGACCCAGAGCTCTGACTCCAGACCCAGAGCTGCCTGACTCCAGTCCTGTCCCCTGCCTGACTCCAGTCCTCCAGTCCCCCCTGCCTGACTCCAGTCCTGACTCCAGTCCTGTCCCCTGCCTGACTCCAGTCCTGTCCCCCTGCCTGACTCCAGTCCTGTCCCCCTGCCTGACTCCAGTCCTGTCCCCCTGCCTGACTCCAGTCCTGTCCCCCTGCCTGACTCCAGTCCTGTCCCCCTGCCTGACTCCAGTCCTGTCCCCCTGCCTGACTTCAGTCCGGTCCCCCGTCCTGTCCTCGAGCCCCGTCCTGTCTTCGAGCCCCGTCCAATGCCCGAGGCCGTCATCCTGGCCGAGCCAGTTCCCGGGCCAAGGACTGTTGCCGGGCCAAGGACTACTGTCGGGCCAAAGCCGGTTCCCGGCCACCTGAACCGTGTCCTCCGGCACGGCCTCCTGAACCGTGTCCTCCGGCCTCCGGTGTCCTCCGGCACGGCCTCCTGAACCGTGTCCTCCGGCACGGCCTCCTGAACCGTGTCCTCCGGCACGGCCTCCTGAACCGTGTCCTCCGGCACGGCCTCCTGAACCGTGTCCTCCGGCACGGCCTCCTGAACCGTGTCCTCCGGCACGGCCTCCTGAACCGTGTCCTCCGGCACGGCCTCCTGAACCGTGTCCCCCGGCACGGCCTCCTGAACCGTGTCCCCCGGCACGGCCTCCTGAACCGTGTCCTCCGGCACGGCCTCCTGAACCGTGTCCTCCGGCACGGCCTCCTGAACCGTGTCCTCCGGCACTGCCTCCTGAACCGTGTCCTCCGGCACTGCCTCCTGACCCGTCCCTGCCTGGTCGACCTCTAGACCTGCACCCTCCTGTCCGACCTCCAGACACGCTCCCGCTCCCCGGGTAGACCTCCAGACACGCTCCCGCCGGGTAGACCTCCAGACACGCTCCCGCCGGGTAGACCTCCAGACACGCTCCCGCCGGGTAGACCTCCAGACACGCTCCCGCCGGGTAGACCTCCAGATCTGCTTCCGCCGGGTCGACCTCCTGACCCTCATCCGCCGGGTCGACCTCCTGACCTGTCTCCTGACCTGCATCCGCCGGGTCGATCTCCTGACCTGTCTCCTGACCTGCATCCGCCGGGTCGATCTCCAGATCCGCTTCCGCCGGGTAGACCTCCTGACCCGCTCCCGCCGGGTAGACCTGACCCGCTCCCGCCGGGTAGACCTCCTGACCCGCTCCCACCGGGTAGAACCCATGACCCGTCTCCACCTGTCCGGCCTCCAGACCTGCTCCCGCCCGGTCGTCCACCTGATCCGTCGTCGCCTGTCCGGTCTCCTGACCCGTCTCCGCCTGTCCGGTCTCCTGACTGGCATCCACCAGACCGGGCGGTCTCCTGGTCTGTCAGCCTCTGTCCTGCCCGAGACCCGTCTCTCCGTCCTGCCCATGTCCAACTCTTGGATTATATTCTGCTCTTGTGTTTTGGGCGCTTCAGGAGCCGTGCCCCTTGGTGGGGGATTCTGTAAGGGACAGAGCCCTGTCCTCGCACTCCATGGTGGTGATGACACCTCCCCCGCATCCGGAGAGAGGGAAAATTAGGGACTTGTTCGTTCACCTGTGTTATTGTCCGCACCTGGGTTGTGTTTGCTCGTTAGTCCCTGTACTTAGTTCTGTCGGTTCCTGTCTTTCAGTGTCGGTCATTGTTAAGGTATGTTTCTCTTGTTTTGCGTTTGCTGGTCCTGTTATGTATTGCGTGATTATTCTGGTGTTCTGTGTTTAGTATGTTCTGTCTCACTAAGGGGAGGTTTTGTTAATTATGTTGTTCTTCTGTGTTTATGTTAAGTGTTAGGATTGTCTTGGTATGAAGCTACCCGTTCCTGTTTTGGGAGAAAATAAACCCTGTTATTGCAAGCACTCTGCGTTTGTGTCCTCAACCTGCTCGAAAGCCTCAATCCTGACAATAAATAGTAATAATAATACATATAAATAGTAATAATAATACATATAAGTAGTACCATATCTGGGAGCAGGCAGGAATTTCCACCCCATTCACATTGGTAGTAGAGTGTAGATTATGGAAAAGTAATCTTTTATCGCAAAAAAGCATCCACTGGCTCGACCACGCACAAAATGACTTGTAGCGCAATTTACCGTGTGGTGTTGGGCCCGTGTGGTGTTGGGCCCGTGTGGTGTGGGGCCCGTGTGTTGTGGGGCTCGTGTGGTGTGGGGCCCGTGTGGTGTGGGGCCCGTGTGGTGTGGGGCCCGTGTGGTGTGGGGCCCGTGTGGTGTGGGGCCCGTGTGGTGTGGGGCCCGTGTGCGTCACAAGTCATTGGAGGTAGAACGATTGCGGTGTTAATCTGGGCCTAACTGCCTTGCTTAAGGACAGAGCAACCTTTTCATTCCTGGCCCAGTTCTCATAACAGATTGGCTCCCAGTAGGCCCCAGAGACCCGATGATACAGACGGCTAATGTGTCAGTCAGGGACTTCAGAGGACTGTCTGAGTAAACTCAATTAGACTGTGAATAGAGATATCACCCCGCAAGTAAAGGTCCTGATTTACAACCATTACTACTCACAGGAGCGTCTGTGGAACAGCAGCCACTATCCCCAGAGGCCAGGCTGCTCTCCACACAAAGTCCGCTTCTCTGAGACGTTTAAATATATACAATAGAATATAACGTCCAAATCCTTCACCGATATTACTTTACTATCATTGTTTTTGTATTCATTTTGCTCCGGTCCAATAGCAGTGATCCAGGCAGATAACGTTGGAACAGCCAGCCACACCGGATCTTAGCACAGGCGATCACGATAACGTCGCTGAGGGAACGCAGAGAAAATGAAGCGGAATAAACCCAAGCCCGGGAGAAAAATGAGGAATGAAGCAACACGCGGTCCACAGGCGGTGTTTCTAGTCAAGTCCTGACTAGAGTCTGGTAAGCTCAACAAGACCCACCATGTTGGTTGGAAATGGATACTCCGGGGGGGAGGGGGGTCAACCTGCTCCTTATCCACACAAATCGCCTTCTGTTATGTTTGACAGAGACAAATCATCTATTGGGTCGTTGGTAATTTCACACATTTTGGAATATGCAAATGACAGTGTGAGCAACGTGAGGGGGGCTGAACAGGAGGCCAAAGGGACGTGTTCACGACGCCCACCTGACGTCAGCACGACGCCCACCTGACGTCAGCGCAGACGTTTGAGGTGTTCAACGCACGCAATGCATCTGAGTAGTCCCCCCGTCTCCAACAACTTCATTTTCTCTAATACGAACAGACTCTAAAGGGAAGGTGATACATTGAAAGGCTATTCTTTTTATTTTGCCATTTATCAGACTCTCTTGTGCTAAGTAACTTAGTCAATCGGTGCGTTCATGTCGAGATAGCTAAACGAGACAACAGCATAATAATGACAGAAAGACATATTCCCAAGGAGAAGAAGTATTAAACCGAGACAGGTGGGATTTTACATTTGCTTGTCTGAGGCTTGAGCCGTCTCTTATCTTTTGACACTCATATTGCAATTCTCGCCACTTCCTTGGCTCTCGCCTGCCTAGATATTGTTGGATATCATAGATATTGCGGAAGACAGGAATCCTAAACATCCTTTCTAAAAGATACAGTGCATCATTGAAAGGCAACG
The DNA here is from genome assembly GCA_029465975.1 of Dallia pectoralis. Taxonomy (NCBI): domain Eukaryota; kingdom Metazoa; phylum Chordata; class Actinopteri; order Esociformes; family Umbridae; genus Dallia; species Dallia pectoralis. Next base: position 14,121,312 of record CM055735.1, on the reverse strand, counting down.
CTCACTTTATGTTTTTGATGTCACAGACCACAGACTACAGGAACAGGTTGTCTACAACATATGTATGTCTACAGAAACAGATCTATCCCAGATGTGGGACTACAGGAACAGGCTGTCTACAACATATGTATGTCTACAGAAACAGATCTATCCCAGATGTGGGACTACAGGAACAGGCTGTCAACAACATATATATGTCTACAGAAACAGATCTAGGTCTTTCCCAGATTTGGGACTACAGGAACAGGCTGTCTACAACATATGCATGTCTACAGTAACAGGTCTATCCCAGATGTGGGACTACAGGAACCGGTTGTCTACAACATATGCATGTCTACAAAAACAGATCTATCCCAGATGTGGGACTACAGGAACAGGTCTGACATCATTTACCCACACTCTTTCATCTTAAAATATATATCTCTCCTACCCTCTCACCCCATCTTTCTCTCTTACCCCCTCTCTCACCCCATCTCTCTCTCTTACCCCCCCTCTCTCACCCCATCTCTCTCTCTTACCCCCCCTCTCTCACACCATCTCTCTCTCTTACCCACCCTCTCTCACCCCATCTCTCTCTTACCCCCCCCTCTCACCCCATCTCTCTCTCTGACCCCCCCCTCTCACCCCATCTCTCTCTCTTACCCCCTCTCTCACCCCCTCTCTCTCTTACCCCCCTCTCTCACCCCATCTCTCTCTCTTACCCCCCTCTCTCACCCCATCTCTCTATCTAACCCCCTATCTCACCCCATCTCTCTATCTAACCCCCTCTCTCACCCCATCTCTCTCTCACCCCATCTCTCTCACCCTCGGGTATTTCTGTGTTTCACCCTCAGATCGCAGACAGAATAACAAATAGACAGCTCCGCGAGGACGGAGGAGAAGAAAGAAGAAAATGTGTGGGTTGTTTTGGTCGATATTGTTGTCATTCTTCTTCGTCAATCTCTTCAGCGAGACAAATGTTTTGGTTCATATTTAAAGGAACTGATTGGCTGGAAAATTGGGCTGTCTGCCCGGCGACGCCGACACCGGCAGAAGGAGATCATATTTCAAGGTGAACAGGGTCCGCGGTGGGCTGGCATTGACATGGTTTCTGCTGCCAGCTATTGGTTAGGTTTCATTTTGTTTCTTGTCCACTCTTGTTTGTCGGATGTGCACTTGGAACCGGGAGCGGATTTCTCCGCCTAACCCTGGCCTCCTGAGTCTTTCTACCCCGAATCATTTTTATGAATATAAATAAATAACTCTGCAAATACAGTGGGTTTGTCGAGCTCATACTTATACACAAAGGAAGCACACACACATTCACATGATTTCATTTGTGAAGACATTTTGGGGACCAAATCAAATTAAAATCAAATTTTCCCTGCAAATACAAATATTTTTACGCTCCTAGTCCAGAGTTATGAAGGTCCCAAAATAGCAAGATATTTTACAAAAACACAAGTGAATCCATGTTGGGAAAACTAGACTAAATTGGAAGATGATCCAGGGAAATTGAGACCCGAATGGGAAGACTAAAGACACAGTGGAAATGAACAAAATAAATAAAAAATAGAACATAGAATCATAATAACTAGACTGTAAACACACTCATCACAGAAATATGAGAGCTGGCACGTCACTAGTCAATCCATGTTGGAAAACACTAGTCAATCCATGTTGGGAAAACACTAGTCAATCCATGTTGGGAAAACACTAGTCAATCCATGTTGGGAAAACACTAGTCAATCCATGTTGGGAAAACACTAGTCAATCCATGTTGGGAAAACACTAGTCAATCCATGTTGGGAAAACACTAGTCAATCCATGTTGGGAAAACACTAGTCAATTCACATAAATCTGGAACGTTCATAGTTGTCAGGGGAAAACAATATACGCCAGAAGCAGAATAGTTTTCCCAGTGGACTCTACAAGAACTGAGATGTCATGTGGGGTAGGTGACAGGTATTGATGTCCACATGTATCAGGGTTTCCCAGAAGAACATTACCCAGAGCATCACACACACACACACACACACACACACACACACACACACACACACTCACACACTCACACACTCACACACTCACACACTCACACACTCACACACTCACACACACACTTTCATTGTCCTCAATGATTTCTACTGGGATACTTTACACATGAAAACGTCCGGTCCATACGAGTAAAGTAGAACATGTATGCACGCACACACACACATAAAGAACAGCACTTTCCCAAAACATCTAAGTATCTTCCGAGCTCTATTAAGAGAGAGATACCATAGTGCTGTGACTGTCGTGTGGAAGGACAGTGCATGAAGGACTACGTCACTGATCGACACCCTGAGTCATATCCAGGTGTTTGGATAAACATCAGCCTCGGGATCTACCTACGACCCAAGCGCTGACAGCAAACGATATAAAGACGACATACAGATGACTTTCAATGAGACATCAGGGAGCCAAGATCTAACGGAAGGAGGATGTTGCCTTGTACCTTTCAGGTCCAGGTTGCGAGCCCCGTTGGAGTGCTGGGTGACGGTGCGCGAGTCGATCTTGAGCGTGTGCACGTTGTTGGCGTCCCGGGAGACCACCACGTTGTGCCACTGGTTGTCGTTCAGCGGCTTGTCCGAGTTGCCCTTCATCAGTGACGGGCCGTTGCCCAGGTCAAAGACATAGTGGACGTAGCTGTGGAGAGACAGGTCACGTAACTTTAGGGTGTGGCAGGAGATGAGCGCTGGCGTGCGCACGTGTGGGAGATACAGCGGGAGAATGGACGAGACAAAAAGACAAAAGTGACTGACAATAATCTCATCCGTTACGAAGATGCACGTGTCATCTACAGAACTCAGTCAGGACAAGGAAATCATGTTTTTCAAATATTTGTAGTTGTCTCTTGAAAAAATGCCCCTCCCAGAGTCTCTCTGGTAAAAAATGACATACGAATAACAACATAAACTCTATTAATTTATAATTAGTCAATAATTTGTACCTAAATATTGTTGTTCATTACTTATACAAAGTCAAATAATAAAGCCCTGAGAATTCGTCTAACTATAATAGTATACGTCGATTTAAATTGTTTTTCCCAACTCCGTTCACACACGAAAAACGATTTCCTCTCGGCCTCTTTCTCTGGTGGTGACGATCAACTGCGCTGTGCTATAAAAGATATGCTTTGGGTCTTTGTATGGCGACAATGCCCGGCGTATCAACTGAGGTCAGTCGAATACGATACAGGTGTCATTACGAGCATTTTTCCCATCTGACGAATAAAAAGATGAATAGCCTGACGACAGTGGGCAATATCATTTGGGGTTTTCATTTCAAAGACATGCGTCTCGAGCTTTAACAACTTAATGAAATATTTCAGGCCAAACAAATCAATTTGGTGCAGCTCGTATGTAACTAAAAGAGCCCGTGGAACGTGCATCCAGCTGTTAGTGGGGCTGGAACGAGCCGTGAACAAGCGGAAAATGCCCTCAGACTTCCGTTTCCAACCGAAAATAATGGTCAATGAAGTGAATATTTCCCCTCGCTGGAAACAGAGGACACTACCTCCAAACACCGCTTCCTGTACAGAGAGCTATTCAGGTCAACCTACGCGGCGGCACTCACTTTCTGCCCCCCCCCCCGGAAAAGACAAACAACTCTTCCAGACTGACCCTTTGACCAGTTCCACGACGATGAAGTCACTCCCGTCTCCCGAGTTGAAGAGCAACAGGCCGTCCGTGGTGGTGGTCTTGAACTGGAAGAACAGGTGCATGGAGGCGTAGGCCTGCAACGTGGCCAGGGCCAGATAGCTCGCCTTCGACCGGAACGTCACCGGGTCGGCGATGATGTGGCGCATGCCGAATCGGGCGTTGAGCTCGCAGTAGGAGATGTCGCCGTTCTTACACTGGTCCAGGTAGGGCACGCCGTTCACCGTCAGGCCCTGGAGGTGACCGATGAAGTTGGAGGGCACCACGGAGATGAAACGACGCTCCGTCATGATGCCCGTCTCGATGTTGTGAAACTCCAGCCGCGTGTGGGCCCCGGTCATCTGTCCTGAAAGGCGGAAGGCGCGTATCGGGGTGTGTTAGAAATCTGTACCCGGAATTGGAAAACGGCTTAAGACTGCGGATATGAGAGTGAATCAATGGCAAGAGGATGGTTTGAACAAACATGATGAAATAGGTCAAATATTCTAATGGTTTCAGACTACAGTGCAAATAACTCGAAATCTTTTCAGAGCCCAGCTTTCAGTACACCTGCATTATGCCACACATACATAATGGCAATATTAGTTGTATCGTATCGCTTCCAGGTAGAAAAAATCGACAAAAGGCAGATAAATCCAGTACCGTGACGTTTTAAACAAACAACAACCTCTGACCATGGCTAGCACCACTGCGCCCGGTTCAAACTATCTGAAACTGAATACTTGAATTATAATTCACAGGGTCATTTCAAGCCCCAGCCGTTGTCAGATCCTCCACTCTCCTTGCCCATCCTCAAACCCCACCAACCAACAAACTGTGTGCACCAACCTTCTACCGTCACGTTGTCCACAGACAGCTGGAGATTCTTCCCTCGGCGCACCACCTTCACCGTGTGCCACTCGTTGTCGTTGAGCTTCTGGCCGGCGAAGAGCGTCTCCGGTCCCTTACCTGGAGGGGAGAGTCGGGGTCACCTACCCAGTCAGACAGGGGCTGATACAATGTAGCAGCAACTATTATGGAGGGCGAGACATGGCTAATGGAAAAAAACCTGCATGTTTGTCTCACACAAACACACACACACATGCGTGTGTCACTCAGCGCACAAAGTTAACACAAAGACCAACAACAGCAACGGGTTGAACGGACAACGTCTATATGTGCAGGTGAGATTGGAGCGCTGCAGGGCTGTACACTAGTCCCCGATGGGTTCAGACGGGAGGGATTAAATTAAGAATATTTCAGCGTGAATTTGACAATCAAAGTATGGATGTTTAACAGCCGACCCCTTAAGGGCTCTGAAGGAGACACAGCGATATAATTGTCTGATAGGCTCGGAGTGGTCGATCAGATGGCTCTGCTCTGTTCTCTCCTGTTTCCTCTCTTGTCTTTCCTGGACTGCTCTGGCTATTTCCTCTTCACCTTGTATTCTCCCCTTATACTCAGTTACCGCTCCGCTCCTCCCCTCTCTGGACTGCTCGTTTTCTCCTCTGTTCTCTCTCCCCTGCCACAGGCGTTGCCTGTTTGACGCAGCGACATATGGGCTTGGAGAGAAATGCTTATTAAAGACATATTTACTCAGGCAGCCTCTCTCTCTCTTTCACAATCCGGGTCCCGGCACTATTTATAGATCCATCCAATGACATGGACCAATTATATGGACTGTGGCAGACAACAAGCTACCGAGTGACGGAGTGAGAGTGTGGAATTACTAAAGATGGCAGCGGAACTGAATCGGTCCGTCATTGAAGTGTATTCCGGTGAGTCGGCGCGATTCGTCCTCGGATGAACAGAGTCACGGTGATACTAATTCTAAATGAGTCAGCGTTACCGCCGTTCGGCAGAGGGCTCCAGGTTTATACATACAAAGCTAGAACATTGCACTTACTTCATTGGCGATACATTGAAAGCCAACCAACAAAAAAACAAGTTGATAATTCTGAGCCAAAAAGCACCACAGCCCAGGAGGCTGAAACAAAAGGTGAGCCCCTGACTACAGTCGTCTCGCAGGGTGTCACGGTGGCACACGGAGCGGCGATTAGGAGGGGAAATAATGGTTATGTTGACAAAGTCATTATGAGAAAGGCTAATAGTACACTGCTGGTGGAACCAGGCCGGAAATAGCACGGTGCCCCGAGGAAGAGAGTCACCTCCGACAGAGACCTACTGAGGCTTCTGAATATGTTCCTGGGTTCCAGCGGGCGTCGACAGAACATAAGGGCACTGGATGGATGTCAACAGAACCACACCAGAACCACACACATACACATATTTGTACGACTACTGTTAAAGAAACGAGAAGTGCAGAAGGATAGAGCGAGAGAGGAAAAGGGAGAGGAGGGGGAGCGGGGGGATGAGAGAAGGAAAGTTCTAAACAGATAACGGGACAATGAGAACTGTTTCCTCAGGAACAAAGTCCTTCGGAGGCATATTGAAGAGGTTTTACTAGCTAATACGGGGTAAAAGCTAGCAAGCTAACAGGCTATTGGACACACTTCTGTCACACTGCATACTGCCATTGCTCACCAGTTGGATTTTGTAACTAGCGGCCTGCAGGAACGCTGATGTTTGGCCAGTTTCTATTGCCCAGATAATGAAGGCACTAGGCAGGAGGGGGGTTTAGCCCTAAATGAGGCAGTAAGCCGTGCTAATGATTCTCTGTCAGCCAGACCCTCTCAGCTCCGTGGAAACAGGTGCCCGGATAATCATTAATAAGAGCAGTGATATTAAAATGCAATTAATCCTCATTGCGGCTCTGCTTTTCTGTCACCCGGATCCCTTTGTCACCGGGATCAACGAGAAAGCAACTGTGATTATACACACAGAGGATGCTGCCCTCTAGTGGAGCCTCTCCTCGCTCAGGCTTCACACCCTCCCCCATTCAGTTTCAGCCACCTGGTCCGCCTGATATGGACGTTATCGACTGTGTTTCCAAATCAACACTGGCCATACATCATTGCGGTGTTTCTATCCAAACCGCCTTGATTAATGCAAGTTAATCAATGAACGCGCCTTTTTAATCAGCGATTATGGATTGCAGTGCAGAGCTTCATTCCCACACATACTGACCGAGTCTTTACAATGGGCAAATCAAAATCAGAGTCTACATTTTAGCTCGGCGCGATTAGTGTGTTTCGGTCCACTCAGCTGGAATCTAATTCATAACTTGACTCGAATACATGGAACCATTCTTCGGCAAACGCACCGCGGACCTCCCAACCCTGACGATCATCTCTCTGTCGTTCATGTTGTCTCACGAGTTTTACTCTTTGGAGAAACTAGGCCACAGTCGCCTCAACGTTGTAACCGGGAGGCTGGGAGTCTGATTGGGCAGCAGCAGAGCATTGTGGGCCACCTCGGGGCTTAACGGCCAGCATCGGAGCGGAAGGGCGTTCAGGAGCCATCAGTGCTAGTTGGAGAGCACCTCGAGACGACAGCGTTGCGAGGCGACAGCACCCCGGCGCAAAGAGCTGCGTGGCGGTCATGCGCAACTGCTCAGGTCTCGCTAGCTGGTTGACGCGTACTCACGCTTTGTGACTCATTTGGTCAAAGTAAAAGCGCTTCAGGGGGTATTGGGCTGAAGCATGTGTCGCTGAACATGTCAATGGTTTTGGTCCGACGGGACTGCAGGCAACTTAGCTATGAGTCAAATGGCCTGGTGGGTGGCGTCCGCTCGATTAATGCACGACGAGTTTTAGCCACAGAGACACTGTCCGCAGCTTAACACACGACAAAGGCGCAACGGTTTAAGGCATTTCTGAAGCAATTGTGAGCGTTCACAAAGTTTCGTGCCAAGGACACAATTATGGAATTTTTGTTGGACTATCAATGATAACCTTTGGATTTTGACGCGGTATCGTTTGTTTTTGTGTGTACGGATTGTGTACAGCTCGGGCTATAATGGATTTTATGCAATACTATCGATGTTAACCTTTGAAGTATGATGGATTCATACATTTAAAAAAAAAAAAAAAACATAAATATATAACAAGCACTTGGTTTACACCCCTAAATCAAGAAACTAGAAGTAATTAATCCACATGGTCTTTGGCTGTCTCTCAATTGTAAACAGCTCACGTCCTCGCCTCTTCTCCATCTCACAACCCAAAGGACGAGAAAGCCGAAAAAGGTCTATCCCCTCTGATCATGTCCTCGGACAGGTTTTTGGAAGATGAGGTGAGTGGTAGGTCTTAAGAGAAGGCCTTAGTCTTTTGAACCTTTCGTCTTCATAGTTAACAGAGTATAGTTCACTGTAGCCTGTAGTGATGGCCTGACAGAAAAACCCATGAGAGAGGCAATAGAGATGAAATGCTCGCAGGCCCTGACGGGGAGAGAAAACAATATCACCGGGCGTGCTCGACTCTAATTAAACGGGGCTTCAGACAAATCCTCCCCTCTCTCTTAATTCACGTCGTTTTATCCAGCAACGCTCAGCAGCCCAACTCTGAAGATAGAGAAAATGCACATTCTCTGCATTTCAACGAGGAAAGACTGTTGAAATGCAGAGAGTGTGTGTGTGTGTGTGAGAGAGAGAAAAATGACTGAGAGTGAGCTAAAGAAGAACAGAGAGTGAGGAAGAAAAAGGGAAAAGTTCAGACTCTAGTTGACAGGTCCTGGGTTTTCAGAGTGCAGGTAAAAAAAGTACAACTAATATCTGCTGACTGGGAGTGGTCCTTAGAGCCAGACTGAGGAACCAATGAGAAGGAAGGTGAGAAGGGGGGCTGAGGAGGGAGGTGAGAAAGGAGGTGAGGAGGGAGGTGAGGAGGGTGGGCGAGCTGGTTGGCTTCGCTTATAAATGTCTGCCTACCAAAATAGACACACATGAAGACACAAACAGAGTGAGAGCATGAAAACGTACAGTAAGGGCAGAGCGCATCCCGTGTTCGGGGGCCCATCATGGGTGGAGACATAGATCGTACATGTTTATCCATTTGTTCATTCCATTATTGAGACTGCTTAACAATTTCAGTCTTCATCGATAGAGCACTATCGAATAATTTACGAATTATACATATGAATAATAATAAATATGATGCTTTGCACACCAGAAAATAACATTTGACAGCTCTTCTTAACAGTGGTAACAGCAGGCTGCACTGTACTACTGTAGAAGCTCTGAATTGGCTTATTATTGTCAACAATGGAGACTTGTTATGAAGTTAGGTTGTGCTTACCGTGCTAACCTTGGTGGTAGAGGATGGTTGTCCTGGTTCCGTGTGCCCCCTGGCAACCGTTATATTATATTTAACATAATAATAGATGACCATTTCATGGGTCGTTATCCGTTTACTGTTATTCTACATTTGAAGAAGTCAGGCGTCTACGCTACTCGCTCGTCAATTCGGATTTCGGGAAATGAGACCGTTTTTTCCGAATGAGTAGCGTCTATTTACCTTATTCGAGTGAAACAAGCTAGCTATCTTTAACGTTAATAGTCGGCAGCCGGAGTAGGAATCTTTCCACACGAAGACAGTCGAAGGTAAGGCATTTTTCTTTTTTACTAATGCTCACATTTGAGGTGCTTTATCTGTGTTGTGTTGCCCCGCTTGCAAGAAATTAACTTGAACATGAATGACATTTTGCTTCCACCTTATCTTTGGCAAAAATGTAGCCAGGCCTTCAACCGCTTATCACCAAGCAACGGAAGAGAAATGTAGAGAATGAAGGAATGAGTCAATTCAATTCTTTGTTTATTTTTAAGCTGGTTGGCTGGCAATTCAATTGAATTCAATATCTCTATTAGACAATCAATTTATGTTTTTGCACTAGTTATTTAATTTAAATGAAATTACTGTTGTATCTCGAGACATAATGTTACATTACACGACCCAGTGGTATTCGATAGCAGTACCGATAAGCTCCGACCATATTGGGTTTCGGGTTATGAGAAATATGGAACAGGTTCTTTATTAGAACTGGGTATCAATACCCATCCCTACCCATGGGGCCTCATAGACTGGTGTTAAGAGGGGAGCAGTCTGTCAACAGCCACATTGGACATCCTAGTGGACCTCTACATTATCACAGTGGACTTCCACAACGGCCCAGTGGACCTCCACAACGGCCCAGTGGAACACCACAACATCCCAGTGGACCTCCACAACATCCCAGTGGACCTCCACAACGGCCCAGTGGAACTCCACAACATCCCAGTGGACCTCCACAACATCCCAGTGGACCTCCACAACAGCCCAGTGGAACTCCACAACATCCCACGTGGTGGACCTCCACAACATCCCAGTGGACCTCCACAACATCCCAGTGGACCTCCACAACGGCCCAGTGGACCTTCACAACGGCCCAGTGGACCTCCACAACATCCCAGTGGACCTCCACAACGGCCCAGTGGACCTCCACAACATCCCAGTGGACCTCCACAACGGCCCAGTGGACCTCTACATTATCACAGTGGACTTCCACAACGGCCCAGTGGACCTCTACATTATCACAGTGGACTTCCACAACATCTTAGTGGACCTCCACAACGGCCCAGTGGACCTCCACAACGGCCCAGTGGACCTCCACAACGGCCCAGTGGACCTCCACAACATCCCAGTGGACCTCCACAACATCCCAGTGGACCTCCACAACATCCCAGTGGACCTCCACAACATCTTAGTGGACCTCCACAATGGCCCAGTGGACCTCCACAACGGCCCAGTGGACCTCCACAACATCCCAGTGGACCTCCACATCGGCCCAGTGGACCTCCACAACGTCTCATTGTCTGTAGCTGCAGCAGGACATCTATAGGTGCATGTTTGCTGTCTGCATGGACTGTTTAGTGTGGCTCTTGTGTCTGTCTGGCTGTGCCCTTTAAATGCCCTCTCACATGTGGAGGTGGGAGGCAGGGTGAAACGGGGAGGGCAGAGGTTTGGAACACGCCTGAAAGCGTGCCAGAGACAGAGAGTGGCCGTGACAGAGATAAAGAAATGGAGGGAGAGCGAGACAGAGTGGTAGAGGGAGAGAGAGAGACGGGGGGGAGGGTCGAGGGGGAGAGAAACATAGGAAAAGTGAGGGAGTGAGAGAGTGCTAGAGAGAGGGAAACAGAGGGAGAGAGAGCCAAAGGAAGAGAGAGGGCGAAAGAGAGAGAAAAGGATACAGAGGTAGAGGTAGAGAGAGAGATAAAGAGAGAGGTAGAGAAAAAAGATGGGTGAGTGACATCTTGGGTTGGTTGAGAGTGAAAGTGGGGGAGCGAGTAAAGAAGAAGACAGAAGAAAGAGTGAGCGAGTGAAATAATACAGAGAGAGAAAAAGAGAGAGAGGGAGAATGTATAATACAGGAGGAGGTTATCAGGTCCTTGGCACAGGGAGGGAGACTCAGAGAAGCTGATTCAGCAGTATGTCTTCCACTACAGACAGCTCCCAGGACGTGGCCAGGGGAAACATTCCACGGGCTGCTCACAAACACACACACACACACACACACACACAGGGGGAGAGAGAGGGTGTTTGTTTGTGTGTGCGTCCCGAAATGTGTGTGTGTACCTCTGTGTTGGCGTGGTTGTGTGCGTGCATGCAATGTGTTTTACGAGTGTTTATCAGTGTGTGTGTGTGTGTGTGTGTGTGTGTGTGTGTGTGTGTGAAGGCACCAGTCACTGTACCATCCCTGCATCCCCGCTTTCCTCTGCCATCTGTTCCCCCTGGCATCCATCCATCTGTTGTTCAAGATAAGTGGAACCATCATCCGCCTCTACAGCTCTCTCTCATCACTCATTGGTTACACTCACATAGTTGTGCCAACTGCACCCACCCACCCATCGCGCACACCGTCATGCCCCGCCCATACTCAAGCCGTATTCATAACTGAACGTGATTCTCCCTTATAGCTCTTATTTATCGGCATGCGAACTGACCGCGGGTTCATTTCCGTTCCAGAGTAGCTCTAGCCTGGCCTCGTCTGTATGCCCCGTATGGTTATTTACCTTTGACTTGTCCGTACGTTCTCTGCAGTGCCAGGGCGTCAGACCGCAGTGCCAGGGCGTCAGACCGCAGTGCCAGGGCGTCAGACCGCAGTGCCAGGGCGTCAGACCGCAGTGCCAGGGCGTCAGACCGCACTGCCAGAGTGTGCTACCTGCCCTCAGCTCATGCAACCTAGTCAGATGCCCAGTAGTGCCAGCTTGGATTTGAGCCGATGGGTTTGTTCAGGATCATATAAAACACACTGGAGCTCTACTGAACCCATCACACTACACTGTTGTCTGTTAAACCACACTGGAGCTCTACTGAACCCATCACACTACACTGTTGTCTGTTAAAACACACTGGAGCTCTACTGAACCCATCACACTACACTGTTGTCTGTTAAAACACACTGGAGCTCTACTGAACCCATCACACTACACTGTTGTCTGTTACAACACACTGGAGCTCTACTGAACCCATCACACTACACTGTTGTCTGTTAAAACACACTGGAGCTCTACTGAACCCATCACACTACACTGTTGTCTGTTAAACATCAGTGGAGCTCTACTGAACCCATCACACTACACTGTTGTCTGTTAAACATCAGTGGAGCTCTACTGAACCCATCACACTACACTGCTGTCTGTTAAACCACACTGGAGCTCTACTGGACCCATCACACTACACTGCTGTCTGTTAAACCACACTGGAGCTCTACATAACCCAGCTCATTGAAACAGTGTTAACCCAGCTCATTGAAACAGTGTTATCCCAGCTCATTGAAACAGTGAGCTCATTGAAACAGTGCTAACCCAGCTCATTGAAACAGTGTTAACCCAGCTCATTGAAACAGTGTTAACCCAGCTCATTGAAACATCACACCCCCGGCCGTGATTTTCCACTAATTATGGTGATAAGGGAAAGAGACTTGGGCAATAGCGCTGCAATCATCTCTACTGAACCCATCACACTACACTGTTGTCTGTTAAACATCAGTGGAGCTCTACTGAACCCATCACACTACACTGTTGTCTGTTAAACATCAGTGGAGCTCTACTGAACCCATCACACTACACTGCTGTCTGTTAAACCACACTGGAGCTCTACTGGACCCATCACACTACACTGCTGTCTGTTAAACCACACTGGAGCTCTACTGAAAACATCACATACGCAATAACTCTAACCCAGCTCATTGAAACAGTGTTAACCCAGCTCATTGAAACAGTGTTATCCCAGCTCATTGAAACAGTGTTAACCCAGCTCATTGAAACAGTGTTAACCCAGCTCATTGAAACAGTGTTAACCCAGCTCATTGAAACAGTGTTAACCCAGCTCATTGAAACAGTGTTAACCCAGCTCATTGAAACAGTGTTAACCCAGCTCATTGAAACAGTGTTAACCCAGCTCATTGAAACAGTGTTAACCCAGCTCATTGAAACAGTGTTAACCCAGCTCATTGAAACAGTGTTAACCCAGCTCATTGAAACAGTGTTAACCCAGCTCATTGAAACAGTGTTAACCCGGCTCATTGAAACAGTGTTAACCCGGCTCATTGAAACAGTGTTAACCCAGCTCACTTTCAGATTGTCTTGGTTAAAAATAAAACCTTGCTCCATTTAAATCGAAAGCCCTTTTTCGGGACAAGGGAGATAGAGTATGTTACTTCCACATAGGTACTCCACATTACAGTGGTTCTGTCCGTACTGTGAGGCAGTATCTAATAGGGCACAGGTGGTTCCGAGGTGATAATATTTGTTTTATCAACTGGTGAGAAACACTCTTTAATCAGAGGCGTGGACGGTTATTAAGATCCTACAAAGTGTGACGGACAGATTTCGTCTCAGTACCCATCATCTAATCAGTTAGAGATGGAATCGTGTCCTCCAGTTGTAATGCGAAACTACATTAAATGAATAAGGATGAATGTGGTTTCTGTAACACCAGAGGATTCTCCAGGTTACGCCAGAAGAATGAATGTGGTTTCTGTAACACCAGAGGATTCTCCATGGTTACGCCAGAAGAATGAATGTGGTTTCTGTAACACCAGAGGATTCACCCTGGTTAAGCCACAAGAATGAATGTGGTTCCTGTAACACCAGAGGATTCTCCCTGGTTACGCCAGAAGAATGAATGTGGTTTCTGTAACACCAGAGGATTCTCCTGGTTACGCCAAAAGAATGAATGTGGTTTCTGTAACACCAGAGGATTCTCCCAGGTTACGCCAGAAGAATGAATGTGGTTTCAGTAACACCAGAGGATTCTCCCAGGTTACGCCAGAAGAATTAATGTGGTTTCTATAACACCAGAGGATTCACCCAGGTTACGCCAGAAGAATTAATGTGGTTTCTGTAACACCAGAGGAGTCTCCCTGGTTACGCCAGAAGAATGAATGTGGTTTCTGTAACACCAGAGGAGTCTCCCTGGTTACGCCAGAAGAATGAATGTGGTTTCTGTAACACCAGAGGATTCTCCCAGAAGAATGAATGTGGTTTCTGTTATTCTCCATGGCCAGAAGAATGAATGTGGTTTCTGTAAGTCTCCTGGTTACGCCAGAAGAATGAATGTGGTTTCTCCATGGTTACGCCAGAAGAATGAATGTGGTTTCTGTAATTCTCCTGGTTACCAGAGAAGTCTAACACCAGAGGATTCTCCTGGTTACGCCAGAAGAATGAATGTGGTTTCTGTAACACCAGAGGAGTCTCCCTGGTTACGCCAGAAGAATGAATGTGGTTTCTGTAACACCAGAGGATTCTCCATGGTTACGCCAGAAGAATGAATGTGGTTTCTGTAACACCAGAAGATTTTCCATGGTTACGCCAGAAGAATTAATGTGGTTTCTGTAACACCAGAGGAGTCTCCTTGGTTACGCCAGATGAATTAATGTGGTTTGTGTAATGTGGTTGGAGGTTTGGCCTTTCCTTCTCCCAGAGATGACAATCAGCCTTACTGTGGATGTGATCACATGTGACTCTTTGGCATGTACCATATTTACTGTCTGGAGCAGTCAGACGCTGGCAGGGACTATCTGTAGATCTGGTGAAGACCGTGGTGTGTTTTCTGTAAAGGCTGTCTTCGTCTGCTAACAACGACCATGACCACAAAGATTAAAGACGCGATGAGCAGAAGACCGTGCGGATAAAAACATGGACAGCCCTGTTTCTCTCCTGCTCTGGTCTATTTCGTCTTCCTCATATTGAGAACAGAACAGTCTCATCATCTTTCTCCAGTCCATCTCGTCTCCTCCATATTGAAAACAGGACAGCGTGTCTCTCAGCTTCCCCGGGAAAATAGGCCGCCGTGGCAGTCAGTCGAAGACACCTCATCCTGCCAACACCCCCCGGCATCTGAATCCAGAGCACGTCAGGGGGGGGGGTGTTCGGCACCGAGGTATCGGCCACACCGAGGACACGACCCCCCGGCCGTGATTTTCCACGGCTCGTCACAGCGACCTCCTTCGCTAATTATGGTGATAAGGGAAAGAGACTTGGGCAATAGCGCTGCAATCATCTCCACGACCGCCGCCCCCGCTGCAAGTTGTCCAGGCCCCGTTAAGATGCATGACGTGATAAACGCTGTTGATATCTAGCCGAGCAATCCGGAGGACGACAGAGGGAGCGGGGAGATGCCAGGTGGGAGACCTATCTATCCTAATAGTCAGGGAGGTGAGAAATGAATCCTGAGTTGAGAAATCTCTGCTTTCTCACTCATCACTCCTCATTCATGTCCTTCATCTCTCTCTCTCTCTCGCTTTCTCTCCTGTATCCCTCGTCTTCATCTCTTAATCCCCCTCGCTCTCCTGGTGGATTTGGTTGATTTGGAACGGCGCCTCAGCAGAACGATGGGGCCACAAGCTGCCCTTGGAGACCAAATCATTCTGCTGAGAGAATATGAACCTAGACAGTAGCAATGTGCGGTTTCGGCTCTCATTACACCTCCCATAACGAGACCATACCTAACCTGTCCCCCTGTCAGCCTGCCATCCCACCATGGCGTTTGAATACTAACAGACAAAGTAGGCCTCCCAATAGAGCAACGCTGTTTTATTTCCTCGTGTCTTCATATCTAAGTCCATGTAATGAGTATCGTAAAATATGGTACAGCATTGACAATCACCAATATCTCCCTCACATTTGATTACGCTTTTAGTCTCTCCGATTTTTATTTGTGTGCCTCTTTCCTCATCTCGTTCTGTAATGCCGTGTTCCCACTGCTGGTTTGAGCAGTTTGAACACGGCACGGTATCGCCAAAATCATCATTAGCCCATTTTCCGTGCAAATGAAACCGGACACCACAGTCCACTACACGAACACATGTCGAAAAACGCGGCATAAATATCTCTGAGCCTCATTAAGCCTGACCCGCCTTACCTCCTTTACCTCTCTACCTCTTCTACCCTCTCTAATCTCTCTCTAATACCCTCTCTTTACCCTCTCTAATCCCTCATTCTCTACCTCATCTACCCTCTAATCCCCCATTCTCTACCTCATCTACCCTCTAATCTCTCATTCTCTACCTCATCTACCCTCTCTAATCCCTCATTCTCTACCTCATCTACCCTCTAATCCCCCATTCTCTACCTCATCTACCCTCTCTAATCCCTCATTCTCTACCTCATCTACCCTCTAATCCCCCATTCTCTACCTCATCTACCCTCTCTAATCCCTCATTCTCTACCTCATCTACCCTCTCTAATCTCTCATTCTCTACCTCGTCTACCCTCTAATCTCTCATTCTCTACCTCATCTACCCTCTCTAATCCCTCATTCTCTACCTCATCTACCCTCTAATCCCCCATTCTCTACCTCATCTACCCTCTCTAATCCCTCATTCTCTACCTCATCTACCCTCTAATCCCCCATTCTCTACCTCATCTACCCTCTCTAATCCCTCATTCTCTACCTCATCTACCCTCTAATCCCCCATTCTCTACCTCATCTACCCTCTCTAATCCCTCATTCTCTACCTCATCTACCCTCTCTAATCTCTCATTCTCTACCTCGTCTACCCTCTCTAATCCCTCATTCTCTACCTCGTCTACCCTCTCTAATCCCTCATTCTCTACCTCATCTACCCTCTAATCCCTCATTCTCTACCTCATCTACCCTCTCTAATCCCTCATTCTCTACCTCATCTACCCCTCTAATCTCTCATTCTCTACCTCATCTACCCTCTAATCTCTCATTCTCTACCTCGTCTACCCTCTCTAATCCCTCATTCTCTACCTCATCTACCCTCTCTAATCTCTCATTCTCTACCTCGTCTACCCTCTCTAATCCCTCATTCTCTACCTCATCTACCCTCTCTAATCCCTCATTCTCTACCTCATCTACCCTCTCTAATCCCTCATTCTCTACCTCATCTACCCTCTCTAATCCCTCATTCTCTACCTCATCTACCCTCTCTAATCCCTCATTCTCTACCTCATCTACCCTCTAATCCCCCATTCTCTACCTCATCTACCCTCTAATCCCCCATTCTCTACCTCGTCTACCCTCTCTAATCCCTCATTCTCTACCTCATCTACCCTCTAATCCCTCATTCTCTACCTCATCTACCCTCTAATCCCCCATTCTCTACCTCGTCTACCCTCTCTAATCCCTCATTCTCTACCTCATCTACCCTCTCTAATCTCTCATTCTCTACCTCATCTACCCTCTAATCCCCCATTCTCTACCTCATCTACCCTCTCTAATCTCTCATTCTCTACCTCGTCTACCCTCTCTAATCCCTCATTCTCTACCTCATCTACCCTCTCTAATCCCTCATTCTCTACCTCATCTACCCTCTAATCCCTCATTCTCTACCTCGTCTACCCTCTCTAATCCCTCATTCTCTACCTCATCTACCCTCTAATCCCCCATTCTCTACCTCATCTACCCTCTAATCCCCCATTCTCTACCTCGTCTACCCTCTCTAATCCCTCATTCTCTACCTCATCTACCCTCTCTAATCCCTCATTCTCTACCTCATCTACCCTCTCTAATCCCTCATTCTCTACCTCATCTACCCTCTCTTCTCCCCATTCTCTACCTCATCTACCCTCTCTAATCCCTCATTCTCTACCTCATCTACCCTCTCTAATCCCTCATTCTCTACCTCATCTACCCTCTCTAATCCCTCATTCTCTACCTCATCTACCCTCTAATCCCTCATTCTCTACCTCATCTACCCTCTCTAATCCCCCATTCTCTACCTCATCTACCCTCTCTAATCCCTCATTCTCTACCTCATCTACCCTCTCTAATCCCTCATTCTCTACCTCATCTACCCTCTCTAATCTCTCATTCTCTACCTCATCTACCCTCTAATCCCCCATTCTCTACCTCATCTACCCTCTCTAATCCCTCATTCTCTACCTCATCTACCCTCTCTAATCTCTCATTCTCTACCTCGTCTACCCTCTCTTGCCTCTTTGCTGCACTCTGTTTCAGGCGAATTCGGTGAGGTAATGAGTCTGACAGAGATAAAGGAGCGACCATTTGCAGACTATCAGTAAACTCCACACAATTCATTCTAACTAGAAGGTCACGGGCACAACCACTGCACCCTTTCTCCTGGGGATTTTAGGCAAAGAAACACGAGAAACAGAAATAAATCTAATTTAGCTGGAAATAATTTTTCCCTTATTGCTGGTATAGCCTTCGAGACACTTGGAGGGGACAGAAACACGTTTCTAGAACATTTCTAGAAGCGTAGAAACACGTTTAGTATTGCCTCAATATCTGTCTGAAACATTTCTAGAAGCGTAGAAACACGTTTAGTATTGCCTCACTATCTGTCTGAAACATTTTTAGAATGAAAGATGATAGCAGTAGATAGCAAGAGCTTGCATATAGCTTGTACAAGGCCAACGCACACTGATTAGACAAAACATTATAACTAGCATAGTACGCTGTCGGTTCTCCCTGTGCTGATAGCAGCAGATCCTGTACGTTGTGAGGTGGGGCCTCCACGGATCGTCTAGTTTGTCCAGCACATCCCCCAGGTGCTAAATTGGGTTAAGATCCGTGGAATTTTGAGGCCAGGACAACACCCTGAACTTCCCATCATGTTCCTCAAATTATTCCCGAACAATGTGTGCAGTGTGGCAGGGTGCAGTATCCTGCTGATAGAGGCCACTGCCATCAGGGAATACCAATATCATGAATGGGTGTGGCTGGTCTGCCATGATGTTGGATAGATGGATAGATGGATGGATAGATGGATGGATAGAGGGATAGATGGATGGATAGAGGGATAGATGGATAGAAAGAGGGATAGATGGATAGAGGGATAGATGGATAGAAAGAGGGATAGATGGATAGATGGATAGATGGATAGAAAGAGGGATAGATGGATAGAAAGAGGGATAGATGGATGGATAGAGGGATATATGGATAGAGGGATAGATGGATAGAGGGATAGAGGGATAGAGGGATAGATGGATGGAAAGAGGGATATATGGATAGATGGATAGATGGATAGATGGATAGATGGATAGATGGATAGATGGATAGATGGATAGATGGATAGATGGATAGATGGATAGATGGATAGATATATAGATATATAGATGGATAGATGGATAGATGGATAGATGGATAGATGGATAAATATATAGATAGATGGATAGATAGATGGATATATAGATGGATGGATAGATAGATGGATAGATGGATAGATGGATGGATGGATGGATGGATGGATGGATGGATAGATGGATAGATGGATAGATAGATATTGATTACAATGGTGAAAAAGCAGAAATAAAGCATTTCATTCACCAGCTTTTGAAAGGCTGGGGACATTAATGTTAACTGACATTAATTTTAACAAACATTCAAGCAAGCATATAGTATGCATAAAACCAGACACACACACACACATACACACTGAAAGCGAATTAAACTGAATCGTTAGTTAGAAGAAAGGTCATGATTATTTATTTCTTTGAAGTTTATACTTCTAAGCCCTACGTTATTAGGTCATTTGTGTTTGACATGTTAACAGGCATTTGGTTCATTTCCTATTTAAACATGCAGCCAGTGGAAAATGTTAGAAAATAAATGAGAGAAAAATATGTGACCATGTTTGTAAAATATTCAAAATGTGTAATGTCTGTTACAAAATTGAGCTGTGTGTGCGTATAATGTGCAGCTATATATGTAAGTGTGTGTTCATGTGTTTTCGTGTGTGTGTGGGCGTGTGTATATATACATCTACACATCTTGTCAATTGCGTCTGCTGATTAGGCTTGTGCAGGTTGATGTTTTAATAAAAGCATTTGATTGGCCTGTACTGTACATGGTACATGGTAATGGTATTCCCGACCCTCTATCAGTAGGATAATGAGTACATAGTAATGGTATTCCCGACCCTCTATCAGTAGGATAATGAGTACATAGTAATGGTATTCCCGACCCTCTATCAGTAGGATAATGAGTACATAGTAATGGTATTCCCGACCCACTATCAGTAGGATAATGAGTACATAGTAATGGTATTCCCGACCCTCTATCAGTAGGATAATGAGTACATAGTAATGGTATTCCCGACCCTATATCAGTAGGATAATGAGTACATAGTAATGGTATTCCCGACCCTCTATCAGTAGGATAATGAGTACATAGTAATGGTATTCCCGACCCACTATCAGTAGGATAATGAGTACATAGTAATGGTATTCCCGACCCTCTATCAGTAGGATAATGAGTACATAGTAATGGTATTCCCGACCCTCTATCAGTAGGATAATGAGTACATAGTAATGGTATTCCCGACCCTCTATCAGTAGGATAATGAGTACATAGTAATGGTATTCCCGACCCTCTATCAGTAGGATAATGAGAACATAGTAATGGTATTCCCGACCCTACATCAGTAGGATAATGAGTACATAGTAATGGTATTCCCGACCCACTATAAGTAGGATAATGAGTACATAGTAATGGTATTCCCGACCTATATCAGTAGGATAATGAGTACATAGTAATGGTATTCCCGACCCTCTATCAGTAGGATAATGAGTACATAGTAATGGTATTCCCGACCCTCTATCAGTAGGATAATGAGTACATAGTAATGGTATTCCCGACCCTCTATCAGTAGGATAATGAGTACATAGTAATGGTATTCCCGACCCTCTATCAGTAGGATAATGAGTACATAGTAATGGTATTCCTGTCCCTCTATCAGTAGGATAATGAGTACATAGTAATGGTATTCCTGACCCTCTATCAGTAGGATAATGAGTACATAGTAATGGTATTCCCGACCCTCTATCAGTAGGATAATGAGTACATAGTAATGGTATTCCCGACCCTCTATCAGTAGGATAATGAGTACATAGTAATGGTATTCCCGACCCTCTATCAGTAGGATAATGAGTACATAGTAATGGTATTCCCGACCCTCTATCAGTAGGATAATGAGTACATAGTAATGGTATTCCCGACCCTCTATCAGTAGGATAATGAGTACATAGTAATGGTATTCCCGACCCTCTATCAGTAGGATAATGAGTACATAGTAATGGTATTCCCGACTCTCTATTTGTAGGATAATGAGTACATAGTAATGGTATTCCCGACCCTATATCAGTAGGATAATGAGTACATAGTAATGGTATTCCCGACTCTCTATCAGTAGGATAATGAGTACATAGTAATGGTATTCCCGACCCTATATCAGTAGGATAATGAGTACATAGTAATGGTATTCCCGACCCTCTATCAGTAGGATATTGAGTACATAGTAATGGTATTCCTGACCCTCTATCAGTAGGATAATGAGTACATAGTAATGGTATTCCTGACCCTCTATCAGTAGGATAATGAGTACATAGTAATGGTATTCCTGACCCTCTATCAGTAGGATAATGAGTACATAGTAATGGTATTCCTGACCCTCTATCAGTAGGATAATGAGTCCTGCCACACTGCACACATCGTTTAGGATTGTTTTGAGGAAGATGATGATGAGTTTCAGCTGTTACCCTGTTCTCCAAATTCTCCAGTTCTCAATCTAAGCATCTGTGGAATGTGTTTGCCCATCATGTCAGATCCATCAGTGTATATAGGCATGTATAGATACGTACAGGTTCCCATCATAAAGAAACTGTCTGATTTCAAAGGGTGCACAAATGAAGGGCGGTTGTCTTTGTGACTAGACTACGGCAGGAAGCTGGTAATGAATTTCAAGAGTTCAAGACGAAGAGTACATCGAATTAAGTACTTGCCCTCACTGGAGCGTTAAATTGCTTCAAAACAAAAAAGAAAAACGAATCCGAGCATTGGGCGAAATGAAACCATGTTGCCTGCTGATGTCAACATGTGTCCAAATCTCGAATTAACCTAACTGTAGTCCGGACTAACAAAATACAGTATGTACCAGCCTGTATTCCTATAACACCTTATACAGTATGTACCAGCCTGTATTCCTATAACACCTTATACAGTATGTACCAGCCTGTATTCCTATAACACCTTATACAGTATGTACCAGCCTGTATTCCTATAACACCTTATACAGTAGGTACCAGCCTGTATTCCTATAACACCTTATACAGTATGTACCAGCCTGTATTCCTATAACACCTTATACAGTATGTACCAGCCTGTATTCCTATAACACCTTATACAGTATGTACCAGCCTGTATTCCTATAACACCTTATACAGTATGTACCAGCCTGTATTCCTATAACACCTTATACAGTATGTACCAGCCTGTATTCCTATAACACCTTATACAGTATGTACCAGCCTGTAAAATGAACATCGCTGTTTTAAAGAACGTCTCAATGGATTCTTACAAATGAAATTAAACAAAACGTAATATTCTTTAACTGTTTCCCTCGAGTCTAATTATGTAGTAACAATATGTGATAGCAAGCATGTAAAATCTGTTTGTCTTGTATCCCTATAGTGAAAAGCAAATAATTCTGAAATGAAAAGACAAGTGGCTGTTGACCTTTTATTAGACAAAGTCTGTGTGTAATTTTGGCTGATTCTATTAAATCATGAGTAGGCGACAATATATTATCTAAAACTACAATGGAGCATATTACCTGGTGAGATATTCTGCATATCTTTTTAAAATGTGCCAATAATTTGAGGAGACTACATGCTGTATGTCTAGTAGTACATACAGTATGTCTCTACCTATACATGCTGTATGTCTAGTAGTACATGCTGTATGTCTCTTCCTCTACATGCTGTATGTCTTTACTTCTACACGCTGTTTGTCTTTACTTCTACTTGCTGTATGTCTTTACTTCTACATGCTGTATGTCTCTACTTCTACATGCTGTATGTCTCTACTTCTACATGTTGTATGTCTTTACTTCTACATGCTGTATGTCTCTACTTCTACATGCTTTATGTCTTTACTTCTATATGCTATATCTCTACTTCTACATGCTGTATGTCTCTACTTCTACATACTGTATGTCTCTACTTCTACATGCTGTATGTCTCTACTTGTACATGTTGTATGTCTCTAGTTGTACATGCTGTATGTCTCTACATCTACATACTGTATGTCTCTTCCTCTACATGCTGTATGTCTCTACTTCTACATGCTGTATGTCTCTACTTCTACATGTTGTATGTCTCTACTTCTACATGCTGTATGTCTCTACTTCTACATGTATGTATCTACTTTTTCAACAGGTCTCTCCTACTTCTACACGTTTCTACAACTTCTAAGAGACTGTCATTATCCCGCAGTTCTCACCTTTCCTCCACAACACACCACTTGTCACGAGAATATTTACGAACCTCTCAACATCTCCTGTTTTGTTCGGGGAAAAAAATGATTACAAAAGTGAATAAAATGCTTCCTCAGTAAACCTGCAAAGAATGGTTCAAAATCAGTCTACCACTGTGTAATGGTAAATGCCTCCCCCAAGCAACACATTTCAGTTTTATTTCCTTATGAACATTCCCGGAAATGAAACCAATGTCTCCTTAAACACAGATATTACCTTTGAGTTTCAGACATAAAAAAAATATCAGAACATAATAACATTAGAAATTCAGCAGTATAAGATAACAGGTTAGGGGTTTGATTCCATTAAAAAAGCACTGCATGTCAAGTGATATCTGGATTATTATAATTTTTTTAATTAGTTATATTGATTTCTTTCTCTGTCCTCTCAAACCCCCTAGGCAGCATTACCTAAAGCCCTCCAGTACTCTACACTGTATACATTACTGTTCTCTGTCCTCTCAAACCACCTAGGCAGCATTACCTAAAGCCCTCCAGTACTCTACACTGTATACATTACTGTTCTCTGTCCTCTCAAACCACCTAGGCAGCATTACCTAAAGCCCTCCAGTACTCTACACTATGTACATTACTGTTCTCTGTCCTCTCAAACCACCTAGGCAGCATTACCTAAAGCCCTCCAGTACTCTACACTGTATACATTACTGTTCTCTGTCCTCTCAAACCACCTAGGCAGCATTACCTAAAGCCCTCCAGTACTCTACACTGTATACATTACTGTTCTCTGTCCTCTCAAACCACCTAGGCAGCATTACCTAAAGCCCTCCAGTACTCTACACTGTGTACAT
>CM055735.1:14051166-14096665 GCA_029465975.1 Dallia pectoralis | reverse complement strand
CAGTATTGACCAGACTGATGAAACAGCCTACAACAAGAGGCGAGGGACAGAGAGAAAAGATGGGACTGAGAGGGAAGAAACTGGCTGGAGATGTAGAGGAAACGGGAGAGAGATGGGGAGAGAGAAGGAGGCGCGCACTTCAGTTGTAACATTGTACCATGTACTGCTTCTTTTTGTTCTCTCTTCCCCTCTTTTTAATCTTTCTCTCTCTCGCTCTCTCCACCTCTCTCTCTCTCCCTCTGTCTATATGTACTGTCTCTTTATACTCTTTGTCTTAGCTCCTCCTCTCAGTCCCACTGTGACTGCTGGCAGGCTACAGTTTTCTTGTCATGTCTATTGCTTCCTCTCCACATTTCATGTTTACCTTTTTCCGCTCTTCCTTTGTTACTCATTATTCTTACTTTCACACATCCTCCGTTTCTGTTTCTGGATTGACTGAATAATCTTAGTCAGCTTCATGAGTCTAGAAATGCTAAGGGAGGAAATATGAAGAAGTCCTCTTCGTCCTCTTCATGAGTCGATAGAAATGATAAGGGGGGTAAATATGAAGGGGTCCTCTTTGTCATCTTCATAAGTCTAGAAACGCTAAGGGAGTTAAAGATGAAGAATTCATCTCCCTCTTCTTCATGAGTCTAGAAATGCTAAGGGAGGAAATATGAAGAAGTCCTCTTCGTCATCTTCATGAGTCTAGAAATGCTAAGGGGGGTGAAGATCAGAAAGTACTTTTCAAAAATGTCAAGTAAAGTAGAGAAGTCATTTTCCCAAATTGTAACGTAAATAATGAAGGTTGAACGATGACTCCATAATTCAGTTAGAGACAAGGCAATTGTTCTAAGATTCATTAAAACTGATGAAAAAGTAATTACTTATTAAACAGGAGAACGTTTCTGAGGAAACATCAGTGTCATGTGCCCATTTCGCCACCCACCGCAAGTCCATCGGCCGGAGGATAATGTTTTTTATTCCATGGATCCGCTTTTTAGCGTATTAAATTGTGTCTCGAAGCCTTAAAGGTGAGAAAAGCCGTTCCCTAACAACCATGGTGGCGTGTCAGTTTACTTCCTGTAGGATTTAGCTGAGTAAGCATCCTTAAGAGAAACTTCTGCCTCCTGCCACTGGGCGCTATGACACCCCTAACTGCCAGTCTGACACCTCTTCACACAAACACACACCTCCTGATGCAGACACACCTCCTCACACACACACAAACACACACACACACGCACACACACGCACACACACACACACATAGATTCTGACACAGACACACATTCTTACACAGACAGACATTCACGCACACACATCCTCACCCTATCCCTCACTGGCGCTCAGAGAATTGACTTCTTCGTTGACCGCACGTGTGTCTGCCTGCGTGTGGTTTGTGTTTTTGCGTCCCCACCCCCTCACCCCCCGCCCAATACCCAGACCTGAACCCGGAGAAAACACTCACGTCTTTAAGGCAGCCCATGAAGTTGTTGCTGACGGGGGACCCGGGCAGGTCGGCCGTGTTGGGGCTCCCCCCGATGTAGAAGAAGTCGTCAGACCCCAGCATGGTGTAGTCCTCCTGGGTGTAACCAGTCGTGGTCAAAATACCATCCACAGATATGGTCACCTGGGCGGGACAGGGGCCGAGAAGAGACAGGTGGAGGTGGATGGATGGATGGATGGAGAGAGATCGGCGGGTGGAGAGACAGATTTAGAGAAGGAATAATTAAATGAAAGTGAGAGACAGGTACATGAAAGGATAGATGGAGAGACAGAGATGGAGAGACAGGCAGAGATGTGTACACGGCATATTGGATGGGTGGGACAGAGAGTGAAGAGAAAGAGTAGAAAAGTGTAGGGGGGAGGGGAGAGGAAAGGAAGAAGTTGCATTAAACACTGGCGATGGGCGGGGCTGCCCCCTACGTTGTCATCTTACGTGTTACCAATTGGTCGGTTTGGAGCAGCTCTGAGGGGAGTGGCCTGGGAGTGCAGCTGGGCTGGACCAATAGCACGGCACCTTTTTCACCCTCAAACAGCTAAAGTCTAGTCAGACTAGTCGGAACAACTTTGAGTTTACCGCCTAGCAAACCAGGCAGACGACAACATCCGCACATTGTTGAAGTAAGCCCTTTCACGGTGTCAAATAACCTCAAAGAACGACTATTCTGTCTGCGTTCCAAGTCAAACATCAAGACAAACGGGAAATAAAAAAATTATTTCCTACGAATATTTAATTGCCAAAGGTTGTGTCTTTTGTGCGTGGTTCTGGTGCAAGCGGTGTCTTTGATCACTGTCAGAGCGGAGAGCGCCGGGCGTAATCAAACGTACACACCGTCAGGATTAAGAAGGAGGGGAGATGGCCCGACTGAGGAACATGCCATTGTTCTCCTTTCATGAAATGTAAAAAAAGGTGTCAGTTCTTTTTTGACATCTAAAGGTGCCACAGGCTATTAACTTCTGGGTTCATTAGTATTAGTATCACAGAGGCACCAGAGCAACCAACATAGCAACCACCATAGACACCTCCAGAGCATTATACAAAGCATCACCTAGACCATCCACTAGAACAGTCACGAGATAGAGAACCCCCTAGAACACCCCTAAAGCATCCACTAGAACTTTCATAAGAGCATCCCCTAGATTATTTTTGTGGGTTGCGAGTTGAAAGGAGGGGGGCTATTTAACACGTCACACAAAACGTTGCATTAATCCACAGGGGGACTATTTAACATGTAGCACCATACTGTGGCATTAATCCATAGGGGGACTATTTAACATGTAGCACCATACTGTGGCATTAATCCATAGGGGGACTATTTAACATGTAGCACCATACTGTGGCATTAATCTATAGGGGGACTATTTAACATGTAGCACCATACTGTGGCATTAATCCATAGGGGGACTATTTAACATGTAGCACCATACTGTGGCATTAATCTATAGGGGGACTATTTAACATGTAGCACCATACTGTGGCATTAATCTGTAGGGGACTATTTAACATGCACCATGTATTAATCTATAGCATCATATTGTGGCATTGATCCATAGGGGGACTATTTAACATGTAGCACCATACTGTGGCATTAATCTATAGGGGGACTATTTAACATGTAGCACCATACTGTGGCATTAATCCACAGGGGGACTATTTAACATGTAGCACCATACTGTGGCATTAATCTATAGGGGGACTATTTAACATGTAGCACCATACTGTGGCATTAATCTATAGGGGGACTATTTAACATGTAGCACCATACTGTGGCATTAATCTATAGGGGGACTATTTAACATGTAGCACCATACTGTGGCATTAATCCACAGGGGGACTATTTAACATGTAGCACCATACTGTGGCATTAATCTATAGGGGGACTATTTAACATGTAGCACCATACTGTGGCATTAATCTGTAGGGGACTATTTAGCATGTAGCATCATATTGTGGCATTGATCCATAGGGGGACTATTTAACATGTAGCACCATACTGTGGCATTAATCTATAGGGGGACTATTTAGCATGTAGCACCATACTGCTACATTGATCCATAGGGGGTCTATTTAGCATGTAGCACCAGAGTGTTGCATTGATCCATAAGAGGTCTATTTAGCATGTAGCACCAGAGTGTTGCATTGATCCACACTGACACTAGTCACAGTGGGAAGGAAATCACATTTGAAATCGGACCGATTGAAGTTACTATGAGGTGCGAATAGATAAAAATGCACAATTCGCCACGTAACAGACGTGTGTATTATATGTGTCGATTGTAATAAATGTGCAACCTTGACACGTTCCTCCCTAATCATAAGGACGAGGAAGTGTTTAGCATCAAAGCCCTCTCTGATAAGGGCTGCACTGGCGCCCTAGGAACACTGCGACTGTTCTCCGTGAGTTGTGAGGACATCGAAGCGTCTTGCCAAGCGACTAGATTTGCATTGGATTTTACATTCCGATAGCAATTTATATTGTAATTACACTAATAGCCCTGGCTGCCGTTGCGTCTATGCCTTCCAATCTCTAATTTGACATCTGTTGTTTCACATACTCACTGTACCACACACAGGACAACTGTCGCGCACTCGGCTCGCTGTGAATAACAGGGCTTTTACACAGTGCAAATTCTTTGTATGGAAAATGTTCTCGAATTTAATTCCTCTGGTACTGTAATTATTTGAGAAGGAGTAAAATATGTATAATCATTCAGGTTATTATTTTCTTCTTCGTGTTCTCTTTAAATCAAGAACATCTAGACAGTTCATCAGTTGAATCGGTTTTGTCAATAGTTGCAAATGTATCCCATTACAGACTGAAGCCTCTGGGGGATTCGTATTGCTTGGTGTTCTTGAAATCAGCTCCTCTAAACGACCTCATAAAGTCAGACGTCATTAGTAAATCTGGATAAGACCAACTGCAACAGTGCGGAATAATTTGACTCCCTAATCCCAATCAACGACGGACAACCTTGCTACCAAACGGCGTCTCGTAACAAATCTGAAAAGACAAAACCACTCCATTTACCATTTTCACCAAGACTAGCCAGGGAAACAAAAGCCAATAGAAATATGTCTGCTGAGAGTCAAAAACAGTGCCGTAACCATGAGACCTAGTTCTCTTGAAGGTCTTGGAAATAACCCAAATGCCACTCCATAGGTCTCGTCCCCTGCTGAGCACTCAATTTTATTTTGACGTACTTCCCTCGAAACAGGGCAACACATTTTTATGTCTGCTGACACTATTTTATGGAAAATCTAGTTTTGGTCGTTCTTTTAGGAAATGTAGAAGAGGTGGCGGTGGTGGTGGTGGTGGTGGCGGTGCTGGTGGCGGCGGTAGAGCTTGGCACATCCCGGGTCCTCCTGGGGGGTTGGGGGCAAGGGCAGGGTTGGTGATATATTCGCCTGCGACACGCTTGAGGGTCAGGGGTCCTGTGGGGAGAGGAGACTGAGGGGAGGGGAGGAGGGTCAACGTTACTGTATCCGTCCATGTTTCTAGGAGCGTCAGAGCGTTTCAACGGGACCACGTCCATGACTCATCAAAACCCGTGATCCGTCACAAGCGACTCGTTCACTCCACATAAGAAGAAAAGCCTTTCTTAGCCGCTACCATCGAGGCGAGTGGGCGAAACGCTAGCCCAACCCTTTATACTGCGGCGATGCCAACCGGAGCTGGTTTGGCAACACGCCCCTCTGTGTTCAGCTGTATGGCAGCTGGTGGTACAGCGCTACGCTAGCCTGGCACTAGGTCCAGTTTAGCACCTGACACTGGATCTAGTAGAGCACTATGCTAGCCTGGCACTGGGTCCAGTAGTTAGCTTCATCAGCGAGCCATTAATGGAGGAAGCACCAGCCTGATGCCAGCCACCTGTGAGGATTCCAGCTGAAACAGGAAAAATAAGAGATTAAGACTTGTTTTCTTTTGTTTTGGCCCTCTTTCCCGACACAAACTATCATATTATTTCTGCAGAAAACAAAGCTTTGCTTGGACTTGAGCCAGATCATAACCCACTGGCCAGAAGTATCAGCAAATGAGGAGAGATTGTGTGGATCTGTATTTAACCTAATATAGTAATACTGTCTGGTCTGATCTGTATAAACCTAACATAGTAATACTGTCTGGTCTGATCTGTACCTAATATAGTAATACTGCCTGGTCTGATCTGTATTTAACCTAATATAGTAATACTGTCTGGTCTGATCTGTATAAACCTAATATAGTAATAGGCTACTGTCTGATCTGTATAAACCTAATATAGTAATACTGTCTGGTCTGATCTGTATAAACCTAATATAGTAATACTGTCTGGTCTGATCTGTACCTAATATAGTAATACTGCCTGGTCTGATCTGTATTTAACCTAATATAGTAATACTGTCTGGTCTGATCTGTATAAACCTAATATAGTAATACTGTCTGGTCTGTATAAACCTAATATAGTAATACTGTCTGGTCTGATCTGTACCTAATATAGTAATACTGCCTGGTCTGATCTGTATTTAACCTAATATAGTAATACTGTCTGGTCTGATCTGTATAAACCTAATATAGTAATAGGCTACTGTCTGATCTGTATAAACCTAATATAGTAATACTGTCTGGTCTGATCTGTACCTAATATAGTAATACTGCCTGGTCTGATCTGTATTTAACCTAATATAGTAATACTGTCTGGTCTGATCTGTATAAACCTAATATAGTAATACTGTCTGGTCTGATCTGTATAAACCTAATATAGTAATACTGTCTGGTCTGATCTGTATTTAACCTAATATAGTAATACTGTCTGGTCTGATCTGTATAACCTAATATAGTAATACTGTCTGGTCTGTATTTAACCTAATATAGTATTAAACCTAATATAGTAATACTGTCTGGTCTGATCTGTATAAACCTAATATAGTAATACTGTCTGGTCTGATCTGTATAAACCTAATATAGTAATACTGTCTGGTCTGATCTGTATTTAACCTAATATAGTAATACTGTCTGGTCTGATCTGTATAAACCTAATATAGTAATACTGTCTGGTCTGATCTGTATTTAACCTAATATAGTAATACTGTCTGGTCTGATCTGTATTTAACCTAATATAGTAATACTGTCTGGTCTGATCTGTATTTAACCTAATATAGTAATACTGTCTGGTCTGATCTGTATTTAACCTAATATAGTAATACTGTCTGGTCTGATCTGTATTTAACCTAATATAGTAATACTGTCTGGTCTGATCTGTATTTAACCTAATATAGTAATACTGTCTGGTCTGATCCGTATTTAACCTAATATAGTAATACTGTCTGGTCTGATCCGTATTTAACCTAATATAGTAATACTGTCTGGTCTGATCTGTATTTAACCTAATATAGTAATACTGTCTGGTCTGATCCTAATATAGTAATAGGCTACTGTCTGATTTAACCTAATATAGTAATACTGTCTGGTCTGATCTGTATAAACCTAATATAGTAATACTGTCTGGTCTGACTGTATTTAACTAATACTGTCTGTCTGAAACCTAATATAGTAATACTGTCTGGTCTGATCCGTATTTAACCTAATATAGTAATACTGTCTGGTCTGATCCTGGTCTGATCTGTATTTAACCTAATATAGTAATACTGTCTGGTCTGATCCTAATATAGTACCTAATATAGTAATACTGTCTGGTCTGATCTGTATTTAACCTAATATAGTAATACTGTCTGGTCTGATCTGTATAAACCTAATATAGTAATACTGTCTGGTCTGATCTGTATTTAACCTAATATAGTAATACTGTCTGGTCTGATCTGTATAAACCTAATATAGTAATACTGTCTGGTCTGATCTGTATAAACCTAATATAGTAATACTGTCTGGTCTGATCTGTATAAACCTAATATAGTAATACTGTCTGGTCTGATCTGTATAAACCTAATATAGTAATACTGTCTGGTCTGATCTGTATTTAACCTAATATAGTAATACTGTCTGGTCTGATCTGTATTTAACCTAATATAGTAATACTGTCTGGTCTGATCTGTATTTAACCTAATATAGTAATACTGTCTGGTCTGATCTGTATTTAACCTAATATAGTAATACTGTCTGGTCTGATCTGTATAAACCTAATATAGTAATACTGTCTGGTCTGAATAAACCTAATATAGTAATACTGTCTGGTCTGATCTGTATTTAACCTAATATAGTAATACTGTCTGGTCTGATCTGTATTTAACCTAATATAGTAATACTGTCTGGTCTGATCTGTATTTAACCTAATATAGTAATACTGTCTGGTCTGATCCCTAATATAGTAATACTTAACCTAATATAGTAATACTGTCTGGTCTGGTCCTGTATCTGTATCCGTAAACCTAATATAGTAATACTGTCTGGTCTGATCCGTATTTAACCTAATATAGTAATACTGTCTGGTCTGATCCGTATTTAACCTAATATAGTAATACTGTCTGGTCTGATCCGTATTTAACCTAATATAGTAATACTGTCTGGTCTGATCCGTATTTAACCTAATATAGTAATACTGTCTGGTCTGATCCGTATTTAACCTAATATAGTAATACTGTCTGGTCTGATCCGTATTTAACCTAATATAGTAATACTGTCTGGTCTGATCTGTATAAACCTAATATAGTAATACTGTCTGGTCTGATCCGTATTTAACCTAATATAGTAATACTGTCTGGTCTGATCTGTATTTAACCTAATATAGTAATACTGTCTGGTCTGATCTGTATTTAACCTAATATAGTAATACTGTCTGGTCTGATTTGTATTTAACCTAATATAGTAATACTGTCTGGTCTGATCCGTATTTAACCTAATATAGTAATACTGTCTGGTCTGATCCGTATTTAACCTAATATAGTAATACTGTCTGGTCTG
This sequence comes from Dallia pectoralis, assembly GCA_029465975.1. Classification (NCBI taxonomy): domain Eukaryota; kingdom Metazoa; phylum Chordata; class Actinopteri; order Esociformes; family Umbridae; genus Dallia; species Dallia pectoralis. The sequence continues at coordinate 14,088,287 of CM055735.1, read as the reverse complement.
ATCTGTACCTAATATAGTAATAGTGTCTGCTTTAATTTTACTGGTTCTTGCATCACCCTACACTCTGGAACTAAATGGTAATTATGATCCGAGTTGCCTCATGTCTTTTGAATGCTGGCTAAAAAATCCACAGCCCAAAAATGGAGAGAACATAAAATCTCCCTTTCCTGTAAAACACATCTGAGTTTATGGTTGGCACACACCATTATTGCCAATAATACATAAAGAATATGTGCCTGGACATTGATCTCGGGCAATTTATTTTGAATTAGTGTTTATTTGTATGAAACCCAACACGTTCTATCTAGAACCTGATCTGAATTAGATGGAACGTTCAATTCATCATTCATGGTATTTACTACAATATGTACTCTCAGTGCCTTACTCCTTCCTCATCTCCCTTTCTCTGTCTAGCTCACGCACGCACGCACGCACACACGCACACACACACACACACACACACACACACACACACACACACACACACACACACACACACACACACACACACACACACACACACACACAGGAAAAACTCTGGTGATTGACGTTTGCTGTGTGCTTGTTGACAAATCAATAAAATCTGCATTTTTGAACGGGAGAATTGGGTGCAAGGCTTTGCTGCCTTCATATTCATACCGTCAGTAAAAGTACAGAAGTGTTGTACTACACCATCTAAGCCTTTCTTGGTGGATATTTAATATTTATGTTTAATTTCCAGTTTAATGTTAATAAAACCATGCAATTGGACAATTGAAGTGCCAGTTGAAGGCAGCAACAAATCTTAAGGGCCTGCAAATGCTTCTAAAACATGTTTACTTTGAAATGATGTGCTGTGGCCTTGGAGTAGTTCGGTTACACCTTGTAACACACAGGTGGACAGGATCATGTCTTCACAGCTCCGACACCACAGGGCCAGCTGCAGGAGGCTTAAGGACACGCTGTAAAGGAAACACCTGGCACGAGACAGTACGTGTCACGGCAACGGTTACTAAGACAGGGATCAGGGCCACAGGCTTTGCCAAGGCCTCAATTGAGTCCTTAACTGTATTCCTGTATGTCCATATGGAAGGATTATATCCAGATCTTAGACAAGGACAGTCCATTACACTGCATATAATGACTTAGTGAACCACTCCATTTGCATTGATGGTGTTTGATATGTGTTATTGTGTGATCAGTTTTTCTAATGCAAACTATGTAAACAAAGGAAATATTGAGGCGAAAAGACAAGGGGATCTGGCATAGAGAAGGCAAGGAGATCTGGCATAGAGAAGTCAAGGAGGTCTGGCATAGAGAAGGCAAGGAGGTCTGGCATAGAGAAGTCAAGGAGATCTGGCATAGAGAAGTCAAGGAGATCTGGCATAGAGAAGTCAAGGAGGTCTGGCATAGAGAAGGCAAGGAGGTCTGGCATAGAGAAGTCAAGGAGGTCTGGCATAGAGAAGTCAAGGAGATCTGGCATAGAGAAGTCAAGGAGATCTGGCATAGAGAAGTCAAGGAGGTCTGGCATAGAGAAGTCAAGGAGGTCTGGCATAGAGAAGTCAAGGAGGTCTGGCATAGAGAAGGCAAGGAGGTCTGGCATAGAGAAGGCAAGGAGGTCTGGCATAGAGAAGGCAAGGAGATCTGGCATAGAGAAGTCAAGGAGGTCTGGCATAGAGAAGGCAAGGAGGTCTGGCATAGAGAAGGCAAGGAGGTCTGGCATAGAGAAGGCAAGGAGGTCTGGCATAGAGAAGTCAAGGAGGTCTGGCATAGAGAAGTCAAGGAGGTCTGGCATAGAGAAGGCAAGGAGGTCTGGCATAGAGAAGGCAAGGAGGTCTGGCATAGAGAAGGCAAGGAGGTCTGGCATAGAGAAGTCAAGGAGGTCTGGCATAGAGAAGTCAAGGAGGTCTGGCATAGAGAAGTCAAGGAGGTCTGGCATAGAGAAGGCAAGGAGGTCTGGCATAGAGAAGGCAAGGAGGTCTGGCATAGAGAAGGCAAGGAGGTCTGGCATAGAGAAGGCAAGGAGGTCTGGCATAGAGAAGTCAAGGAGGTCTGGCATAGAGAAGGCAAGGAGGTCTGGCATAGAGAAGGCAAGGAGGTCTGGCATAGAGAAGGCAAGGAGGTCTGGCATAGAGAAGTCAAGGAGGTCTGGCATAGAGAAGGCAAGGAGGTCTGGCATAGAGAAGGCAAGGAGGTCTGGCATAGAGAAGGCAAGGAGGTCTGGCATAGAGAAGTCAAGGAGGTCTGGCATAGAGAAGTCAAGGAGGTCTGGCATAGAGAAGGCAAGGAGGTCTGGCATAGAGAAGGCAAGGAGGTCTGGCATAGAGAAGGCAAGGAGGTCTGGCATAGAGAAGTCAAGGAGGTCTGGCATAGAGAAGTCTGGCATAGGAGGGAGGTCTGGCATAGAGAAGTCAAGGAGGTCTGGCATAGAGAAGTCAAGGAGGTCTGGCATAGAGAAGGCAAGGAGGTCTGGCATAGAGAAGGCAAGGAGGTCTGGCATAGAGAAGGCAAGGAGGTCTGGCATAGAGAAGGCAAGGAGGTCTGGCATAGAGAAGGCAAGGAGGTCTGGCATAGAGAAGGCAAGGAGGTCTGGCATAGAGAAGGCAAGGAGGTCTGGCATAGAGAAGGCAAGGAGGTCTGGCATAGAGAAGTCAAGGAGGTCTGGCATAGAGAAGGCAAGGAGGTCTGGCATAGAGAAGGCAAGGAGGTCTGGCATAGAGAAGGCAAGGAGGTCTGGAAGGCAAGGAGGTCTGGCATAGAGAAGGCAAGGAGGTCTGGCATAGAGAAGGCAAGGAGGTCTGGCATAGAGAAGGTCTGGCATAGAGAAGTCAAGGAGGTCTGGCATAGAGAAGTCAAGGAGGTCTGGCATAGAGAAGTCAAGGAGGTCTGGCATAGAGAAGTCAAGGAGGTCTGGCATAGAGAAGTCAAGGAGGTCTGGCATAGAGAAGTCAAGGAGGTCTGGCATAGAGAAGTCAAGGAGGTCTGGCATAGAGAAGGCAAGGAGGTCTGGCATAGAGAAGGCAAGGAGGTCTGGCATAGAGAAGGCAAGGAGGTCTGGCATAGAGAAGGCAAGGAGGTCTGGCATAGAGAAGGCAAGGAGGTCTGGCATAGAGAAGGCAAGGAGGTCTGGCATTGCTATTATACCGAAATGTCCTTGCAAAGGACTTGAGGACAAAGCTTTTGTGCAAACAAGTCACAGATGTGTAGGCAGCGCTTGTCTACTTTAGTTTCATCCCAGCCAGAACACATCTTTATTTCATCTTTACAACTACAGTTTCTGTCAAAATGTGATGACTTGAGGAATCTGTGTGTGTGTGTGTGTGTGTGTGTATGTTCTGAGCTGGAACAGATGCATGCCTACCCCGCCAGGGTAGAACGTTATTTCATCTTGTTCTCGCTGGACCAACGAAATACATATGTCGTGAAACAGATCACCACGTCAGCCCAGAGATAATGACATGATATTGATGTATTGGACGCAGGGCCGTTCCCGGGGCATCTTTAATTTACATTAAGAAGTGCTTTGACAGCTCATTTCTTCCTGTGGTCAACCAACTGTGCCAACAAGAACGCCACAGTAACAGGGCACCCGCCAGGCCAGAGTCGGACGACTCACCAAGCCGAGATTGACGACAGCGAACGCCATCACACGAAAGCATTTCTGATGAAACAGATCTCGGAGAAACCGGCCCGACTGTCAGCGGAATGTAAGTGAGACGATTGAGAGAACAAAAGCCGCGGTAATAAACAGTGTGGAGTGTCTCTCTGGGCCGGATCACAGCTCTGATTAGTGGAGCGTGGATGGCATCCTGAACTGGCTGTAACCTGCTGTGAGGACACGGCTTGGATAAAACCTACCACATCCACCATTTCCAGCGCTTTCGAAATAACGGTTGGTTTTGACTCTTCACCTGATATCATTTTGAAACGACTAAACTGTTTATGTAACAAGGGTGTTGTAAATAATCAATATATCATGGCTTTTGATTGTTCTTCGGCACTACCAGGTCCAGGTTAAAGGTCGGTGATGGTCAATAATTGGGATTTTCCTTTAGGTAGTAATTTAAATAATATAAATATTTGAATGGCCTTTCTCCATATGCGGCACATGGTGTTCTGTGCAGAGCAGTGATTGGACGCTGTGCAGAACAGTGGTGTTCTGTGCAGAGCAGTGATCTACAATGGTGAGGGGGAAATGGGTTCTCCAGGCACATTCGATGCTGTACAGGTGTTCATTGTGGCTGCGAATATATTCTTAGTTTGACGTACACTGAGTCATATCTCTACATGTCGTCCTTAATTGGACCCGGCTATTTCAATGTGCACATGGTGGGAGGTTGAAGTTTCATAAATATTCATTATTTTAGTTTTTTATATATATTTTGTATCAGTATCTTCTCGAAGCTGCAGTCTTACTTACCCACGAGTCTTGTGAAATGCCCTGAAAGCCTTTCCTAAGGCCTAGCTTTGCTACTGAAGTGGGAACACTGGCATGTTTCTGTAGGAGTCTCTATTTGAATACGACATAATGTAATTGTAATTCACCTTCACGTGAGCAACAAATCACTGCACATTAACGTTAAAGCTGCACCCAGCAATGTGAACAACGAACAAACTGCTGCACATTATACAAAAACAGCGTAGTTCTGAAAGTTAACGCTGTCGTCAACAGAGCTACGACTAGCAGAGACGTTGATGATGAAAGATGAAAGTGCAGTATTTCTGAACTTTTTTGGCACCTGCTTCTGGTAGCGTGTTTTTCCGCTTGCTCTCTAGGAGAGCGAGCCTGCCCAGAGAGGTACAGGGGGTTGCCTAGCAACAGGTACCTCAGAGGACGACCAGACAACATCGGGCACCACTGTACATTTCCACTGAAATCAAGCGGATAGCGTGACGGCTAAAACGGCTTAGTAAAAACATCACTTTGTCTTGGAGGAATCGGTGGACTGACTACAGGTCTGATTGAAAGACATTACACATCAGTCAAAACACGTGTCAACAAAACAGTGAATATTTAGGCCACCCCTGAGTTCTATCATGTGAACAATCAAACAAAATGGCTGCCGGAATCTAAAGAACGTAGCACAGGTACACACACACACAAACAGGAAACATGTCCTAAGCCTGATTATAATCCAACTCAAATCCCCCAGAGTGCTGTTGACGGGGTGGACATGCTCTCAGCTGCGTGGTCATTCTCATTCCTGCCAAAATGCTGAGAGGAGCTGTTTCCACTCATCGGGGTGAAGCTACAACAAGGTCAGCGTGTGACCTGCTGCTGGTAAACAGGGCCGTCTCTCAGACATTCACACCGTTGCCAAGCACTGTCCTGTCTAACGTCCAATTTATTTTTCATCAACACCTTTTCAGCCTGTCGACAGCCTCCGTTGCTGTTTGAGGAAAACACGTCGATTCGGACCGAGCGGATGAGTGAAAAGCGACCCATTCGGTTCTGTATTGGTACGCCGATAGGTGACTGGACACCGTGAGGTCTCCACTTGGTCTATTCTGGGGCGTTCCATTTACAGCTGTTCATCTGGCATCATGTGGGGCCTGTGGGGCCGGAGTGCAGTGTGGTGCTCTAATAGCCGGGGCCCCGTGGTGCACTTGGCTGGGCCTGTCACCGGCTCATTGGACATGCTGACCCCTGTGACACTGAGCTACTGCCATATAATGGGTACCGTATCATCTTGACAACATCTAGGGGCAACATTTCTTAATGCGACAGTTCACCTGCGCACAAACATACAGATGCACACACAGACATACGCACGCACACACACGCACACGCACACACACACACACACACACACACACACAGATTCCTCAAGTCATCACACACAAACTCACAAACCATTTTTTCTAATGGACCCATTGATGATAATAACCCTAACCTCACACGGTATCTGGCCTAACCTCAGGACTAACCGGATCTGCAGACGCACATTTTTTTAAAGGTTTCCATCGAGTGCAAACATCAGAAAGCAACGGCAAGGTTTTGAATGCAAGAGACAAACATTTTAAGTAAGCGTCCATATTGTAGCTGTGCGACTGTAATGTGACTGTTCGAATAACAACACCACACAGCATTGACCCCTGACCCCTGAACCCTGTGCACACATGATAAACCACAGTAGCCAATCCGCTTTGATGGGAGGGGTGAACACTTAATATGCACAACTACTCTGAACAAACAGCATATGTTTTTTTTTGTTAAGCCAAAATGTACAGAAGTTAGAACTCTTAAATGATAAATACCTTACCTGATTGAAGCGCAATTCTTGATGTTTATATTACTACTTACCTTAAACCGTCGGTTTTACTGCTAGAGGAGGCAAACATCATAAAGTACACATTGATATATTTCAAGCAAAGACAGTTATTCATTTTAAATCATTTTCAAAAAGAGCACAGTATTAGGGCCTAAGCAAATAGCTTCGAAAAGCAAAAAAGTGCTTTTCGAACACACCATCCAGAGAGGTTTCCATTGGTCCACAGACGCATACAAACTTTGCATGATGACCCCATTTTGACCCCAGGCGGAACTAGGGCTGTAACAGTTTGAGCAGAGAAAGAGGGTTTCCATTCAGCAACGATTCCTCTCCAGGTGGCTGGCAGCTGACTGGAATACTAGCCTTTACTGAACACGATATGAGAGAGATCTGAACTGGATTTCTAGCCTTTACTGAACACGATATGAGAGAGATCTGATCTGGAATTCTAGCCTTTACTGAACACGATATGAGAGAGATCTGATCTGGAATTCTAGCCTTTAGTGAACACAGTAGGTGAGAGACCCGGACAGGAATACTAGCCATTACTGAACACGATGCGAGAGAGATCCTGTCGTCTTCAGCAATCAAAGGTAGTCGTTGTCTCTGAGTGTAACTCCAACTGATTCTTTCGATGACTCTACACATCCTGAGTTAGTCGAGTGGGGGTTGGGGGTGGGGAAGCGAAACGGGGGCGCAAGGGGGCACAAGTAGGCTTATGAAGGGCGGGGGTACTCGTTTGAGATCGTTCTCAGGTGTGAAGGATGGAGAAAGTAGAGCTTTAGTTGTAGTGTGTTTGGGCAGAGTTAAGGAGTTGGGTTGAAGGGTGAACGAAATCGGTTAGTACTTTAGTAAGTAAGGGAGAGTCAGACACAAAAATGGTTGTTAGTACAGTTATAACAAAGGTTTGATTCAAAGAGTAGTATTAGTAAAATATTTTTTAGTAAATTTAGTAGTAGGGGAGGTAGCAGTCGAACAATCAGAAGCACTCAATGTCCTCTGCAATTTGATTTGTCCAACCAGAATATGTGTTATTTTTGTGACAAGGGCTTGTTTTGTTACAAAAAACAAAATGATTCCATCCAAGCTAATAAGGTGGACGCGAGCCATGCATTGAATGACTGGATGACAACATGGAACCTTACGAGACCGATCTATCGGACAAAGCAAACTAGAAGCAACGCACAGTCAAGCGAAAACACAAACGAAACCACTCTGTGTGGAGCGGGAAAACGGGAAACGAGAAACCCAAACAAAATTGCAGAGGGCACCACAACTACACCAGACATATGGGAAAAGGAAAAGGCTCTGAGGTTAAACGGGTGTTATTAGGACAAGAATGACAACAAGGAAAACAGCCATCTAGACATGCGTGCAGACTAGAGCAGCGGAGACAATTTTGAACTGGGATGCAAATAGCCGTGATGTTCGCCAGGAAAACACATCCCAGGAAGATGCGTGAACCAAACTGTGGAAATGAGCGCTACTGTACGATGAGGGACCAAATCAATGTCACGACCACCGATGCACACGTGGTCGACGGAAAATGGAGAGGGTTTTAAAGAAGTGGAAAATCTAAGTGAGGGAAGAGGGCTCCCGTTTTCAGCGGTTATTAGAGGAGCGGCGTGTAGCGTTGACATTTTTCAACGAGCTTTATGTATCCCTTGATTATACCGCCCACACCATGTATTTATGTGCATATGCAAATAACTATCAGGTGCCAGTTTTAATTAACACCCAACGCCTATTACTACGGTTACTTTCAGTACAAGTACAAAGCTACGGTAACCGTAATGGGAGTTAGGATGTACGCCTACGGTAACGCTTGACTGATGGGGAACTTTACAGTAGTTTGAAATCCACAACTGACAAGGCATGGCATAGAATTTGTGCTACTATAGAGTAAGACTACTTCCTGTCCCAACGGGGCAATAGTAACAGCCAACACAGGGTACAGGGACTATTCCTCTAGCCACTTAGAAAATGCAATGCCATTCCCCCTCTTATTTTGTCCATTTTCTTTTCTTCCAGCAAGGTAAGGGGGGAGGTCGTATTATTTGTTTTAGTACGTTATAAAAGAAAACCAAAGTTAATCCAAAGAGAACAAACCCCTAAAATAACAGGGGGGTGGCTAGATATCTTCTGGGCCATGTGTGTAGTATTATAACGACTGATATATGTATGTATATATGATAGCCAGGATATATACATACACATATATGCTTAATGTGATTGGTTTATCAAAAAACAACAACCAAACAATTAAGGACTCTTCCATGCAAGAGGTGGGGCCAGTTAACTCAGAGGCAACGGAGATAGTGTTAGTGATGGAGACGGTAAATCGGACACAGTGGAGACTTAACAAGAGATATCCCTTTGAGATATGCACAGAACTCATGTTTGTATAAATGTTTGCAAATCCAGTGGCAGGAAGTAAAACACTTTGCAGACTATGACTACTAGAAAAGCAAAACAGAACATAATTTTTTATTTCTCTCTTTCTATTCCCCAGTGAAGGAATATGGTTTCCAGAGTACAAGTTTATTTGAATATTACGTGTAAATCACATAATACGATTACATTGAAATCAGTGTGAAAAATATCTAAAGTATACATGTATTATACATGGCGTCTGCTAATTGTTGGTAATAAACACGTGGTTGTTACTGAGTCGTTTCCGCAACAGCATGGCGATACTGCGATTCAACAAAACTGCTAATGTAAAACATGTAAAAGTCCTCTCTGGACTCCTGAAAGTGCCAAATACTCATACTTTCTAATACTTGTGATATTGAGATTTGAGTATCGAACATATAAGTATACTATCCAAATGCCCCAGGTTCTCACCTCCTGTCACTGGAGTTGTAATATTTGGGATTTGTCTTTTAATGGAATCCACTGTGCACGTTTACTTTAAGTACACTTGTTAAAAAAAGGGGAAAAACTAAAGTGAATCATTACTTTTTAGGATACGTTTTGCCATAGTCAATTCAGAAATAATATTTCCTGGAAAATAATTCTTTATTTCTTCATACGGATAGTGTTTAAAAAAAAAAAAATAAATTAAAAAAATTAAGATAGACCTCTTTCAGCAGCGGGTGGGGTTTTTGTTACAAAGGGAGGAGTTTCGAATGGGGGAGGAAAAGCAGTAACTGACATAAAGAAGTGAAACAAAGACAAAGAGAATAGGTGAAGAGGTTTTAGCTACCTTGGAATCGATGGAGGTTTGTATTTTCAGTAAAGAGCAAACGCAATAGAAAGAGGTAACGGAAACCCAGGGCAAACCAACGTATAAGACAATTAGGATGATATCTACCATGTAATGCAGTTTGTTTACCATAGCGTGTCCAATGCCTGCGTGCTTCAGGAGAAAACAGGGGGAGGAGAAAGAAAAACAAAAAAGAATGACAAACCGTAAACGTAATGTAGGACACTCCGAGAAAGTATGCCAGTTTTTAAATTAATAAAAAAATGTATTGCCTTCGTGAGAGAAAAAAAACAGGTTCATTTAAAAGTAGGCGACGAAACCAACCGGTTAATTCTTTAAATGTCCAAAACCAAATAAAAGTGATTTTGGTTTTCTTTTCTGTTATAGAGTTTGATAAAAAAAAATCATCCAAATAAAGAAATAAAGAAATGAATTGGTGAAAAAGTTTGTATTTTCGTGTTAAAGGGTTGGTCAAAAGTAAGAGATAAAACAATACATTATATTTGTTAGTACGCAAAGTTACGTTGGAAAACAACAACAGATGACTCACATTCCGTGAATGAGACAATGTTAGTTGTTAAAATTAAAAGGTAAAGGATAACCAAATCACAAAATAAATGGTATATTGGAGAATTCTGAAGATTTTGTTAGTAAAAAGACAAGAGTTAGCAAAACAATTTTTACATTGAGGGGTTGGGGACAGAGTAGGGGTAATGCTTGTTTTTGTGGGGAAGGGAATGAAGGAAAAGCAGTACAGTATTAGTAGATTGGCTAGTCTTGGCTGTGGGCGTGGCTTGTGGGACTGATAACTTCCATTAGAATCGATGTTCCATGGCGGGTGTGGCCAATCCTATTCCAAATGCTTGGCTGGTTATGTTTTTCCTAAGCAAACTTTTCCCAAGTTGCTTTTGTCAAGGTCTGGTGCAAGAGCCAGTTTTGGGATAATGGAGAAGCCAGAGAGAACATAGCAAAATGTAAATGATCAGAACATATCAAATGATCGACACTGAGGATAGCATAGTATAGAAGCAAGGGAGATTACATTTCAACCGGGTATGCAAAGAGAATGAGGGGATTTAAACCATGTTGTACAATGCAGCATCCACGAGCCTGCCTCCTGAGAGAAAGAAAGAAATGCAGTTACTCAATTTCACTTTCAAAACAACAAAGGCTTCCTGGGAAGAAACACACACCATATATACACTGTATATATATATATACACACCCCATATATATATATATATATATATACACTTGATAATAACACGTTTTTTTGTGTTTTTCTCACAATTAATGTTAAATGAACTATATGCCTTGTGATGCCAGTTTAATCATGATGCCAGTTTAATCATGATGCCAGTTTAATCATGCCCAGTCAGTCTTTAGAAAGCCTGGACGTACGCCACTGCATCACTCTTCTCATTCATCCTCGCAGCCACGGGTGAACCTCTAACCACGGGTCACCTTTAACAGGTAAGGCTGGAGGAATCACACACCCCACAGGTAGTGCCTGGGGTGTCCCGACACGTGTGTGCTTGTGTGTACACGCTTGTGTTTGCCTACACACCCTGCTATGTGCCCAGCAGATGGCAGCGACGCGCATGCACACGCAAAGCCCTGCGTCTCTCCAGATTTTGCAAATTGTGTAGTTATTTATTTAATTGTCTTAAGTCCACCCACTTGCTGCGGCCAGACGTTTAACCTTTACTTTTCGACAAGAACTAGTGGATATAGAAAAACACTGGAAACAATTGGTTGAGACCGGATTCTCTTTTCTCCGGGGAACGTTAGTGACCGGAAGTGGTCGACGGCAGCGGTGAGAACGTAAACAAAGATGGTGTGGGCGCGCACGCAGGTCTACGAGCTAGGCTGAAACGTAACAGTCTATGTCAAGCCTTTTTCTAGCTAACGTTCGATCCCTGGCAGATAAATTGTAGGAAATACGACTAAGGATTATCTCACAGAAAAGAACCAGAATCCAGCACAAGTGCAATTTGCTACATTGTTGAACTGAACACCTGCACATTTACTTAACCATGTCAATCGCACATCCTCACACTGTACTCCATATCTTTTTGCACTGCTCTTTTACACTTCTGGTTGGATGCAAACTGCATTTGGTTGTACTGTCCAATGACAATACAGTTGAATCTAATCTTTAATCCAAACAGATAGCTTGTCTGTGGAAGTGAGTGACAGGCATATATGTGGGTACCACATTGTCAAGGTTAATAAAATATATTTTTTAAAGATAGCCACCCACTGGTTGATCTGGTCAGGTTAAGCAGTGCTGTCTTTTGCCACCTAATGACTCAAGTTAATTTCATAATTCGGTAAATATGTTTGAATAGTGGGCGTGACAACTGGGAAAAGCATTAAATGATGCCAGTTTAATCATGATGCCAGTTTAATCATGATGCCAGTTTAATCATGCCCAGTCAGTCTTTAGAAAGCCCGGACGTACGCCACTGCATCACTAGTCTCATTCATCCTCGCAGCCACGGGTGAACCTCTAACCACGGGTCACCTTTAACAGGTAAGGCTGGAGGAATCACACACCCCACAGGTAGTGCCTGGGGTGTCCCGACACGTGTGTGCTTGTGTGTACACGCTTGTGTTTGCCTACACACCCTGCTATGTGCCCAGCAGATGGCAGCGACGCGCATGCACACGCAAAGCCCTGCGTCTCTCCAGATTTTGCAAATTGTGTAGTTATTTATTTAATTGTCTTAAGTCCACCCACTTGCTGCGGCCAGTCGTTTAACCTTTACTTTTCGACAAGAACTAGTGGATATAGAAAAACACTGGAAACAATTGGTTGAGACCGGATTCTCTTTTCTCCGGGGAACGTTAGTGAACGGAAGTGGTCGACGGCAGCGGTGAGAACGTAAACAAAGATGGTGTGGGCGCGCACGCAGGTCTACGAGCTAGGCTGAAACGTAACAGTCTATGTCAAGCCTTTTTCTAGCTAACATTCGATCCCTGGCAGATAAATTGTAGGAAATACGACTAAGGATTATCTCACAGAAAAGAACCAGAATCCAGCACAAGTGCAATTTGCTACATTGTTGAACTGAACACCTGCACATTTACTTAACCATGTCAATCGCACATCCTCACACTGTACTCCATATCTTTTTGCACTGCTCTTTTACACTTCTGGTTGGATGCAAACTGCATTTGGTTGTACTGTCCAATGACAATACAGTTGAATCTAATCTTTAATCCAAACAGATAGCTTGTCTGTGGAAGTGAATGAGTGACAGGCATATATGTGCGTACCACATTGTCAAGGTTAATAAAATATATTTTTTAAAGATGGCCACCCACTGGTTGATCTGGTCAGGTTAAGCAGTGCTGTCTTTTGCCACCTAATGACTCAAGTTCATTTCATAATTCGGTAAATATGTTTGAATAGTGGGCGTGACAACTGGGAAAAGCATTAAAAGCGTTATAACGTTTTTACTTTTTTCTACTAACTTGTTAGAAAGTGGTGCACGACATTTTTTTCTCCCCAATTTGAAAAATAACACCACAGAAAAATAGGACCAGCTAAGAAACACGTTGAAAAAATATTTCAGCCCGATTGCTATATGGGATTGCTATATTTTGTCACGGACAAAAAGCAATTATGTTGCCAATCTACATTTTTTCTGAGACGAGTGATTACGTTTTATGTGCTTTTTGCTGATTTTCAGATTACGTGGCGTTTGATGTCTGAATCGTGTCTGAACACGTATCTAGGATCTGTAAGAAGTTCTTACATCCAGGGAAAGTTGAGGAACATGTAAGAAATACAAATCTGAAGATGATCTCTTAGAGGACGAAAAAACGAGATGGAGAAAGATTCTGAAGTCAAGATGACAGAGATGAATGCTAACACCCTGAAATTACTTAAAGTCGGCATAAAGACATCCTTGGAAACATTCCGGACCAACATTAGCAAACACATAGAGAGGAAGTAAAGCCTACTCTAGGTAAAACTGCACCTTCTGAAACATTGTGAGATTTTGTTTTCTGAACCTGTAAAACGAGACTGGCGAAAGAGAATCACAACGAGATGGAAATAGAGTATTTGAACGACAAAAAACAACATAAGAGGAAGAAAAAAAAACCTGAAGAACAAAACTGGCAAAGAACTTTCTTGTTCTCAGAGAGACCATCAAAACGCCTTCACCTGGTCCAGCTCTGGACCTCATCTTCCTCTAATTGAGTTTGGTGGGACCGGGAGGTTCGTACAAGGCTGTGACAGCCATTGTTTGCTGTCCAGACAAGCAACTTTCCTAGTGCCTCCTCGGGCTCTCCCTTAGCTGCTAGCTGCTAGCTCCTTCCCCATGCAGGCTCTCCCTTAGCTGCTAGCTCCTTCCCCATGCAGGCTCTCCCTTAGCTGCTAGCTGCTAGCTCCTTCCTCATGCAGGCTCTCCCTTAGCGCTAGCTGCTAGCTCCTTCTCCGGACAGGCTCTCCCTTAGCGCTAGCTGCTAGCTCCTTCCCCATGCAGGCTCTCCCTTAGCGCTAGCTGCTAGCTCCTTCCCCGGATGCAGGCTCTGCCTCCTTCCTCATGCAGGCTCTCCCTTAGCTGCTAGCTCCTTCCTCATGCAGGCTCTCCCTTAGCGCTAGCTGCTAGCTCCTTCCCCGGACAGGCTCTCCCTGCAGGCTCTCCTTCCCTTCCCTTAGCGCTGCTGCTAGCTCCTTCCCCATGCAGGCTCTCCCTTAGCTCCTTCCTTCCTCATGCAGGCTCTCCCTTAGCGCTAGCTGCTAGCTCCTTCCTCATGCAGGCTCTCCCTTAGCGCTAGCTGCTAGCTCCTTCCTCATGCAGGCTCTCCCTTAGCGCTAGCTGCTAGCTCCTTCCTCATGCAGGCTCTCCCTTAGCGCTAGCTGCTAGCTCCTTCCTCATGCAGGCTCTCCCTTAGCGCTAGCTGCTAGCTCCTTCCCGGACAGGCTCTCCCTTAGCGCTAGCTGCTAGCTCCTTCCCCGGACAGGCTCTCCCTTAGCGCTAGCTGCTAGCTCCTTCCTCATGCAGGCTCTCCCTTAGCTGCTAGCTCCTTCCTCATGCAGGCTCTCCCTTAGCGCTAGCTGCTAGCTCCTTCCCCGGACAGGCTCTCCCTTAGCGCTAGCTGCTAGCTCCTTCCCCGGACAGGCTCTCCCTTAGCGCTAGCTGCTAGCTCCTTCCTCATGCAGGCTCTCCGTTAGCGCTAGCTGCTAGCTCCTTCCTCATGCAGGCTCTCCGTTAGCGCTAGCTGCTAGCTCCTTCCCCATGCAGGCTCTCCCTTAGCTGCTAGCTCCTTCCCCATGCAGGCTCTCCCTTAGCTGCTAGCTCCTTCCCCATGCAGGCTCTCCCTTAGCTGCTAGCTCCTTCCCCATGCAGGCTCTCCGTTAGCGCTAGCTGCTAGCTCCTTCCTCATGCAGGCTCTCCGTTAGCGCCAGCTGCTAGCTCCTTCCCCATGCATTATTAATGTAGCGAAGAGGCTGGGAAAGACCAATTTGTATAGCTTCACTGCGTGTCCCACCGCTTGTGAATTGCCACATATTCTCCGTAAACAGCCCGTGAAAAAAAACTGCAAAAGGCCTGGGAGAAATCAAAATGACCGCGGGCAGTGTTGAAAGAGTGCAGCAGTGAGCCGGGTGATCGGAGGATTTGATCTTTACATATGTGACACACTGGACATAGTTCAACCATCGCCGCTACCTACAACCTGGATAAATATTTTAGCGCGGCAGTAAAAAAGATCAATGGTTGTCAGCGTTTGACTGGGCCCACTGCAACATGAGCCGGGGTGGATTTATGACAGAGAACAAGAGAGCTGTAAGATTGATGACCGTTCGCACATAAACTTCCAATTTAGCCAGTAATAGTCCATGATAAAAAGAGAAGGGGGGAGTGAGAAATCATATTGGCTGGAATGAATGGCAAGTATTTTTCATTAGACCTGCGGCTGTTGAGAGTGTAATGGGTTTTGTAGAGTAGAATAATGATTAGAATACTACCACTGGAGGAGCGTGTGCATGCAGAACTCATATTGAAATGGATACAGAGGGACAAACAGCCGAGCCCTGTGATTGGATGACACTCCGTGGGAGGTCCTTATTAAAGCCAGCTACGGAGGGCAGACTTCAAGCACAGTTCTACATACCTCCGCGATTGAACACAAACCAACTCCCTGTGCAGTGCTTAGTGGACGTTATGCAGATTTACAGTAGTTTGGTGTTTTACAGGCGGACAGTGCGTGACTTATATATTGCAGGCCCATGTACTGCCATGCTGCAGTGAGGTGGAACCTGTACCCTTATAAGCCCTGCACCCAGATCTGTCTGGATGTGTCACATTATGTGTTATTCTGGATGTGTCACATTATGTGTGTTTGTCTGGATGTGTCACATTATGTGTGTTTGTCCAGATGTGTCACATTATGTGTGTTTGTCTGGATGTGTCACATTATGTGTGTTTGTCTGGATGTGTCACATTATGTGTGTTTGTCTGGATGTGTCACATTATGTGTTTTTGTCTGGATGTGTCACATTATGTGTGTTTGTCTGGATGTGTCACATTATGTGTGTTTGTCTGGATGTGTCACATTATGTGTGTTTGTCTGGATGTGTCACATTATGTGTGTTTGTCCAGATGTGCCACATGTGTGTTTGTCCGGATGTGTCACATTATGTGTGTTTGTCTGGACGTGTCACATTATGTGTGTTTGTCTGGATGTGTCACATTACGTGTGTTTGTCTGGATGTGTCACATTACGTGTGTTTGTCTGGATGTGTCACATTACGTGTGTTTGTCTAGATGTGTCACATTACGTGTGTTCGTCTGGATGTGTCACATTATGTGTGTTTGTCTGGATGTGTCACATTACGTGTGTTTGTCTGGATGTGTCACATTATGTGTGTGTTTGTCTGGATGTGTCACATTATGTGTGTTTGTCTGGATGTGTCACATTATGTGTGTTTGTCTGGATGTGTCACATGTGTGTTTGTCTGGATGTGTCACATTTTGTGTGTTTGTCTGGATGTGTCACATAACGTGTGTTTGTCTGGATGTGTCACATTACGTGTGTTTGTCTGGATGTGTCAAATTGCGTGTGTTTGTCTGGATGTGTCACATGTGTGTTTGTCTGGATGTGTCTCATTATGTGTGTTTTGTAGGCACCAGGCGGAGGCTGAGGGGGGATTTGTCTAGTGTTTTCAGCAGCTGTGTGATTAGGGCTGGAGGAGCGGGTATCTTTCTAGCCGATAGTTAGTTCTGCCTCCACTCAAATCCTCAACTTGATTCACTCTCAGTCCTCTGCAGGCCGAATCCCACCATCGCTGTCTGGGCTCCCAGTCACAGAAATTGAAAGAATAGCTCCAGGTGAAAATAGAAAAGTCAGTGCAATTATCCCGGAGGATGGGAAAAAAAGCCAGGCAAACAGATGGGGCTGTTTTGTGAGTGTGTGTGTGAGTGTGTGTGAGTGTGTGAGTGTGTGTGTGTGTGTGAGTGTGTGAGTGTTTGTGTGTGTGTGTGTGTGTGTGTGTGTGTGTGTGTGTGTGTGTGTGCGTGTGCTTGTGCGAGTGTGTGTGTGTGTGTGTGCTTGCAAAAGAAAATGATTGCTAATAGTACCTATGTTGTTTCCCTCGGCTTTCCCGCGCGGTAATCATATCTCTATTCTCCATTTTTCTCTTTCTCTTTTCTCTCTTTTTCCCTCTCTGTGTTGCTGTGATGGTCCACGGACGAGTACTGTAATTATCGGTCTGGTTAAAATAGCTGTAAGATGCAAAACGAGGACATGAATAAACATGAACGTCACTGACAGTGCTGTTAGTGGTAAACGAGTGCTCTATCAGAGTGGGTACGGGTGCAGATGTTAATGTGTGAGAAACACACACACACACACACACACTTATAACGCAGTAGCATTCGCTAACAACCATTCCAACAGCAGATTTCACACAAGTGGCTATGCAAATAGAACGTCGATGACGGCTCCGGATGAGTTCATACTGATTAGCATAGATTATCATAAACGGCCAATGAGCTAAACGTTAGTCAAACTCCACTCGGAGCCTCCTCTACCTGAGAACGGCCACAGCTGGAAGCCGTCTGGCGGCTGCTCTAACGCCGCGTCGGCTGCAGTCTTTACGGGGAAAGGCAGAACGGCCGACCCGTCAGCTTGTATGGCCATTCCCGAATGTCCCGCACTCCTCACCCTGCTGACGGTCGCCGGCGCACCGCGTGGCCGACTCATAACGATGACATCGGAACACTGCACCGTATTTTGGTGAGTCCTTTGTGAAGAGGTCGACCAGCAGGGTGATACGATCTGGCCATTATAAACAAGCTAATGTCGCCACTACACTGTCTAGACAGCGTTTAGTGGAAACCTGACAGGATTTCACCACGATACGGACCGCCTGTCCGGGTCTTTCTTTGGCCTCATTGATATGCGTGGGAGGTACGCGCTGGTTCTGCTGGCTGATGATTAGTTGTGGCCGGCGAAAATAGAGCATTACAGAGAGACACGCAAGTCTTCAGAGACAAACGAGAAATACGAGGGGGACAGGGTGTTGGCGGTGAGGGGTACCGCGGGGGGGAGACCAGCCAGAGGGCCGTCCCGTTGCTAGGTGACCTATTACAAGCGAGCGAGTGGAGAGACGAGGAATCTGACAACTGTTCGAAATTCCAGAGGCTTCCTTGTGGGGTTGATGGAGGTTGACGTGGGGAGGGACGGAGGAAGGCGAGCGAGGAAGGGAGGGAGTGAGAGGGAGGGGGAGAGGGAGAGAGAGAGAGAAGGAGAGAGAGGGAGGGAGGGGGGAGGGAGGGGGAGAGAGGGTCTAATTGGAGCGGTTAGCTTCATGATGCCGAACGGTGAAGGAAAGAAAAACAAGACGGGCTGCTGAAGAATATCCAAGAAGCCCCACTATTGATTGGTTGGGTAAGGTGGTTCTTTTGCCGGTATACAGACTGATTCAATCATTCCTCATGCCAGGTTGCACCGCATCAAAGTGTGTTGCCCGAGCCGTGAATGCAGCGCGCCGGTAAACCCCAGAGTGTTCTTAGCACTTAAGATCGAGACAAATCTGTTTTGATCCCGCAATTAATCCAATGTCCAACATCCAAAGTGTTATCACGTGTGAGGAAGGACTGGTCACAGAGTGTTTGAGGATTAGAGAGAAAACAAGAGAGGGAAAGAGTGTGGAAATTGAACATATAGAACGGACATCTAGGGAAAGGAAGAGAAATAAGAACGGGTGAATAAAGGGAGGGAGAGAAAAAGAACAGGTTGAGAGCGACAGGGAAAAAGAGAACAACAGCGTTGATAAACCGCTCAGATGTGCTGTTCTCCTCCAGGTTCCAGGTGAATGCTAAGCCTTCTCCCCAGCTCACAGACACGGGGGCTGTAAAGACCCGGGATTCCAACTCACACAGAGAGGATGAGGGAAGGCCTGGAATCTCCTCTCGTTGCCTAAGCTGCTCTCTGCATCCCAGAGACATCACGCCCGCACACGCACAATTCCTCTTTCACATGTCCTGATTCCCTGCGGTTCCTCTAGACCTACATGATTAACATTGGTGTCCATGTTCTTCAGGTTGTGAGACCTACAGGAAACAGAGGACATCCTCTAGTTGTGCCCATGTCCTTCTAGACCAGAGCTCTCCAAGATGGTTCACAGAGGGCCTCATGTTGGCTGGTTTTGGGGATTTTCTTTAAATAGCAGCCATTTAAGATCTGTGCCTCCAGGTGAGGTGAGTTCCTGACAATTTAGTGGATGCTGTTATTTAATTACTTAATTACTTGACCATCAAGTATTAGCTCTGTCTCTTCTCTTCTATTATTTACAGCTGCTGTACTGTGGTTTACATGATAGAGAAATATCCTTTTAGCAGCATGAAATGGTACATTTCCCTAAGGAAGCTGAGATGGATAACACAATGAATTTAACCACTCTGAGGGGAATGACTTAAGCAGATGAGAAACCCGGAGAGAGACAGAGAGAAAGACAGAGAGAGACACAGAGAGAGAGAGAAAGAGAGAGAGAGAGAGAGAGAGAGAGAGAGGGCAAGAGACCGACAAGACGTATATATATATGGCTTGTATATATGTAGAAAGGGAGAGAGAAAAAGAGAGGTTGAGAGAGGGAGAGAGAGAGGGAGAGAAAGGTATTGGGAAAATTCTCTTCATATTCACCCTGTCCTTACACATCCAATCCCAGATAGAATGTGTCTATAATCAGAACCCTAATATCAGAGAGCACAGAGTGTGTGAGTGTGTGAGTGTGTGTGTGTGTGTGAGTGTGTGTGTGTGCGGAGGCTGTCCCCGTACTGACGTGAGACATCTTAACTCCCCGTGTGTGCGAGCAAACCCAAGGGTTTTCACCGTTCTTCCACGGCTGGTTAAAAACCCACTGTATGGAACGTGTTTCTGGAGCGCTGCCCATGTCTGCTCTGGTTGTGTTTTCTATACAGACGTGTTTGTCAACAGGCTGAGTGTAATGGGTTCGCACAGGTGTCAGCTGTTAAGTCACATTTGGTTTGAAATCGCTAACTGAATGCAAGCGGCAAAGAAAAACCTCTTAATGACGTAAAAACAAATGTAGAAACAAATCAAATCCAAAAAAATTTAAAACGACAAAATAACAGATAATGCTAGAAATGAAGTTTCCATGGCTCGTCTGGGACGTAATAATCCTCGAATTCAAAAGTAGCAAGCGAGGGAACCGTGACAACAACGAAAATGTCAGATAGGGGACAACTCATTCGGGATGCCCGACGACTGGGAGATCAAACCGATTTGCGGTGCCCTGTGGACCCGTACGGAGAACGAGAGCTTCAGCCGGTCAAAAGCAGTTCTCCATCCTAGCTCTACTAGCGCGTCTGCCCAGAGAGGAGGATAGCCCCAGACCACTGCAATGTGCAAACGTCCACGACGTGATCTCATTATGTCAGAGCCCGGAGAGAGGAGGTGTGGTGGGCGGCAGTGGGTGTGGACACGGAGAGTGGACGGGGTGCCTCTGTGTGTTTTGGGGACCATCTTCCGTAATGAGAGGTCAATGTCATTCCAACATCCCAGGGACTGTCCGCGCTCCGCCGGGACACTGTCAGAGATGTCTCCTCGTCTGCGCCTGCGGTGAAGCAAAATCTCCACTCACCACCGGGGGGAGCTGTGCTTCTTCTCTGTTCCCTCTCTACCATAGGTTTCCCCGCCTAATTCTCTCCGCCTCACATTGGCCATTAGCAAGCTGACGAGTTCTCAGATTTTTGGCGGCCCAGACTTGGCTAACAAAAACACAATGAGGGGAAAGAAAAAAGAGCGTCGTAATGCTGAGTCACAGAGCAGCAGGAACGGTCCTGGGAGCTCATTGTTGCGACCGAACCACACAGTAAGAGCTCATCCAGAACAATGGACTTTAATCAAAGCAGGCATTTAAAAGTAATGGGAATGGTGGCTTAACAGCCAGGGGTAGAGAGTGATGTTCCAGAGCAGGGAGGAGGACTGTTCTTAGGGGTACGATGACATCATGACGAAAGTGTGTGAAAGGTGTGTGTGTGTGTGTGTGTGTGTGTGCGTGCGTGCGTGTATGTGTGTAATCATTTTTTTCCTGTAGCAGTGATTAGCCAGCAGCAGATCGAGAGCAGAAGATGACCAAAGAGGTGTGTCCAAGATAAGTCAATGCCATCAATATCCTCTCGCAGCTAGCTGGTCAGTGGGCTGAAGACGGGTGAATGTAAGTTTCAGGCTGGTGAGGTACTATGGTGAGGTTTTCTGGTGAGGTACTTTGGTGAGGTAAACTGATGAGATAAACTGATGAGGTAATCTGGTGAGGAACTCAGGTGAGGTAATCTGGTTAGGTTCTCTGCTGAGGTTCTCTGGTGAGGTAATCTGGTGAGGTAATCTGGTGAGATACTCTGGTGAGGAACTCAGGTGAGGTAATCTGGTTAGGTACTCTGGTGAGGTACTATGGTGAGGTTCTCTGGTGAGGAACTCAGGTGAGGTAATCTGGTGAGGTACTCGGGTGAGGTAATCTGGTGAGGTACTCTGGTGAGTAATCTGGTTAGGTACTCTGGTGAGGTACTATGGTGAGGTTCTCTGGTGAGGTAATCTGGTGAGGTAATCTGGTGAGGTACTCTGGTGAGGTACTCTGGTGAGGTACTCTGGTGAGGTACTCTGGTGAGGTAATCTGGTGAGGTAATCTGGTGAGGTACTTTGGTGAGGTAATGTGGTGAGGTAATCTGGTGAGGTAATCTGGTGAGGGGGGTTGTAGACAGGCTAACCACTTCTACCGGTAACTGGACCTTTTGCCTGCAACACTCTAATAAACACCTTTCAAACAAATATTTCATGTTTGCCATCAGAAAATTCCTACTTACAACTTTGAGTTTACAGAGGGTTTAAGTAGCATTCCAAAAGTCGAATGAGCTAGTAGAATAAAAACGAATATTTGTATTTCCTGCTTGGTCTCTTTAGGATCATTTGGAGAATAAAACACCTTTTTTTGGCATACAACATGATTCAGTTGTGTTCATCTCACCTATTGTCTATGAATGGTGTGTTCAAGATCCTACAATGCACCTGTACACCATCTGTGTAACAGTTAGCTCCATCAAACATGCTACTGCTTAACAGATGTAGTCAGGAAAAGCCAGTGTATGATTTATAAATGGCAGAGATGTTTCAATTTTAAAGGAAATTTGAGTCAATATAACTCACTTGGCCTCTCTAGTGTTTAGTGTCCTCCCTTACAGAGCCCATTAGAACTGTTTGAAGTCTTTCCTGAATGTTAATGAAACATCTGAACTCCGATAAAATATTAAAACTGTATGTTATATGGCCCCGGACGGGCCCTCACAGCAGGGCCACTACGGAGTGCGTACGGAAATCTCCGGAATCATGTCAGCTTTCCGACCTCATTAAACCAGATCCGCTCTGGTGAGCACGACCCCCCGCGGCGGATATGTCTGATCCCCGTCAGCGGCCGCGTGCGATCACATGACCACAGCGCCCACGTTACGGCGGCCATCTAATCTCGGTTTGTCCGGAGATCCTCCGCAGAGAGAGAGATCATCATCATCTGCATGTTTTGGGTCCTAGCGACACAACGTTCTCCTGACCCAGACTGGCATGGGCTCAACCAATACAAAGTCACGGGAAGTCGGAAGCTCCAATGGTGTCCTGGGGGAGGGCGGATGTTTTGGCTCAGGGGCGGGGGGGAGGGGTTCCCGATCAGGCCTGGTTGCAATATGGACCTTTACAATGGCTGTTATTCAGGCTGACAAGCCATTAATTCTAATTCCAATTACCAAAACACCGGGAGAAGTAAGCAAGGCAATTTTAAGTGAAATTGATCGCATCTCTCCGCCACCATCTTCGACTGCCACCGGATGACCTGCTATCGAGCTTTTTGCCTGTGCTTTTCTGTTTCATTTGTGGCTGTGCTTTTATTCGCGCGTGCACGTTGACATGTTTCGATCTGTGAGGCGCGTGCGGGCGTGTGTGTGTGTGTGTGTGTGTGTGTGTGTGAGGCGTACGTGTGTGTGAGGCACGTTTGTGTGAGGTGTGCTTGTGTGTGAGGTCTGTGTGTGTGAGGTGTGCTTGTGTGTGAGGTGTGTGTGTGAGACTTGTGTCTGTGTGTGTGTGTGTGAGTTGTGTGTGTGAGGCTTGTGCCCGTATGTGTGTGAAGCGGTCACATCATGTTCACAGGCTCACAGGCTTCACACTGACTATAATCAGCGGTTTCGCCAAGATCTCTTAAGTAACGTGTTACAGGACTTTAAGATGCCCCGTTCATTCAGATCAATTACAAAGCATCACGTCGAAAGACGTCGAAAGAAGAACTGATCCCAATGGTGCTGACAATTAAACTCTGTGTTGCCTGTAGGGCATTAGAGACAACTGGGGGCTGTATCTGCTATATGTGAAGTACAACATACGAGGGCAAAATATGTACTGGGTTAGCTGATGTCTAGATGACAGATGGACCTGGACCTTCGGAAGTTCTTTGGAAAGAGAGACATGACGAGAAAGTCAGAACGTCTGCTTATCTCCACCCTGGAAGCGGAACAGAACGCCAACGTTAGGAAGGGATGTAGAAAGAGCCGGAACGAAGAGACATCGAGATCCGCTGACAAAAGAGCACGACGGACATATAAAGGGAACACAAAAAGACACGGTCGCCCAATAGAATCGAGTGATTCTCAACCGTCAGTTGACAGCCCGGCCAATCGCGCCGCGTGTTGTTACCTGGCGCAGGTTGCGTGTCACGCGCACGTTGTGCCAGGCGTTGTCGTTGAACTTCCCATTGACTGGCTCCACCAGGGCCTCGAATGCCCCGGACCCCAGGTTGATGACCAGCCAGACGGCGCCGCTCTTCAGCGACAGGTTGACGTAGTCCGCCGACTTGCCCGTGTGCAGCATGAGGCCGTTGCGCTGGAGCGTGCGGAAGGACAGCGTGATCTCGTCCGTGCTGCTCTGGATGGGCGTCAGCGACAGGTCGTAGCAGAAGAACTCGTTCCCCTTGAAGGTGGCCACCGACTCTTCCTTCCCTGGGGAGAGAGAAGAGGGAGAGAGAGAGAGAGAGAGGGAGGGAGAGGGAGAGAGAGAGGGAGGGAGAGAGGGAGAGAAAGAGAGAGGGAGAGAAAGAGGGGGTAATATTACTTGAAGTAGAGTGGACGTGGAGCTTGTTGTTGTCGTAGTAGCTGGTGTGTGGTGTCACGGCGTATTTAAATCAGTAGCACCCATTATATTATTGGAGCAACTGATGACAAACAAGTATACTCAGGTACTTAGGTCGGAAAGGGAGGTGGACATCAGTCAGTGTCCCGGCCGACAGACATGTCACAGTGTGGACACATCTCATCCCAGCCGAACAGCCGAGTGTTCGTCTGTCGGCTAAAATAAAGCCCTGTCATCCTGTCATAACAGGAACTAAAGGACAAGCGACGGACACTCAAAGCCCCCTAACACTACGGCCGTCTCTGTGACACCGTCTCTGTGACACCGTCTCTCCAGGTACCGGCGTCGATATCAACAAGCTGTCGTCCCGACGGACCCGGAGAGTCACCGTGACAACAGCATTCCTGGTAATGTCCTCACATCCCTGCGGATGCTCTCGGGAGAGGCTCCGGCTTAGGTAATGAAGTTCACCATCCAATCAGCAGGAATCAGCGAGCACCCTTGCGAAAGAGGGGATTGGATAATCCCATTTATCCCAAAGTTCTATTATTGCAAATCACTCCAATCCAACCAGACATTTCCCAGGGGAGGGCGGAGTCAGGAGGGCCAGATAGAGTGAGAGCCCGCCCGTCTCCTGAGTGCTGCGTTACAACCCAGAGCTGTGGGCACAGCTATAAGTTGGTGGATGTCAAAGACATTATGGGGACATGAACACATATTCCATAACATCGATCATATACGGAGCAGTGCAGTTAGTTTTTTTTAAAACAGTGACTTCTTAAAAAAAGGTTTTCAAATTGACGTTATTTGACGTTGTTTTTAACATATTGATATAGTTTCAATTCATACAGGCCTTTTGAATTAATCTGGTCATCGTAAACATAAATAAATGCCTGCCATCCACATCGTCAACATGCAGCTATGCAAAATCGCATGCACGGACACCCATCC
Organism: Dallia pectoralis; assembly: GCA_029465975.1. Taxonomy (NCBI): domain Eukaryota; kingdom Metazoa; phylum Chordata; class Actinopteri; order Esociformes; family Umbridae; genus Dallia; species Dallia pectoralis. The sequence goes on along the minus strand of CM055735.1, from coordinate 14,063,231 downwards.
ACAGACACATCCACCCCCACACCATCCCACAACCACCCACACACCCACCCACATCCACCCACACATCCACCCACACATCCATCCACACATCCACCCTCACATCCACCCACACATCCACCCACACATCCACCCACACACCCACCCACACACCCACCCACATCCACCCACACACCCACCCACACACCCACCCACATCCACCCACACATCCACCCACACATCCACCCACACATCCACCCACACATCCACCCACACACCCACCCACACACCCACCCACACCCACCCACACACCCACCCACACACCCACCCACATCCACCCACACATCCACCCACACATCCACCCACACATCCACCCACACATCCACCCACACACCCACCCACACATCCATCCACACATCCACCCACACACCCACCCACACACCCACCCACATCCACCCACACATCCACCCACACATCCACCCACACACCCACCCACACACCCACCCACATCCACCCACACATCCACCCACACATCCATCCACACATCCACCCACACATCCACCCACACATCCACCCACACATCCACCCACACACCCACCCACACACCCACCCACATCCACCCACACATCCACCCACACATCCATCCACACATCCACCCTCACATCCACCCACACATCCACCCACACATCCACCCACACACCCACCCACACACCCACCCACATCCACCCACACACCCACCCACACACCCACCCACATCCACCCACACATCCACCCACACATCCAACCACACACCCACCCACACACCCACCCACATCCACCCACACATCCACCCACACATCCATCCACACATCCACCCTCACATCCACCCACACATCCACCCACACATCCACCCACACATCCACCCACACACCCACCCACACACCCACCCACATCCACCCACACATCCATCCACACATCCACCCTCACATCCACCCTCACATCCACCCACACATCCACCCACACACCCACCCACACACCCACCCACATCCACCCACACACCACCCCACCACATCCACCCACACATCCACCCACACATCCACCCACACACCCACCCACACACCCACCCACATCCACCCACACACCCACCCACACACCCCCCCACATCCACCCACACATCCACCCACACATCCACCCACACACCCACCCACACACCCACCCACATCCACCCACACATCCACCCACACATCCATCCACACATCCACCCTCACATCCACCCACACATCCACCCACACATCCACCCACACATCCACCCACACACCCACCCACACACCCACCCACATCCACCCACACATCCATCCACACATCCACCCTCACATCCACCCTCACATCCACCCACACATCCACCCACACACCCACCCACACACCCACCCACATCCACCCACACATCCACCCACACATCCACCCACCCACACATCCACCCACACACCCACCCACACACCCACCCACATCCACCCACACACCCACCCACACACCCACCCACATCCACCCACACATCCACCCACACATCCACCCACACACCCACCCACACACCCACCCACATCCACCCACACATCCACCCACACATCCATCCACACATCCACCCTCACATCCACCCACACATCCACCCACACATCCACCCACACATCCCCCCACACACCCACCCACACACCCACCCACATCCACCCACACATCCATCCACACATCCACCCACACATCCACCCACACACCCACCCACACATCCACCCACACATCCACCCACACATCCACCCACCCACCCACAACCACCCACACACCCACCCACACATCCACCCACACCCACCCACACACCCACCCACATCCACCCACACATCCACCCACACATCCACCCACACATCCACCCACACATCCACCCACACATCCACCCACACATCCACCCACCCACCCACCCACCCACACATCCACCCTCACATCCACCCACACACCCACTCACACACCCACCCACATCCACCCACACATCCACCCACACATCCACCCACACATCCACCCACACATCCACCCACACATCCACCCACACATCCACCCACACATCCACCCACACACCCACCCACACATCCACCCTCACATCCACCCACACCCACCCACACACCCACCCACACATCCACCCACACCCACCCACACACCCACCCACATCCACCCACACATCCACCCACACATCCACCCACACATCCACCCACACATCCACCCACACATCCACCCACACCCACCCACACATCCACCCTCACATCCACCCACACACCCACCCACACACCCACCCACATCCACCCACACATCCACCCACACACCCACCCACACATCCACCCACATCCACCCACACATCCACCCACACATCCACCCTCACATCCATCCACACATCCACCCACACATCCACCCTCACATCCATCCACACATCCACCCACACATCCACCCTCACATCCACCCACACATCCACCCACACATCCACCCACACATCCACCCACACATCCACCCACACATCCACCCTCACATCCATCCACACATCCACCCACACACCCACCCACATCCACCCACACATCCACCCACACACCCACCCACACATCCACCCACATCCACCCACACATCCACCCACACATCCACCCTCACATCCATCCACACATCCACCCACACATCCACCCTCACATCCATCCACACATCCACCCACACATCCACCCTCACATCCACCCACACATCCACCCACACATCCACCCTCACATCCACCCACACATCCACCCACACATCCACCCTCACATCCATCCACACATCCACCCACACATCCACCCTCACATCCACCCACACATCCACCCACACATCCACCCTCACATCCACCCTCACATCCACCCTCACATCCACCCACACATCCATCCACACATCCACCCACACATCCACCCTCACATCCATCCACACATCCACCCACACATCCATCCACACACACATCCACCCACACATCCACCCACACACCCACCCACACATCCACCCACACACCCACCCACAACCACCCACACACCCACCCACATCCACCCACACCTGCAGGCAGTTGAACAATGGACAATCACTCGCAACTGAGGGAACCTGTGAATCCTCCATTTGAACAGACACTTATTTCACACCAAAAAAAAGTTTGAAATTGGAATTTACAGTAATAATCTCTGACGCAGCTGAAATGCATCTGGCCGTGGAGGGAAACGATTGAACACGGGGAAATGAGAGACACGAATCTCTGGGAGAACAGAGCCTCACTGTCTCAGTTGCTGCTGATGTAGCGAGAACAGAAGATGTGGTAAATGGAGTGAGGCAGCCATTTTCAATTATGTATTAAGTTGCGAAAAGCCAAAAAATAAACACATCTGATCTGTTGACAGAAAGCAACAAGCAGCTGGTGATTGTTTTCCATGAGCCGCAATGTCAGATAGAGATGGAGCTGTAAGAAAGAGACAATGACTGTATTTCCTTTTATCGGCCTGAAAAGTATTCACAGGGAGATGAAGGGGAACAACCAAATGAGATGCTGTCAGAGTACCAGAGCTGACTGGAAAGGATGGATGCTTGTCATTGTTACAGGACCCTGGCACTACCTCTGACCCTGGCACTACCTCTGACCCTGGCACTACCTCTGACCCTGGCACTACCTCTGACCCTGGCACTACCTCTCACCCTGGCGCTACCTCTGACCCTGGCACTACCTCTGACCCTGGCACTGCCTCTGACCCTGGCACTACCTCTGACCCTGGCACTACCTCTGACCCTGGCACTACCTCTGACCCTGGCACTACCTCTGAACCTGGCACTACCTCTGACCCTGGCACTACCTCTGACCCTGGCGCTACCTCTGACCCTGGCGCTACCTCTGACCCTGGCCTAGTACCTCAGTAGCCACATATAACATCTTCAGACTCCCATTGACTTCAACAGGTGCATCAACACAAACGTCAGAGGTTTATGGACACTGTGTCGTTAGACCAATCCCTGTAGTGGCTGCTGATCTCTCTCTCACTCATCTTCCTAACCTATTCTCTCCTCTTCTCCTCTGCTCTTTCTTACTCCCGGGAGAAAGCCCAACTTCCCAACGTGTCTTTTCTCACACTCCTTCCTCAGTTTATCAACGATAGACAGTCTCTCTCCCTACACACCAGCAGCCAATATGTTCTGAGTAAAGACACACTGTGATCACCACTGAGCCGTCAGAGTGCAGTGTACCAACCCTCCTCGTTTAAAGAACCTCCTGGTATCACCCTCTCCTCGAGTCCGTCCTCTAGTCTTTTCCCTGCTCTGCACGGACCAGGCCTTCGTCATCCAAGACCGAATTGCAGTTTTCTGTAAACATACTCTGCCAAGTCTTTTTGACCAGCTTTTCTTCTAATCTTCCACTTATTTGATTCCAATCCGTGTCAAGAGTCTCCGTTCAACCTTTCGTCTGCAGCCCTTCGACATCCCGTGCGTTGTTTTATATCACAGATAGTCCACCGTCTGCTTCCCACTGTATGTTTGGTGGCAATGGTACAGACTGATTTGGTTCATTCATTACAGTCAATGTGGAAGATTTGTTTAGTCACAGAGTCACAGTGCCCTTGACAGACCTGACCCATGTAAAAATATATGCCCAGCTAGGTGAGCGAGAGAGCAAACCTGAAAGCATCCTGCTCTCTGGAGTAGATCTGATCATCTCCAATGTAGCAAAGTGCTGCTGGGGCAAACTGGCAAAGCCATCAGTTCTCACAGCCTTGGCTCAGGCATTCAAAGAACCTTTCTGCCCCAATACTGTGGCCACCAGGCAACCTGTGGTCACAGGCAGGTATTGAACACACACACACACACACACACACACACACACACACACACTTCCCTGAACCATGGATCATTGATTCTGAGGTCGGTCAATGACTGAGTATACTAAGTGGCGGCCATCTTGTGAAATAGAGCGGTAAGTAGAGGCGATCCACTCAGAATGCTAACCCACACCATCCCTGTCAGAACAGCAGGAGGCTAGTGTGCCGTATGGAGCGGGTCACGAAGGGGAACCGGCAGAACGACTCTGTCATCAGGAGAGGACTGGAGATCAGCAGGCGGTAACCCTTGGCCCGTTTATGTTTTGGGGTCCCCACCTGTGGCTGTTGTTAGGGTAATACATGTCGCGTCTTATGAATCGAGTCAAGCCATGGAGAGAGAGAGAGAGAGAGAGGACATAAACAACAGACTGCCTATATCTGTTCTCAACAAATCACTTCAAAATCCAGCCAATCTCCGGAGGCGGGTGAATGTGTAGGGGGTGTACGATGTGGCCATTGAGCACAGTGGTAAAGTTTCTCTTCCTCCGACACGTCGTTTATGGGCTGAGGTTGTGATGAATGGTACCGTTACTTCTATCGGGTGACACTGAAACCATTTGTCATGATTCTTTGATTATAATGATAATAGACCCGCTCACAGTCCCCCCCCCCTACTGGCTGGTTTTGGGAATGCCAAACGTCTGGACAGATGGGAGCTGGTCTCTGCGTCTGTGTGTGTGGGCTGTTACTGGTGTTTATTTCAGTCGCACAGCGAGGACCAACAATGTGCTCTGGTGGAGGATAAACACCCGGGAGTCAGGCTACCCTCCGGTCTACACGCCGCTCTTTGATTGGCTGCTTATACACTGGCTTGGCTACGGTGGCCCTGAGGGGCCAACTAGGACACAGGGGGGTCCACAGACCTCTATGTTTATCCACACTGCTAGCCAGAACGCCTGGAAACATGGCTACTGCATTACACACAGGCAATAGCGGCGACAATCACTGTATATTAATGCACCAGGCCGATGGGGTATAAATCACAATAGCCTAAAGGGGTGAGGGAAGGTCTGGAATTCTGTTCCAGCCCTAAGGGAGAGAATCGGTGGCTAACTGGCCGTGTTTCAGTGTGCTTCTGGTGCGTCTGTGTGTGTGCGTGTGTGTGCGTGTGTGTGCGTGTGTGCGCGTGTGCGCGTGTGTGTGTGCGTGTGTGTGTGCATATTTGTGTTATTTCAGCTTCCCGAGCAGTGACAAAACAAAACATGTCTGCAACTCACTGAAGCCATTTCAATTGAAGCGTGCAGACAGAAGAAAGGAGCGTTTGAGAGATGGAGGAGCCAGAGGGAAAGACTGAGCGGAGCGAGGGAGAGAGGAGAGTGGACAATAGAACGGATTTAAAACTAACTCATCGGGGGGCCAGCAGGGAATGAGAAAAATGAGAAGACAACATGATTGATAAGTGTTGTTCAGACGCGAAAGGAACTGTGTGCTCTTCCTCGTTTACTTCACCCTCCCGCTGATATAAATCTAACATATCAGCTGTCGTTTAAAACCGAGCACAAAGCAAGCTCCGACCACAGACACTTTACTGACAGTGGAAACACTGGATCACTGCAGGTCACACTGGACCACCTCCAGCTCTACTCCTGAGGTGGATCTGAGGTCACGACAACCGACTTGTGCAAAATATTCTATGTTCAATAGAGAAAACTTGATCAGAAATCTAGTCGGACCTTCGGCAGTACAGACTACCCACGGGCCCAAACAGCAGGGACATATAGCTCTCACAAACGAACTACATTATGTTAATCCAGAGCCGACCCAAACCCAATCCCAGATAGACAACAGAACTGCTGAATAAGGGACACGTGTCATTACCAAGGCGTTGTCTCTCGCAAAAAAGGCCTATCGATTCCGTCCCGCGCGGACCTAGCCGGCAGCAGTGCTAACGCCATCGCTATGATTCACTGCTTTGATTCACTGATTAGCTTGCAGATCTCTGATTCCGTGGTATCTGTTCGCCATGGACAGAAGACCCCCAGAGAACAATGGACCTCCGCGTCGAAGCTCTCTCCACTTCCACCAGAGCTGATGATTACTGTATATTGATCTGTGGGCTCTGATTGGGCTCCCATAATGCAGGCTGTAATTGGCTGCGGGCGGGGATTTTTTTCCTCCCGCCGAACACATACACACAGACACACACACACACAAACACACGGACACACACGCATCATTGCACAAGCATTAATTCCAGCTTAGTGAATAGAGCCGCCAGGCCTTGGGAAGAATACGATCAGAAAATGGACGTTAAATGTTTTCCAAATCTTTTCTGCCATCGGGGGAACCATCTCGACTGGAATTGACCAGTCGACTGGGTATTGTGGGTGTGTGGGTGTAGCGCTCGATGTTAAATCAGTGAGTGACTGGGTGTTCTGGTTCTAGTGCTCGTTGTTAAATCAGTGAGTGACTGGGTGTTCTGGTTCTAGTGCTCGTTTCATTTCAGTGAGTGACTGGGTGTTGTGGGTGTGTGTGTAGTGCTAACTTTAAAATCTCCTCTACCATGAGTATGTTGGAGCAATGGAGCTGGAACACTTAAGGCTTAAAACACAACAGGTCACACGGTCGAGGCACCAGGGACATTGGTGCTCTGAACCTCACCAACTGTTCTGCATGCTGTGTAGCTCGTTATTGTAAAGCCACATCCGGATATGAAGCTTTGTTGCCCTTAATCTCCTCCGTACATTTTGTAAGTATATAAAGTCCACTAAGTGTCTATGAACACATAGAACCTCAATACCGTAGGTCCCCGACTGTTATATAAAGTCCACTAAGTGTCTTTGAACCCATAAGTGCACTTTGGAAAAAAAAAAAGTGAACAAGGATCTGAAGTACCACTCAGTAAGAAAAATCCTTTCAATGAAAGTTTGTCCCATTGTTAGGCAACAGGTCAAAGTTTCCCTTTTAAAAGTTGACTGCTAGTCTCATTTGAATGTTAACAACAATTGTTCTAATCGACGGACATTTAAAGGCCAGAAGTGACCGATTGAGGTTACTGCGACAAAAAAAAGGCTTCGCTGAGGTCTAGAGTAGCAATGCGTTTCTGTAAAAACACTGTATTAATGTGTAGTATTTTTAATTTTTGCGCTGCAGTCGTTGTCAGCGTGACAAATGTCATGCCAGTGGCATTCCACATGAGAACATAACAGACTGTGGAGAAGGGGATCCAGGCGACCATTTGACTGTAGTGAGCGTGAGGGTTTCGCGGCAACCGTACAGACCATGCATCAACAGAGTGAGCCAATGTTCCCCCACAGCCCAGACAGCCGCACACACGGACAAACACACACACACAATCCTTCCCAAACATTACTTCCCGATCGCATTTTAACTAGCATTCCCGTCAACGTTTCGGGTCGATTCCGACGTTCTGTGTACCTTCTTCTCCTCATCTGTGAGGTAATTTAGGTGGTAAAGGATTGACGAGATGCACTTCCTTAGACAAAAGGGCTGTTAATTGCCCGTTGCCGGGGAAACTGGCAGTTTCTAACCCATCAGCAAACGCCAATCTGACTGGCATCATGACTCAAGTTTGACATGCCTTTCCCCCTGACTCTCTGTCTCTCTCTCTCTCTCTTCTCCTGTATTTCTCTCTCTCTCTCGCTCTCTCTCATTCTCCACCTCCCTTTCCTCATTTGATCCACACTGGGAGTCTGACAGGTAGTTATTATCCCAGCAGTAGCCTGTGCAGTCTCATGTCCTAACAGCGGCTGTGGTGAATATGTCAGTCAAGGCCAGGCTAAAAGCAATCTCAAAAGGGTCTGTAACAAGTCGATCATTAGCTACATGGTTGGATGTTCGGCAGAGCTCAGCCACTGGCTGTTAGCCGGTGAAGGTGACAGTGACTTTTTACCCAGGAGCATTCCAACATCAACACTAATCAGTTGTTATAAAAATATAATGGCAGTTTACAAAGCCAAAACTTCAGGAGTCACTTATAAGAGGATGACAGTTAACACAAATACATTTAGATGTCTACTGAACCTAAGGTTGAAACTAAATCGACTTAACCAAAACCCTAAAAATGCAACAGCCGTGGGGACATAAAAGTAAGAAGGTAATTTTCCGATTTAAGATGACAAATACCATGTCGGAGAAAGCAAGACTGAGGTAGGGGGGGAATTATCCCACAAGTCAAAATTCAAGGGAGCAAAGTGGAGCCTGGGAGCAAGAATAGCCATTTCTGAGAGAGTAACAGTGAATGGAGAGCCGATAAATTAGGTTGAGCGAGCATAAAAGAGGCCTATTGAGCACAGAGGCCAGTACAAGGGAAATGCACGTGGTAAAATGATGACAGCTCCCCGGAGTCTACGATCCAGCAAGGCACAGGCAAAAAAAACATGAATGTGACTTTCAGCGAGCAGAACATCAATCAATTATTTTGGGCAAAAAAAATTCTCCTCAAAAAATATTCACTACATGTCACTAAGTTGTTCGCCACTCCACACACATTTTTTTCCTGCTTCATCAGCGTTCTTCCGTTTCTTTTACTCATCATCTTGGGAAGGATATGAAAAAATGTAAAATTTAAAATTGATCAAGGAAAAGAAGTTAGGAAAGGGAAAACTGAAGAAGGATTTCCGAATCAAAACAACAAAATCCCAGAATGTAGTTTGAATAAACCGATAACTCAGGCAACACAGAGGAAGAAGAAGTCAGATGGAACTGAAACCTCATATTTGCAGTGACAATGGTTCTATTTACTTCCACACACTCACTTTCCACACACACACACACACACACACACACACACACACACACACACACACACACACACACACACACACACACACACACACACACACACACACACACACACAAACACAAACATATTATAATTGCATTGGAACCCAGTCCAACTGCCTGGAGAGATACATAAATTGCATTTAATGAAATGCACTTTTTCGCACAGTTAATTGTGAGTTACTGTCGATAAAAGCGGAGGAGAGGGAACGGTGGAGGGCGTCTCAGCGAGTAAAGGGTGGCTGACATTGTTTTCCGTGGGCTTTTTGTAATTATATTGAATCCCTGGCAAATTGCCTAAAGTATCGGACCCATGTAAATTGCTTTACTTAATATGTTAATGTCACTGTGGAATGCGGGAGGGAGGCTGTGGGTGTTCTGTCTGTGTCCGTGTGACTGCAGGTTGAACTGGAGAGGAAGACTCTCTGTTAGCCCACGGCTCAATAACAAATGTCTCTTCCACTGAATAGTATTGACTCGCCATTGCAGAAGAAAATTGAAAAAAGCCGGGGAAACCGTCTGGGAAACTGTCACCGCGTCTAGCTTTCATATCTGTGAATTAACGGACAAACAGAGAGCGTTTAATTCTCACAGGAGGACAGGGAGTGGACAGACCTCTGTGACCTTAGCGTTAGGAAATCAATGTGGGATAGAAAGCGATCGGAATTACCGCTCGGTTCTCTCTGGTCCTGGCTTGTTAATTGCAAATGTAAAATGTCCATTGACACGTTTCACCAACGGAACCCGAGGAGGAACACGCGGCGCTGCATCACGACCGCCGTGGGGCAATTGATTAACTTCGTTGGAAGGAAGACGGTGAGAGAAATGAGAGAAACCTGTCGGACATGAACGTAGAGGCAGGTCAGGGGTCAGATTGAAGGCGTTTAATCCCTGCTACATTGCTAGGGGATGACTTGTTATAATGAGGAGACTCTTGTCACATGGGTGTTGACCTTTTGACCTCATGCGTCTACAGTGCCTTTGGGCAGACAGCACGGACAGCTCTTATGACCACGTGAACAGGAAGTGCAGACAGACTCAGTGAGTCGTTTCCTTCTGGTCAAAGATAAAAGTACAGAAATATCCTGGTAGCCGTGTTAGTTCTGTGTCGAGTACAGTTAAATGAATCGATGTATAACAGACAAATCAAGTTAAAGTAACTGCCGAGACAATCTGGCTAATTCCTTAAAATGAAAACAATGCAACATGTAAACTGATTAGCTTTGTTTGTTTTCAATTGATTCGATTTCTGAAGTACACCGTGAGGAGAATTCTTGTGGTTTGTGGCCGTGTAATGTTCTAAGCTGCTGTCGTAGAAATGTACTGATGTAAACACGAGTTGGAATGTGTAGAACAACGTAAAACAGACATCTTGCGAACACAGGTGTGTCCCGGCATCTATTGAACCCAGACCACATGGTCCATGATCATCGCAAACAGCCTTTAAACCTGGCAACCATCACACCCTAATCAAACTGGGCAACCAAACGGTTCTCAGGGGACTAGACTAACCGGGTTTGTTCAAATGTGTCCAATCAGGGACTTCCCTGTACGTCTATAGATGTTCCTGCAGATCTCATCCAGAAGCTGATCCAATCCTATAGGAGTTGCAATGGCACAGACATGTATCAGGAATAATTCTACTTTAAAACCTACATGTACGTGGTCTGAGGGCTCACTCTCATTCAATATCCATTTCACCCACCCAGAGTCTACAATTCAAATCCAGCCTTGTTCTGTCGCCCCACTACCTCCACCCACGCAGCCATGGACTTGTATAAAATCTCCACCCTGAAGATCCTTTACAATGGTGACGTAGTCTGTAGGATTGACGCTATGAAAGCACCTCAATGAATTTGGTCTGTTTCACCACACTCCACCCATTCAACACTCATCAGCCCATTACATGCAAGCAAGTTTATTTGTATAGCACAATTCATACATAGAAGCAATTCAATGTGCTTTACAGAGGAAAATAATAACACAATTATAAAATGCATGCGCTTTATATTCATAGCAACCTGTTTACTGGCATCAAGTACATATAAAACCTTACATGCCAGTATTAACTGTGTACATATTATTCAACGGGTCTTCTGAACCTTTTCAGGTGTTTAGAACCTGGCCGAGAAATCTTTAGAACTTCCAGGTCTTAAGAACTTTATTGAAAAGGTCTTTAGAACCTTTTTAGGTCTTTAGAACCTGGCCCAGAAGTCTTTAGAACGTCCAGGTCTTAAGGACTACAGATATTTTATGCATACATTACAGGTTTTCATTTATGCCATGCATCAGAATAAAAACAAATAAAAACATCAAATGGGCAATTAAATGAGAAAAATAAAGTAAAAAATATATACTTAACAATGTGTAAAAGGTAAAACTGGTTTTCCCTAAATCCATGAAATGTCTGTATATGTGTCTCGCTGTATTCAGTGTAATTGTAATTATCTATTCCCTAGCAAATAATGCTTA
>CM055735.1:14011166-14046166 GCA_029465975.1 Dallia pectoralis | reverse complement strand
AGCCAAAGGAAATCCAACACAGCACATTTGAATGATCCAAATGACCACTGACGTGAATCTTAGAGTTATGGATTAGTTCCTGTCAAAGATCCCTGAATGGCCATCTCTGAAAAAAAGGAAAAGCACAATTTGTGATTTGAAAGACACAGACGACTTGAATTCTAGGCCAGGGGTTTATGCATGTGGAGGGCATGTTTGAGGGCGCGTTGGCCACTAGACTGAGGGCTGAGTATAAACTATAAACTGGACCAGAACCTTGAGCTTTTCATGGGTGCCTGGGGTACTCAGGGTTTGTTTTGTTCAGCAACTGTAGAAGATGATTCAGTATTGTGCCTTTGAATTGTGTTTGTCCTTGTTGTTGTTTGTTTGAGTAGTTGTTGGGTTGTGGGATTGTAGACCCAATACAGGTTCTTTATCTATCTCACTCTCTATGTCACTCTCCTCTCTCTGTTGCCATCTCTCTCTTTCCTTCTATTTCAAATCTCTCTCTCTCCACTTTCCGTTCTCCTCTTCTCTCCCCGTGTTTCAAATCCCTCTCTGGTCCTGTCACAGCCCACTCTCCCCTCCGCCAGCTGTGCAGGGTAGAGGCCTGCTGTGCCAAGTGCCATTTGATTAGCTGCTTCCTGGCAACCACAGTAATTGTCTGGACACCCCCCCCCCCTCCCCACGCACTCCTTTCTCTGCACTTCTCCACTTCCTTACCCTCTCAGAACATTCCTCATCCCTAACCCTGTTAATTTCTCTTTTTATTCTCTCGTTCTTACTGTCTATATCTCTATATATGTCTCTGCCTGGTTGACTTTTTTCTCCTGTCAGGTCATTTATGTATCTCGTCTCCTACGTCGTCTTCCTCTCGTATTATATTTTTATCCCGTAAACAAAATGGAGCAGCCGACACAACTCAAGACCTGGGGTCATCTATAGTTACCACCCGCCATAAGAATTGGACAGTAACAATTTATTTATACTTTTTACTTCACACTCAACTTGTTTGTTTTTCCCGAGACTCAAAGTTTGCGACATCAAAAACGAGAAGAAAGCTTGTTTGTGTGAGCTCAGCAATCACAATTGACCCAGTGGGCCAAGTGAAACCTGTACGGTAGATGCCTGAACGTAACGAAGATAAACCGCACTCCCGAACAGCTTTAAAGCCACATCATTTGACGGCACTCTGTCTTCATTCTCATCTTGGCTCGCAGTACCGTAATACTGTAACATCTCACGATTTGAATAAATACATTATTCAGCATTAGAACAGATAACCCAATGATCTAGGAGTGTAGGAAAAAAAGATGTGTGTGTGTGTGTGTGTGGTGACAGAACTGAGACGCAACTGAAACCACAGGTACAGCATCCATATTAGGAACTCTATCCTTTCTCCCCAGAAACTCCGTCCTCCCTCCTCCTCAGACATCACCCCTCCCCCAGTCAAACGTCACCCCTCGCTTGGTCAAGTATCAGCTCTCCTTTTCTCAAACATCACCTGTTGAAGCTTTAAGTCCTCCTCTAGTCATTCCTCACTCCTCCTCTAGTCATTCGTCACTCCTCCTCTAGTCAATCGTCACTCCTGTATAGTCCCTATTGCATGTTTAAACCCTGTGAGGAAAAAACTCATCTCTTCTTTTACCTCAGGAGGATCCCGTCTAGCGAATTGGTCTAGGATATTCACCTGCGCTGACCTCATGTCGACCGTAGCCTGACCGCAAGTCTTCTGCAAACCCAAATATTAATAGCTGCGGTCGCATGCTGCCGTTCCAGTGTGCCGGTTCACAGGGGGGTGTCTGCCGAGATCTATTTGCAGGGTAATATCTTTGCCATTTGGACTTGAGTTGACGCCACCCACCATAGCAATAACCAGAAGATTTCAAAGGCCTGCTCCTTTGACTCCTACACTGGCTGGTGACTGGGGCAGAAACATTAATACTCCCCTGAGATATTAGACGACCCACTAGACTGTGCTCTTTCAGGTGCATTCAAATGTAATTAGAAATGGACCTGCGCAATTATTAAAACCATGCGTGTTTGAGTAGATGTGTGTATGTGTGTGTGTTTCAGTAGATGTGTGTATGTGTGTGTGTTTCAGTAGATTTGTGTATGTGTGTGTGTTTCAGTAGATGTGTCTAGGTGTGTGTGTTTAAGTAGATGTGTGTGTGTGTGTGTGTGTTTGAGTAGATACGTGTTTCAGTAGATGTGTGTGTGTGTGTGTGTTTTGAGTAGATGTGTGTATGTGTTTGCATGAATTGAAGTGTGTATGTGAATCGGTAGATTTGTGTGAGAGTGTGTGTGTTTGATTAGATGCATGTGTGTGGATTTCAGTAGATGCGTGTGTGTGTGAGTGTGTTGCGTGTTCGGACTCCTGGGTTAGACGAGTCTCCGTGCACCTCTGCTGGCATGTTAATTGGCATAATAAATACTCCGGCTTCCTCATTGCCTCCCTGGTTGACGCGCGTTAGCAGCCACACATACGATACATCAGACTACCTCCAAGACCAAAACTCAATACCCTGATTGAACTAATCAACCCTACCTTCTAGTGGACTAGCGTGAGCACCAGATGGTTATCAGGTCGAGGCCCGTTAGGGGGATGCACTGTGGACACACACACACACACACACACACATACGATAACAAACATCGTGGATAACTCTCTGTTCATCCAATCACAAGCTGAGAGGTATAAAGTTAGACTGGCAGGAGAGATTAGGCACTGCTATCTGCTTGCAACCCAGTGTTATTCTTAGATTGCAACCCAGTGTTGTTTTCAAATCATCTCTGTAGCAGGTCATATATGCACTGATTAGTCAAAACATTAAGGTCTCTTTTGGATATGCCCATTGTTATTCGCTTTGGCTGTGAGCGGTCGTTTTTTGATTCATCATAACTGTGTATATTGTTTGTTTACCAAAAAACACAGGGGGAAGAGATACACGGCAAATATGCTAACCGCGGCTCTAAAGACCTGGCCACAGCGTTCTTGCGTTTATGTCATAGCCGTGGAACGCCATCACCACGACCATCACTCTGCCCCTTCCTCTCTGCTAACTCGGTGCTAAGTTAGCCCCACGCAGTACAGCCATGGAGGCTAGACGATGTCCCCGATAATACTGCTGTTATCACTTCATTTCATGGACATCCGTCATCCGGTCAGTGATGTTTACCTGGCCGCCCTGCCCCCTAGTGACACAGTCTAATATGACAACAGATACACTGTTGTCACCTCCCCTGCATTTCCCATAATGACACTCGCCGAGTAAAGCAGTCAGTCTTAACCCCCGCTCACTTCTGAATGAAGCCTTTATTTCCCCACACACACACACGCACACAGCTGCTGAATGATGACAAATCACCTGTCCTACTGTGTGTGTGTGTGTTTGTGTGTGGGTGTCTGAGGCAGTACGTGGATATGCATAAAGCCAGCTATACATATATGTAGAACAACCCTGCTTGATCTAATGTACCGCAGCGTTGGGACGGAGAAAGGTCCAATGTAAAATGCCTGAGCCGAGAACAACAGCATGTGCCTGTGTGTGTGTGAATAGAGAAAACTGCTTCTGCACAGTCCTCATTTTCAAACACAGGCAGGCCATTGTTTTTTACAGTCTTTCACTGACAGAAATTAATGACACCTCCGGCGGGACATAAGGGAACCTGTGGATTTTCACTGGTTGTCTGACAGTGAGGAACATCGGTTCACAGCCCGGGTCACAGATCGGGTCACAACTGGACCACAGCCCTTACTTCCTCCCATTAGCACTCAAAAACAACGTGTGCGTCTTTAAACGTGTGTTCGTAGGTGTATTAATGCCTAGTTAGTCTCCGTTGCCCACCGGACACGAGGGCGTGTTAATGTTTACAGTAGGTAACGGATTTGGGTGAACGGGGTACGCCGTGCCCTGTGGGGACCCGTCCAGAATACAGGAACACATCTAAAACCAGGGCAGTAAGCTTTAGAGAACAGGCCAGTGTGTCTGTCCTAGGGCAGACGGAGAGACGGTCAGTGGCCAGCTGAAGGAGAATTTTGACGTGCTGAGAGCAGAAGTGGAACAGAAATAAGATGGTGAATATACAGTAGAGAACTCTGTCCCTGGTACCTGGAGGCACTGGGGATCTGCTCACTAATTAGAATGACTGATGGGCCAAGATTTGGGAGCGGCCAGGCACACACAGACATACACACACTTGCGCACACACACACACACACAGACACACACACACACTCACACATACACACACACGCACGCATACACACACACACACACACTCGCGCACACACACACACAGACACACACACACACTCACACATACACACACACGCACGCATACACACACACACAAGCACCCATGCTCACACAGCAGCGCGCACCCAGACACACACATCGGGTGCGTTTGACGTGTATCCGACTTGACACGGCATTGGGGGCAGCAGGGAGCTGGGGAGTGAGGACGGAATAATGAGCTAGACGCTGGATGAGTAAACAGTTTCTATATCAGGAAACCACTGTCCAATGTCACCTCTGACCCCAGGGCTCGACCCCGGCCCCCGTCGACTCTGACAGACGTTAATGTGCATTAGCCACCTTCTGAGTGTCTGTACGTCTGTAGAGCAGCTGCTACGTTCACACTTCACTGGGCTACAACCGTCCTGTGGCGAATACACTGGGTCATACCACATGAACAACAACAAGAACAGCTTGAATTGTGCTTGTCTCTTTTGTATAGATATACCTAGAAACAGCCCACCATGAAGCTGACCATTTGGTGTGGTGCTGAGCATGTATCTGTCCATTTGGTGTGGTGCTGAACATGTATCTGTCCATTTGGTGTGGTGCTGAGCATGTATCTGTCCATTTGGTGTGGTGCTGAGCATGTATCTGTCCATTTGGTGTGGTGCTGAACATGTATCTGTCCATTTGGTGTGGTGCTGAACATGTATCTGTCCATTTGGTGTGGTGCTGAACATGGAGCTGTCCATTTGGTGTGGTGCTGAGCATGTATCTGTCCATTTGGTGAGGTGCTGAACACGGAGCTGTCCATTTGGTGTGGTGCTGAACATGGATCTGTCCATTTGGTGTGGTGCTTAAAATGTATCTGTCCATTTGGTGTGGTGCTGAACATGTATCTGTCCATTTGGTGTGGTGCTGAGCATGTATCTGTCCATTTGGTGTGGTGCTGAGCATGTATCTGTCCATTTGTGCTGAACACGGAGCTGTCCATTTGGTGTGGTGCTGAACATGGAGCTGTCCATTTGGTGTGGTGCTGAGCATGTATCTGTCCATTTGATGTGGTGCTGAGCATGTATCTGTCCATTTGGTGTGGTGCTGAACATGTATCTGTCCAGCTGTATCCATTTGGTGTGGTGCTGAGCATGTATCTGTCCATTTGGTGTGGTGCTGAGCATGTATCTGTCCATTTGGTGAGGTGCTGAACACGGAGCTGTCCATTTGGTGTGGTGCTGAACATGTATCTGTCCATTTGGTGTGGTGCTGAGCATTTTGGTGTGGTGCTGAACACGGAGCTGTCCATTTGGTGTGGTGCTGAACATGTATCTGTCCATTTGGTGTGGTGCTGAGCATGTATCTGTCCATTTGGTGTGGTGCTGAACATGTATCTGTCCATTTGGTGTGGTGCTGTATCTGTCCATTTGGTGTGGTGCTGATGTATCTGTCCATTTGGTGTGGTGCTGATCATGTATCTGTCCATTTGGTGTGGTGCTGAGCATGTATCTGTCCATTTGGTGTGGTGCTGAGCATGTATCTGTCCATTTGGTGTGGTGCTGATGTCCATTTGGTGTGGTGCTGAGCATGTATCTGTCCATTTGGTGTGGTGCTGAATTTGGTGTGGTGCTGAGCATGTATCACGGAGCTGTCCATTTGGTGTGGTGCTGGTGCTGAGCATGTATCTGTCCATGTATCTGTCCATTTGGTGTGGTGCTGAACATGTATCTGTCCATTTGGTGTGGTGCTGAACACGGAGCATGTCCATTTGGTGAGGTGCTGAACACGTAGCTGTCCATTTGGTGTGGTGCTGATGTATCTGTCCATTTGGTGTGGTGCTGAACATTTGGAGCATGTGTCCATTTGGTGAGGTGCTGAACACGGAGCTGTCCATTTGGTGAACATGGAGCTGTCCATTTGGTGTGGTGCTGAACATGTATCTGTCCATTTGTGGGTGCTGAACATGTCCCATTTGGTGTGGTGCTGAACATGGAGCTGTCCATTTGTGTGGTGCCATTTGTCCATTTGGTGTGGTGCTGAATGTGGTGGAGTCCGTTTATTGTGGTGCTGAACATGGACCTGTCCATTTAGTGTGGTGCTGGTGAATTTCATGAAAACCAGGTCATGCACATTTTCCTCAAGTAAATCCAAACTCAAATCAATAAATACATCTTCTTGAAACATAGTTCAAAGAAATGCACACACGCTTGTCATTAGGACACTCTTACCTTCAATAGGTCTCAATAGACTTCAACGGGTCCCGTTCAGAGTATTTCTAGACGGTTATGAACCTAACTCAGAGCTCTATAAGTGACTAGATAATTACCTACTCATTTCCACCTGTAATTGTGCAGATCGGTTGCAACCAGCAATGTTTCATTCTTCCTGAGGGAAACGTCCTTATTGTTCTCCTGTGAAGTTGACTGTCACCTTGACAGGCCTATATTAGCGCCTGCCTGCGAGCAGACAAATAAACCAAGGCAACCATCACAAAAACATACATGTATCGTGCAACAGGACAACGGGCGCTTTCATAGGAACTGTCCGACGATGGCTTTGAATTTTTGTGTCGTTATTTTTATTTTGAAGCCTCCCCAGCGTGACCTCGGCCCGTCACACTGTTCATCTTTCTCTCAGGATGGGTCGAATATACAGCCCGTCGTGCTGTTCAGTCGATCAGGACAGTCAGACAGTGAGACCTTTTTCTGTTATTCTATTCTCGTCCTCTCCCATGTGCTTAGTGTGTTAGCACGATCTGTCTCTCTTTGTCCGTCTCTCTTACCGAATTATTAATATGAGATTTCCTGTCCTGTGAGTTTTCTTCGAGTACCGTCTTTCTGCCTGTGTATTTGTCTGCTCTCCATCATGGGTACATTCAGGAACCATGTTTTCTCCAATGCATCTCCCCATGTCCCCTCATTCTACACCTCCCCCCCCGCTAGTCTTTACGCATCAGCCTGATCTCCCACAATCCTCTATTCAGAGCCTGCCAGCCAATAGCAGCCCATAGGCTGGCTAGCTGGCTCCGCTGGGCAAACGCTGGCAAGGCCCCGTGCCTGCTTGTGCCTACTCAGACATGGCCGTGTCCATGCCAACCACATAGAGGCTCTCGGAATATCACCCCTAGAAACTGAATGTAAATCCCCTCTGTAGTTTTGTCTCAGTGAAAGGACTGGATGCTACACCAAGTGACAAGCTACTTGGAGAAACACCTAGTGACAAGCTACTGGGAGAAACACCTAGTGACAAGCTACTTGGAGAAACACCTAGTGACAAGCTACTTGGAGAAACACCTAGTGACAAGCTACTGGGAGAAACACCTAGTGACAAGCTACTGGGAGAAACACCTAGTGACAAGCTACTGGGAGAAACACCTAGTGACAAGCTACTGGGAGAAACACCTAGTGACAAGCTACTGGGAGAGACCCCTAGTGACAAGCTACTGGGAGAGACCCCTAGTGACAAGCTATTGGGAGAAACACCTAGTGACAAGCTACTGGGAGAAACACCTAGTGACAAGCTACTGGGAGAGACCCCTAGTGACAAGCTACTGGGAGAAACACCTAGTGACAAGCTACTGGGAGAGACCCCTAGTGACAAGCTACTGGGAGAAACACCTAGTGACAAGCTACTGGGAGAAACACCTAGTGACAAGCTACTGGGAGAAACACCTAGTGACAAGCTACTGGGAGAGACCCCTAGTGACAAGCTAGTGGGAGAAACACCAGAGAAAAAACCCCACAAGAGAATGTCTCCTTTGCATAAAACCCAGGACTTGATAGATCAACAAATGTAGTCGCGTTACTGTGAAGAAAACAAGTTCATATGTTTACCCTGTTCACAGCCTGGGGAGGTGTCTGTGTGTCTGTGTCTGTGTGTGTGTGTGTATTTCGGCCTGTGAAGTGGCGCGCCTCACACTCCAGCCCATGACAACAGAACCGCATGTTGACAAGATCTGCAGTAACACCTTAGCCCACATAGATCCGATATGAACAGCTCTGCTTGGGTCTGACTGGGTGCCGACCGTACAGCCTGAGAGTGGAGTAACAACACGGGTGAAGGGTCCCTCCTCTAGAGGAATCTATTTGCACCAGGCATGAGGGCTGGGGTTAGATACACACACAGGGGACACATATCCCCAAATGAATCCATGCCACCTCTCAGACTCATGAATCACTCGCATCACTCAGGGGATTTTCAGGAGCTCCTCGTTCACATGTGGATCTAATCGTATGTGCCGATCATTATAAAGCCAGTGAGACTGAACCGATCCTCAGACAGCCGTGTCAATGGTGTTCTCACTCGTTCATTTACATCCTGCACACCATTAAAGGCCACGTGTGTGTGTGTGTCCACCAAATTAGCGTGCTGATTTGAGCCAATGGTTGCAGGAGATGGGGGTACGGGGGGAGCAACACCTAGTGACAACCTCTGGTTGATTGGGGGCCGTAAAGGTCAGGGGTCAGATGACAAGATTTGACCCAAAGAGACTTTGGCGAGCAAGCGAGGCCTGTGTGTTTGCATTCCCCGTGAGTGAGTCGACGTAATACAGCATTCGGTCTCATCAAAGAGACTCTCGTTCTCTCGCTGTCATCCTTATATGACTCATTGCCAAGCAAATTATAGGTGATTCTTCATGTGAATCACAGGTGAGTCTTCCTTATACACGTATAATGGCAACTGCATAAACCCGTTGATTCAAGGTTCACAAAGAAATGTTCCCTCTCATGCTCTACGTCTGTCTTTGTATTCGACCATAAGCAATTTGGTATCAACTGCACTCAGATGTGAATGGTTTTCCGTCATGCCTGAATAACGTCAATCGGACATCAGTATAATTGGATCCAGTACTTAGGGTGTACTTTAGAATTGGTTGCAAAGTGTGATTCCCTGCTTGGTGAAGTCCAATTAAGTACATGGACAAACTTTAAACATGAGCAGGACATTCTTATGGATAAAAGTTCCTTTAGTCTGGAGATGAGAGTCAAGCATTTATCAGATGCACTAAGACAGCATGACAAATGAACGCCGCTGAACACACAGACTGAAGGAAAAGTATGAAACACAGAGCCTGTTTATCCACCTGGGAGGAACTGGCCATCGGGGAAAAGCGCACCCAATAAAAACACGCCTGATACAAACATGCTCACACACATGCGCTGACACACACACACATACATACATAAACACACACACACACCTTGTACACACCTCAGTTCCTCATAGCCACTGCAGTCATAACAAAAGCCAAGGTTTCCATAAAGACTGACTCTGTAATAATGCTCAGCTCTTTCAATATTTATGGGCCAGACATTCACATTGCTCTTTTCTTTCGTATTATTTGTCAGGAGCTGGGATTTAGCTTTTGTAGGTCTGCCAGACGGCATCGGCTATGCATTCAGGAAGTGATGCTGCAGTCATCTCCTGTTATTGCATTCCGTGTAACATCCAGAATCTTCCACATACAATAAACCAACTAATACTCCAAAGCCCACACACACACACACACACACACACACACACACACACACACACACACACACCATATAGACAACACCGTGTTCAGTTTTGTGAAAAGCACAGTGCTCAAACGGCCGCCGAGGTGGAGTAACGACTTCAATTGACTCGCCCGCGTTGTTCGAGGCGGAGGTGTCGTGCTCTTCTCATCTGCGCAGCGACCGCAAAGCTGCAGCGAACGTCATTACACACCTGATGGCCGCATTTCGAGACAGAGAATTCCACTGTAGCCAACGAATGAAACCAAGTGATTAGGGAACAGTCTAATTCTGTCATGACAGCTTGCAAAGATTCTCAGGCAATGTCCTGGTTGGAATTAATATACTGTAGGTTAACACCGAGCCCGATTGCATATTCCAATGTTTTGCAGAACCATCTAGACATGGACCTGTTTTCATTCTGGTAAAATAGAAACGGGACAATGTCTAGAGTGGAAATATGTTTATGGATTGTTCTGTCATGCTGAAACTCACGCTCATTTTTTTCTTTCCAAAAAATACACAGAGCTCCCCTGGATAGGAGGGAGAAAGCTGTGCGGTTGTGTGTGCATGTGTGTGTGTGTGTGTGTGTGTGTGGGTGTGTGTGTGCATGTGTGTGTGTGTGTGTGTGTGTGTGTGTGTGTGGGTGCATGTGTGTGTGTATGTGCCTATGTACATTTGTAAGGAGACTAAATATGTTCTTTAAAGTGGCTCCGGGATTAATTTAGTTACAGCGTGGAAAAAGAAAAATTGCAAAAAGGATTAAAAAAAAAATGGGAAAATGATTTCCCATTCTAGGTCCAGTCTCAACAGTGGTAGAGGAGGCACTGGGATGACTGTATGCATATTTGTCAGCGTGAGCCAGAACCAGCGTGGTGCTGCTAGCTCATTACACATCTCCACCAAGTTCACTCCTCTATCTCTCTTCCCTTATGGCCAGCTAGGGACACCAGGGCCAGATTACCTAAATTAACTAATGCTAATCTCAAATCTCAGTTAATTACGTTGCGAGGGAATTTAGCAATCAGATTCTCCAGGTTAGACTTCGTAGGTTTCACTGTAAATGTACAATTCTCTGTGTTAATCTCTGCACATTAGCCTCTGCATGTTAGCCTTTTCAGGGTAGCCTCTCCAGAGTAGCCTCTCCACGTTAGCCTCTCCAGGGCAGCCTCTCCAGGGTAGACTCTGCAGTGTAGCCTATGTAAGTTAGCCTATGTAGGTTTGCCGCTATACGTTAGCCTCTGTAGGTTTGCATTTGTAGGTTAGCCGCTATAGGTTAGCCTCTGTAGGTTAGCATTTGTAGTTTAGCCTCTGCACGTTAGCTTGAAAATGTATTCAATGAGGGACTTCTATACTTTTGTTAAATTGTTGTTTTTGATGTTGAAATGTTTTTTTAGCTTACCTGAGCTTTCTGGACTTTTTGTAAATCCCATTTGCATACCTCATGAAGATCAGCCGGTGGTCTTCTCGGTTTTGAGATATCTGATCACTTTGCCAGCTACTCTACCTATAGGTATAAAGAGGCCACCAGGAGCATGTCGTCTGTATACTTTAAAAGTGTTTATCCATTGCTATTGCAGGCTTTTTTATTTGTCGATAAAGAAAATAGGATGTGGGATAGTACACAGCCCTGGGGGACCACAGTTTTAAAATCCATAGTTTGAGATGTAAAACCATAGACCATCACATGCAGTGACCGTCCTTAAACATTTTATATTCAGAAAATCTGAGATATTGCCCTTTTGCTCATTCCAAGTGTTTCTAGTTGGCTCACAACTTTCACTTAGTTGATAGGTTAATCACGCACACCAGGTTTCAGTTGTTTCACTCTTTTCATTTAGTTGGTAAGGTTAATCACACACACACCAGGTTTAAGTTGGTTCACTCCTTTCATTTAGTTGGTAAGGTTAATCACGCACACAAGGTTACAGTTGGTTCACTCCTTTCATTTAGTTGGTAGGTTAATCACGCACACAAGGTTACAGTTGGTTCACTCCTTTCATTTAGTCGGTAGTTTAATCACACACACCAGGGGTCAGTTGGGTGATCAGCAGGTCTATTTAATTCCCTGGGTGTGGTTGCACTTTGATTTGCATTATTTGAAGTTACGTCTGGTGTGGTGAGTGTTTTCTTTCCATGTTTTGTGTTCTAGAAGTCGCTCGATATGTGTTATTTCATTTAAAGTACAGTGTACATGTTTACTCGTCAGTTGTGTCTGTTGGTTTTATTTATAACTTAGCTCCACGAACGAGTTATACGCTCTGACCTGGCTCACTGCACACTTCACCTAAAGGATTTGTGACATATATGTTCACTTGTAGTCCTTGGAGGTGATTCATCAGCATGTTTTTGTTAGCTGTGTTAGAAACAGATGAAATATTCATGAATGAAATCCTAACCATGGTGTTCGGTAAGTCTTATCTTCTGACTCGGTTCCGTCGACCACTGTTTAAGCTCTCTAGTGACCCAGAGCTTGTTGTAAGTGTACAGCCTAACCTGTTAAGTTGGGATGAAAGCATCCATGCAGAATGTCAGTAGGAGCAGAGAGAATTATGTAGGAGGTTCAGGTCATCCTCACTGCTCTCAAAAACACCCCTCAGTCATTGAGGTCAACAGCCCGCTGAGAGACCCAATGGCATTCGTATTACAAACCTGGAAAATCCTCGTTTGTATTTTCTCTGTTTCCGGTTACTCTCCATAATGTGGAAGCAGGAGAATTCCATAGCGTTCCGAATGACCAGGCCAGCGCTGGACAAGGCCTAGAAATGTAAGTGCCAGGAGAATTCCCAAAGCACAAGTCCAGCGGGGCGTACACAGAATATTTATTTCAATAAATTGAGCATAAGCAACTCTGCTACAGGTGTAAGTTATGGGATGAATGAGTTGTTTAAATTGAATATAATGTGAGGGTTAGGTTAAACGTGTAGCGAGGACAACGAGATTAACACAGCATTTCTTCGGATAAGTGCCATTCAATCCATTGTGTCCAGAGAGCCAGAGACCCATTTACAGGCCCACACGAACGATGTAACAGCAGCGATGATTTGATCTTAATACCAGGTGGAAGAGGCCAGCCAGCAGTGGGGGATCAGTTGCTGTTATCGGCACAGAGTGTGAATCCACTTACTGAACCCCGACGACTGGGGACGCACACAGGAGCCGAGGGGAAACAGGTGTAAGTGGTCTAAATCGGTTTGGCTACACAGTGGTTCGAGGCGACCTGCAGGGTAGGTGACAGAGTGCTGTATAATCAGCAGATGCTTCACGCCAAAGGGGGGCTCGGAGGTTTAGGAGTGTGTAATGTGCATGTATAGTGTGCCGTGTGTGTGTGTGTAATGTGCATGTATAGTGTGCCGTGTGTGTGTGTGTAATGTGCATGTATAGTGTGCCGTGTGTGTGTGTGTAATGTGCATGTATAGTGTGCCGTGTGTGTGTGTGTAATGTGCATTCACACTGTGCCTTGTGTGTGCGTGCGTGTAATGTGCATGTATACTGAGCCTTGCCAAAGTATTGAAAACCCCTCACCGGTTCTTCAATTTCACTGAATTACAAAATAGCAATACGTAAATATTGATCTCTGTTTCGTATTTCTTTACCGAAAAACACTGAGCCTCAAAAATCAAATCTTCTAAGGCCACATTGTTTTTATGTTGATATACTGTGAAAATGCTGCTTAAATTCAGACTCCACAATTAAATGTTAGAGCCACATTAACTGCAAGGACATGTTGGTATGTACAAGCTTCGCACGCTGTGATCGTGATCATGTTTTCTTGGTGCAGGTTTGTTTAGGTGTAGGACGCAAGTACTTCATAGCAATGCCATTACCTACACTCCAACACGCCAACACACCGACTCTCCAACACGCCAACACTCCGACTCTCCAACACGCCAACACTCCGACTCTCCAACACGCCAACATGCCAACACACTAACTCACCACCACGTAAACATCAACATGCCAACACACTAACTCACCACCACGTAAACACCAACAAGCCAACAAGCCAACACCACCCCACCACACCAGTACGCCAACATACAAACACCAATATGCCAACACACCAGTACGTCAACACACCAACACAAACACCAACACTCAAACACCCCAACACCCGCATGACAACATGCCACCACAAACACACCAGCACATCAACACATCAACACACCAGCATGCCAACACAAACACACCAGCATGCCAACACAAACACACCAGCACATCAACACACCAGCACATCAACACACCAGCACACCAGCTCATCAACACACCAGCACATCAACACACCAGCACACCAGCACATCAACACACCAGCACATCAACACATCAACACACCAGCACATCAACACACCAGCACATCAACACATCAACACACCAGCACATCAACACACCACCACATCAACACATAAACACACCAGCACATCAACACATAAACACACCAGCACACCAACACATAAACACACCAGCACATCAACACATAAACACACCAGCACACCAACACATAAACACACCAGCACACCAACACATAAACACACCACCACACACCAGCACATAAACACACCAGCACACCAACACATCAACACATAAACACACCAGCACACCAACCCGACGTGGCAGGTCCCTCACAATAAACATGTTCCTACAGAGAATGTTTAAGGCGTTCTGACACCATATCCTGAAAGCCCAATCACATCTAATAAGCACACTAATAAAGTCTCCTCATTATCTACCCTCTAATCAGGAAACACAATCTGGTTATTTGACACACTTGATTTGCAAAGACTTGGCTCTGCAGTGTTTAATAACCTGAGCATGTCACACTATGTAATGTGTAGCGTGGAGCTCCGCACATAACCACCCGCTTATCACGTTAGTGCAGAATAGAGCGAGGCTGGAGAGAAACCCAGGGGGAGAGAGAGCAGGAGAGACAGAGGGAGAGACAAAGAGGGGGAGGGAGAAACACAGAGGGAGAGACAGAGGGAGAGGGAGAGAGACAGAGGGAGAGGGAGAGAGACAGAGGGAGAGACAGAGGGAGAGGGAGAGAGACAGAGGGGGAGAGACAGAGGGAGAGACAAAGAGGGGGAGGGAGAGAGACAGAAGGAGAGACAGAGGGAGAGGGAGAGAGACAGAGGGGGAGAGACAGAGGGAGAGACAGAGGGGGAGACAGAGGGAGACAAAGAGGGGGAGGGAGAGAGACAGAGGGAGAGACAGAGGGAGAGGGAGAGAGACAGAGGGAGAGACCAAGAGGGGGAGGGAGAGAGACAGAGGGAGAGACAGAGGGAGAGGGAGAGAGACAGAGGGAGAGACAAAGAGGGGGAGGGAGAGAGACAGAGGGAGAGACAGAGGGAGAGGGAGAGAGACAGAAGGAGAGACAAAGAGGGGAGGGAGAGAGACAGAGGGAGAGGGAGAGAGACAGAGGGGGAGACAAAGAGGGGGAGGGAGAGAGACAGAGGGAGAGACAAAGAGGGGGAGGGAGAGAGACAGAGGGAGAGACAGAGGGAGAGGGAGAGAGACAGAGGGAGAGAGACAGAGGGAGAGACAAAGAGGGGGAGGGAGAGAGACAGAGGGAGAGACAAAGAGGGGGAGGGAGAGAGACAGAGGGGGAGACAGAGGGAGAGGGAGAGAGACAGAGGGAGAGAGACAGAGGGAGAGACAGAGGGAGAGGGAGAGAGACAGAGGGAGAGAGACAGAGGGAGAGACAAAGAGGGGGAGGGAGAGAGACAGAGGGAGAGACAAAGAGGGGGAGGGAGAGAGACAGAGGGGGAGACAGAGGGAGAGGGAGAGACAGAAGGAGAGAGACATAGAGACTTAGAGAGACAGACAGAGAGAGACAAAGAGAGACACAGAGAGAGACAGGCAGTAGAGAGAGAGATGGATAGATAGAGAGCGTGAGCAAAATACATTTATGGGAGAAAAACAGCCAAAGAGAGAGTGAGGGAATAGTATATAGGGGGCAGGTTACACCATGCACCTGCCAGCAAGGTGTCAGACGACTCTAACACCCAAAAACACACAGGTCACACACAGAAACAGACGGACAGACACATATACATACAGACAGAAAGCTGGACTTTATTTCTGGGAAAGAGAAATGGTCCAGGAAATGGATTTGAGCACCAGTGATGCTTCTGTGAGTATTAGTCATCTAGTGTGTCTCTGTGTCTGTGTGTGTGTGTGTGTGTGTGTGTGTGTGTGTGTGTGTGTGTGTGTGTGTGTGTGTGTGTGTGTGTGTGTGTGTGTGTGTGTGTGTGTGTGTGTGTGTGTGTGTGTGTGTGTGTGTGTGTGTGTGTGTGTGTGTGTGTGTGTGTGTGTGCGTGTCCGTGCGTGCGTGCGCGTGTGTGCGTGACCAGAATACCATGTCTGATAAAATCATCTGTTAAGAGTAAAAAAATGGACACTGAAAGCCAAGTAGAGCCTGAGAACATCTTGTCATTATCAGGAAAGAAAGAAACCTGTAATGGACCAACCATTACCACACCAGACATGTTAGTATCGCTTAGAGCTGGAGGAGAAATTAGAAGGTTTCCCCAGGATGTACAAGCTGTATGGTCCAGAAGCAAAAGCTCAAATATGTCCCCTCATCAATCCATATTGAATATGAATTCACCAGACAGCGACTACAAGTGTATTTACAAGCAAACGAACACCCGCCTGCAGTGTAACACAACAAAAACCGTCACCAGAGGCAACACAGAGATCAAGCCAATCGAATAATAGAGAACTATAAACCCCACGAGACATCAAATGACTCTGGAGGACACACTGCGAATCGCGTACGGTGACAAATATTGAGGGAAATGTTCTGATCGGTAAACTTCGGTTGAGTTGCAGTTGAGAGGGCGTGGACAGCTTTTCCCACTAATTGGTCGTTTGATTACTTAAATCCGCCCATTAAAATGATCTAATGTTACTGGTCTAAACACTGTTGAAGACCAGACCATTGACTGAAAGAAATACCAGAGAGTGGCTTGTCTCCAGTCAGGAGGCTGGCGAGGTGAGTATGGTAGAAGAAACGTATTGGATCGTCCCTCTCTCTATATATATACATATATCACCCCTCTCTCTATATATACATATATATATATATATATATCACCCCTCTCTCTATATATACATATATATATATATATATATATATCACCCCTCTCTCTATATATACATATACATATATCACCCCTCTCTCTATATATACGTACATATATATATATATATATATATATATATATATATATATATCACCCCTCTCTCTATATATACATATATATATATATATATATATATCACCCCTCTCTCTATATATACATATACATATATCACCCCTCTCTCTATATATACGTACATATATATATATATATATATCACCCCTCTCTCTATATATACATATACATATATCACCCCTCTCTCTATATATACATATACATATATCACCCCACTCTCTATATATATATATATATATATATATATATATCACCCATCTCTCTATATATACATATATATATATATATATATATATATATATATATCACCCCTCTCTCTATATATACATATATATATATACATATATATATATCACCCCTCTCTCTATATATACATATATATATATCACCCCTCTCTCTGTATATACATATATCACCCCTCTCTATATATATACATATATATATATATATATATATATATACACCCCTCTCTCTATATATACATACATACATATATATATATATATATCACCCTCTCTCTATATATACATACATACATATATATATATATCACCCCTCTATATATATATATATATATATATATATATATATATTATTGATGTTAAACCCTGAAATAACATTATACTTTAAACACTGAATTTGGACTGAAAGTAAGACGCATGACAGTATGTTCCAGTTGACACTTTGAACAGGTTTAATTGCAATTAAGATAAATGAAGGAACTATTTCTCGAATACAGATGATAGCATTTGCATCGATCAGATCATTTCCCTAACAAGCTTCAAGAATAGGGTTGACAAAAGCCTTCACACAGTGCTGTGATCGGACTGACCTGATGAGAAGAACTTCTGCATGGTATTTAAAGGAAATAAGTTACGCACATACTAGACACACCAAAGTACAATGAACAGATGGATCATCAGATAGGCAGGACACAGTTTGATTTGGACAAGGGCGGATGTCAAAAACTGACTTTTGTGCCTCAAGCAGAATGAGTGGAGAACATATGTGGTCACCAGATAACCACCAGGTCATTGCCTCAGGATCTTAAGGAGGAGGAGGTCAACTTAATTTTTTTGTTCTTAACAGACAAAGGCCAATACAATTTAGCAGTAGCACCCACCAGACATACCGTCACCGTAAAGTAAATGAACAACTTCTTACTTTTGTCAATATAAACTTCTTGAGTGATCATAAAATGCCATAACACAGGCCACAGAGCATCTTTCTGATGCTAGAGCCTACTACTCACGTTTCACCACTCCATCATCTCCTCCTGCTTCTCCTCCAGCTCTGACATCACTCCACTCAATATGATGCTAGAGCCTACTACTCACGTTTCACCACTCCATCACTCCACTCTTTATGATGCTAGAGCCTACTACTCACGTTTCACCACTCCATCACTCCACTCTTTATGATGCTAGAGCCTACTACTCACGTTTCACCACTCCATCACTCCACTCTTTATGATGCTAGAGCCTACTACTCACGTTTCACCACTCCATCACTCCACTCTTTATGATGCTAGAGCCTACTACTCACGTTTCACCACTCCATCACTCCACTCTTTCTGATGCTAGAGCCTACTACTCACGTTTCACAACTCCATCACTCCACTCTTTATGATGCTAGAGCCTACTACTCACGTTTCACCACTCCATCACTCCACTCTTTATGATGCTAGAGCCTACTACTCACGTTTCACCACTCCATCATCTCCTCCTGCTTCTCCTCCAGCTCTGACATCACTCCACTCTTTATGATGCTAGAGCCTACTACTCACGTTTCACCACTCCATCATCTCCTCCTGCTTCTCCTCCAGCTCTGACATCACTCCACTCTTTATGATGCTAGAGCCTACTACTCACGTTTCACCACTCCATCACTCCACTCTTTATGATGCTAGAGCCTACTACTCACGTTTCACCACTCCATCACTCCACTCTTTATGATGCTAGAGCCTACTACTCACGTTTCACCACTCCATCACTCCACTCTTTATGATGCTAGAGCCTACTACTCACGTTTCACCACTCCATCACTCCACTCTTTATGATGCTAGAGCCTACTACTCACGTTTCACCACTCCATCACTCCACTCTTCACTATGATGCTAGAGCCTACTACTCACGTTTCACCACTCCATCATCTCCTCCTGCTTCTCCTCCAGCTCTGACATCACTCCACTCTTTATGATGCTAGAGCCTACTACTCACGTTTCACCACTCCATCACTCCACTCTTTATGATGCTAGAGCCTACTACTCACGTTTCACCACTCCATCACTCCACTCTTTCTGATGCTAGAGCCTACTACTCACGTTTCACCACTCCATCACTCCAGCTGACTTTATGATGCTAGAGCCTACTACTCACGTTTCACCACTCCATCACTCCACTCTTTATGATGCTAGAGCCTACTACTCACGTTTCACCACTCCATCATCTCCTCCTGCTTCTCCTCCAGCTCTGACATCACTCCACTCTTTATGATGCTAGAGCCTACTACTCACGTTTCACCACTCACATCATGATGCTAGAGCCTACTACTCACGTTTCACCACTCCATCATCTCCTCCTGCTTCTCCTCCAGCTCTGACATCACTCCACTCTTTATGATGCTAGAGCCTACTACTCACGTTTCACCACTCCATCACTCCTCACTCTTTATGATGATGCTAGAGCCTACTACTCACGTTTCACCACTCCATCACTCCACTCTTTATGATGCTAGAGCCTACTACTCACGTTTCACCACTCCATCACTCCACTCTTTATGATGCTAGAGCCTACTACTCACGTTTCACCACTCCATCACTCCACTCTTTATGATGCTAGAGCCTACTACTCACGTTTCACCACTCCATCACTCCACTCTTTATGATGCTAGAGCCTACTACTCACGTTTCACCACTCCATCATCTCCTCCTGCTTCTCCTCCAGCTCTGACATCACTCCACTCTTTATGATGCTAGAGCCTACTACTCACGTTTCACCACTCCATCACTCCACTCTTTATGATGCTAGAGCCTACTACTCACGTTTCACCACTCCATCACTCCACTCTTTATGATGCTAGAGCCTACTACTCACGTTTCACCACTCCATCACTCCACTCTTTATGATGCTAGAGCCTACTACTCACGTTTCACCACTCCATCACTCCACTCTTTATGATGCTAGAGCCTACTACTCACGTTTCACCACTCCATCATCTCCTCCTGCTTCTCCTCCAGCTCTGACATCACTCCACTCTTTATGATGCTAGAGCCTACTACTCACGTTTCACCACTCCATCACTCCACTCTTTATGATGCTAGAGCCTACTACTCACGTTTCACCACTCCATCATCTCCTCCTGCTTCTCCTCCAGCTCACGTTTCACCACTCCATCACTCCACTTTATGATGCTAGAGCCTACTACTCACGTTTCACCACTCCATCACTCCACTCTTTATGATGCTAGAGCCTACTACTCACGTTTCACCACTCCATCATCTCCTCCTGCTTCTCCTCCAGCTCTGACATCACTCCACTCTTTATGATGCTAGAGCCTACTACTCACGTTTCACCACTCCATCACTCCACTCTTTATGATGCTAGAGCCTACTACTCACGTTTCACCACTCCATCACTCCACTCTTTCTGATGCTAGAGCCTACTACTCACGTTTCACCACTCCATCACTCCACTCTTTCTGATGCTAGAGCCTACTACTCACGTTTCACCACTCCATCACTCCACTCTTTCTGATGCTAGAGCCTACTACTCACGTTTCACCACTCCATCACTCCACTCTTTCTGATGCTAGAGCCTACTACTCACGTTTCACCACTCCATCACTCCACTCTTTCTGATGCTAGAGCCCATCACTCTCACTCTTTATGATTAGAGCCTCACCACGTTTCACCATCACTCCACTCTTTCTGATACTAGAGCCTACTACTCACGTTTCACCACTCCATCACTCCACTCTTTCTGATGCTAGAGCCTACTACTCACGTTTCACCACTCCATCACTCCACTCTTTCTGATGCTAGAGCCTACTACTCACGTTTCACCACTCCATCATCTCCTCCTGCTGCTCCTCCTCCAGCTCTGACATCACTCCACTCTTTATGATGCTAGAGCCTACTACTCACGTTTCACCACTCCATCACTCCACTCTTTATGATGCTAGAGCCTACTACTCACGTTTCACCACTCCATCACTCCACTCTTTATGATGCTAGAGCCTACTACTCACGTTTCACCACTCCATCACTCCACTCTTCATGATGCTAGAGCCTACTACTCACGTTTCACCACTCCTTCACTCCACTCTTCTGATGCTAGAGCCTACTACTCACGTTTCACCACTCCATCACTCCACTCTTTATGATGCTAGAGCCTACTACTCACGTTTCACCACTCCATCACTCCACTCTTTATGATGCTAGAGCCTACTACTCACGTTTCACCACTCCATCACTCCACTCTTTCTGATGCTAGAGCCTACTACTCACGTTTCACCACTCCATCACTCCACTCTTTCTGATGCTAGAGCCTACTACTCACGTTTCACCACTCCATCACTCCACTCTTTCTGATGCTAGAGCCTACTACTCACGTTTCACCACTCCATCACTCCACTCTTTCTGATGCTAGAGCCTACTACTCACGTTTCACCACTCCATCACTCCTGCTGCCTCAACCTCTCTCTTTCTGTGTGCTTGATTGAATGCCCCTCATCAGTGGGAACAACAGCGGCGTTGGATATAGTTTAACTCCCATTTGCACTGAATCAACTTAAAGAGCTGACAAAGTGTCGAAAAATAGCCTCTCCCGAGCCTGGCACTTTCAGCGTTAAGGCAGTCGACCACACCCAACATCCACACCAATCTAGCATCGTCTTCAGGCAGGCACAGGCAAAAATAGGTGCAGTGTGAATCTCCTCCTCCGGCATCCAGGCATCCTTCCTGTCCTGTATCCCATCTGGTGAACTCAGAAGCGGTGACAGGGACAGAACAGCTGCTACATATCACCCAGAGTAAAGAGATCCACACAGGCCTTCACACAGCCCAACTGATGGCGCGTTCAATGGGAAACACATGCAGACATCTATCTATCAATTCCTTTGGAACCCTTGACAACAATACTGAGAGTTTAGGAAGCTACTGACGGCTACGATAAATAATAATAATGATATCACTTACATTAATTTGCCTGCCACCAAATATGTTATGAAAATGTACATGAAACCTCCATATTATATTATGAATAATCTTTTTGACTTAAGAAAATCAATTTTACTCCTTAACAATGGAAGCTTGCAACTCAGCACAGCTTGAGTCTTTCCTAAATCACTGAGAAAACTAAACGTGGTTCAAAAATAAAAATAAATCAAGTAGTAGCTGTTTTATTATTAACAAAAACAAACACACGGGTGCAGTAGATACAATATGTTTCCTTCAAAAGGGGTGTTTTATGATTTTCCAGCTAACCCCCTGGACAGGCGAACAATTTATGTTCTTACCACAAACGGGCTGACAGGATTCCATAGCCAGGATACACAAATTAATTCCCCCATCATTCATCAAAAAACATTTCATCCAGGCTGGAAAAAACAGACCATTTTAACTTGGTCAGAAGGCAATGAGGTGTAGAAATACCTGAGAGAAACTCGGACCCAATCAGCATTGTGGAATGATGTTTTATGTACGACCATATATATAATAATATGTGTGTGTGACATGGCGAAATGATGAAACACTTTTGAGTGTCACTGTAGGAACCATCATCCAGCTGTTTTCAGTGATTGGCTTCCCAGCAAAGGCATTTCCAGAAGGTCACATTAGAACCACACACCGGCATGCTCCATCTCTACGTCTGTTCCCAGACCTGTTTAGAACCACACACCGTCTGTACGTCTGTTCCCAGATCTGTTTAGAACCACACACCGGCATGCTCCGTCACTACGTCTGTTCCCAGACCTGTTTAGAACCACACACTGTCTGTACGTCTGTTCCCAGATCTGTTTAGAACCCCACACCGTCATGGTCCGTCTGTACGTCTGTTCCCAGACCTGTTTAGAACCACACACCGTCTGTACGTTTGTTACCAGATCTGTTTAGAACCCCACAATGTCATGGTCTGTCTGTACTTCTGTTCCCAGACCTGTTTAGAACCACACCATCACACTCCGTCTGTACGTCTGTTCCCAGACCTGTTTAGAACCACACCATCACACTCCGTCTGTACGTCTGTTCCCAGACCTGTTTAGAACCATGCCATCACACTCCGTCTGTACATCTGTGCCCAGACCTGTTTAGAACCACAACGTCATGCTCTGTCTGTACGTCTATTCCCAGACCTGTTTAGAACCACAACGTCATGCTCTGTCTGTACGTCTGTTCCCAGACCTGTTTAGAACCACACTGTCATGACCTGTTTTCTCGCTTGGTCACGAGTCAGACAGATCAAAGGCAGATCAAAGGTAAACACAAAGGGACCTGCCACCAAAAAGTGTTGTGTCTCTACAGTGCCTCTGCTCTTGTGTCCACAGAGACATCCTAACTTCTATATTAGGTGGTAATACTCTTTATATGATAGTATGTTTTCATTAGACAATACATTATCAAAGAGAAACTAAGCTGAGGAAAACTGTGGGTGCTTCTGTCTAGGGACCACGTAAACAATGCTAAGAAATATGTTTAGGATGAAGCCTTCACTACCGACTGTGCCCTGCATCCCAACTGTATTGGGAACGTTTATTCGATGATTCTAATAATCTTTTCCACCCCCCGAGCCCTTTCAATGTATTATTCCTTAAATGCAATTCAAAAGTTATTTAAGTGCAAACGAAGAAAAATAGGAAACATAAAATGCCGAACTATATACAAAAGTACTTTTAAAGAAGAGCATAAATTCACATTGCACACGCACATTAGAAAAGAGCAGACATTAGAAATGTTAATTATCAGCGGAAGAACTTACAGTATCGTAACATTGTTCAAATACTAGTTACAGTGAAACCGGGAAAGTACAGCTAACAAATGCTGGTTGTGTTGACTATTTTATTTGTTAAACTCCACCGGTTGCCTGTTTGTCATAGCAACTGATCATGTTGCTGCCGTCTGTTTGAACACCAGCTGTCTTCTGTGCGGGCCTTCCTCCATTTCCGGTCTCTCTAGAGACAAGGATGGCTTCCTCATGGCCTTTTCTGAGAGCGCCTGCCCTTGGGTAGTCATGGAATGTTTCTACTATTTTCTGAATTATGTAAACAAGCGTGTACGAACCTAGTAACCCTCTCCAGGCACAGTTTGGGGATTTTGCGCCGTAAGCTGTGGGAACCTATGAGGAACTCAGCATGCCAAGTCTCTGTTGGGTATCCCGTCTTGCCAGTTCTTGGCTGGTAAATGGACCCCAGGCGGCATGGGGTTCTACAACAGATTAAAGCATTTCTCGCCCGATACTGATTGTCATGTAGAGTTCTATCAGCTGATTGTCATGTAGAGTTCTATCAGCTGATTGTCATGTAGAGTTCTATCAGCTGATTGTCATGTAGATTTCTATCAGCTGATTGTCATGTAGAGTTCTATCAGCTGATTGTCATGTAGAGTTCTATCAGCTGATTGTCATGTAGAGTTCTATCAGCTGATTGTCATGTAGATTTCTATCAGCTGATTGTCATGTAGAGTTCTATCAGCTGATTGTCATGTAGAGTTCTATCAGCTGATAGTCATGTAGAGTTCTATCAGCTGATTGCCATGTATAATTCTAACAGCTGATTGTCGTGTAGAGTTCTAACAGCTGATTGTCGTGTAGAGTTCTAACAGCTGATTGTCGTGTAGAGTTCTATCAGCTGATTGTCATGTAGAGTTCTATCAGCTGATTGTCGTGTAAAGTTCTAACAGCTGATTGTCATGTAGTGTTCTATCAGCTGATTGTCATGTAGAGTTCTATCAGCTGATAGTCATGTAGAATTCTAACAGCTGATTGTCGTGTAGAGTTCTAACAGCTGATTGTCATGTAGAGTTCTATCAGCTGATTGTCATGTAGAGTTCTAACAGCTGATTGTCGTGTAGAGTTCTATCAGCTGATTGTCATGTAGAGTTCTATCAGCTGATTGGCATGTAGAGTTCTATCAGCTGATAGTCATGTAGAATTCTATCAGCTGATTGTCGTGTAGAGTTCTATCAGCTGATTGTCATGTAGAGTTCTAACAGCTGATTGTCGTGTAGAGTTCTAACAGCTGATTGTCATGTAGAGTTCTATCAGCTGATTGTCATGTAGAGTTCTAACAGCTGATTGTCGTGTAGAGTTCTAACAGCTGATTGTCGTCTAGAGTTCTATCAGCTGATTGTCATGTAGAGTTCTAACAGCTGATTGTCGTGTAGAGTTCTAACAGCTGATTGTCATGTAGAGTTCTATCAGCTGATTGTCATGTAGAGTTCTATCAGCTGATTGGCATGTAGAGTTCTATCAGCTGATTGTCATGTAGAGTTCTATCAGCTGATAGTCATGTAGAATTCTATCAGCTGATTGTCGTGTAGAGTTCTATCAGCTGATTGTCATATAGAGTTCTAACAGCTGATTGTCGTGTAGAGTTCTAACAGCTGATTGTCATGTAGAGTTCTATCAGCTGATTGTCATGTAGAGTTCTAACAGCTGATTGTCGTGTAGAGTTCTAACAGCTGATTGTCATGTAGAGTTCTATCAGCTGATTGGCATGTAGAGTTCTATCAGCTGATTGTCATGTAGAGTTCTATCAGCTGATTGTCATGTAGAGTTCTATCAGCTGATTGTCATGTAGAGTTCTATCAGCTGATAGTCATGTAGAATTCTATCAGCTGATTGTCGTGTAGAGTTCTATCAGCTGATTGTCATGTAGAGTTCTAACAGCTGATTGTCATGTAGAGTTCTATCAGCTGATTGTCATGTAGTAAGGTCTTTCTCCCTCTCTCTATCCATAGCATTTCCTCTCCCTCTCTCTCTATCCATAGCATTTCCTCTCCCTCTCTCTCTATCCATAGCATTTCCTCTCCCTCTCTCTAGCCATCTTCCAGACAGGGAGACAGGTTGTTGACTAAGGCAATGCGTTGGCCGACCATGAGGAATACCTCTCAGGAGGAACCCAGCCAGCTGTCACACTGCCTATAAGCAGACGCGGGAGACTCCCATGAAAGAGACACACACACACACACACACACTTATATCTATACACAATGTGCACCTGTACAAACAAGCACACAAACGCACGCACACACGCACACCTATACACAAAGTGCACCTATACAAACACACACACAAACACACCTATAAACACACAACAAACACACACACGTGTGTGCAGACTCCTCCCCCGTGTGGTTAGTTAAACATTGACGTGCAGACTCCTCCCCCATGTGGTTAGTTTAACATTGATGTGCAGACTCCTCCCCCATGTGGTTAGTTTAACATTGACGTGCAGACTCCTCCCCCATGTGGTTAGTTTAACATTGATGTGCAGACTCCTCCCCCATGTGGTTAGTTTAACATTGACGTGCAGACTCCTCCCTCGCGTGGTTAGTTTAACATTGATGTGCAGACTCCTCCCCCATGTGGTTAGTTTAACATTGACGTGCAGACTCCTCCCCCATGTGGTTAGTTTAACATTGACGTGCAGACTCCTCCCCCGTGTGGTTAGTTTAACATTGACATGCAGACTCCTCCCCCATGTGGTTAGTTTAACATTGATGTGCAGACTCCTCCCCCATGTGGTTAGTTTAACATTGACGTGCAGACTCCTCCCCCATGTGGTTAGTTTAACATTGATGTGCAGACTCCTCCCCCATGTGGTTAGTTTAACATTGATGTGCAGACTCCTCCCCCATGTGGTTAGTTTAACATTGACGTGCAGACTCCTCCCTCGCGTAGTTAGTTTAACATTGACGTGCAGACTCCTCCCCCATGTGGTTAGTTTAACATTGACGTGCAGACTCCTCCCCCATGTGGTTAGTTTAACATTGACGTGCAGACTCCTCCCCTGTGTGGTTAGTTTAACATGGACGTGCAGACTCCACCCCCGTGTGGTTAATTTAACATTGACGTGCAGACTCCACCCCCGTGTGGTTAGTTTAACATTGACGTGCAGACTCCACCCCCGTGTGGTTAATTTAACATTGACGTGCAGACTCCACCCCTGTGTGGTTAATTTAACATTGACGTGCAGACTCCTCCCTCGCGTGGTTATTTTGACATTGACATGCAGACTCCTCCCCTGTGTGGTTAGTTTAACATTGACGTGCAGACTCCTCCCTCGTGTGGTTAGTTTAACATTGACGTGCAGACTCCTCCCCCGTGTCATGTAATTATTCAGTGTTGACAACATTTGTGGCAGGAGTGTGCATAGCGCCATTTAAACCTGGACCTACACATCCACAACCAAAGGATGATATTGATAATTGCACTGCTCATATTAATGTTTATGCAAATGGTCACTGTGATTTAATTATGCATGTATGCAGTTCAAACTAACTAAACACTCGGCTAATTGGTCGCCTTCTAATCACCGTGGCAACCACACAGCCCACTATATAGTGTAGCGCCTCCCCCCCCCCACTCCCCAGTTGCATGTTTCCCCCTACTAATTTCCCTCATTACCAACTAAATCAGATATGGAAAAAAGCTAAGTAGGTTCTTCTACATGTTTTATAATGTTAACTAACGGCGTATGTGTCTCCCAGCTCTCTCTCTCTCTCTCTCTCCCTCTCTCTCTCTCTCTCTCTCAAGCTCTCTCCCTCTCTCTCTTTCTGAATCGCTACATCTTTGATGCAAACACAACCACCTCCTATTCCTTAATTTAACCTCAACCAAACAAAGGGACCTACTTTTCCTCAATTAAACTTTAACCAATTAAAGCCACTTCCTTTTGCTCAATTAAACTAACAATACACAGCCACTTCCTTCCACACAGTTAAACCTAAACCAAAAACAGCCATGTCCTTTTCCTCAATTACACCTAAACCAAACACAGCCACTATTTCCACACAGTTAAACCTAAACCAAACACAGCCACTATTTCCACACAGTTAAACCTAAACCAAACACAGCCACTATTTCCACACAGTTAAACCTAAACCAAACACAGCCACTATTTCCACACAAGTAAACCAAACACAGCCACTCCTTCTCAGTTAAACCTAAACCAAACACAGCCACTCCTTCTCAGTTAAACTTAAACCAAACACACCTTTGTCCTTCCACTCGGTTAAACCTAAACCAAACACAGCCTTGTCCTTCCACTCCAGTTAAAACATTTAAATCACAAATTGTGTGCAAACATGAAGTAAAGGATCTCATAACCTGGTTCAAACAGTGATGGGACCCAGGTGTACGTGTCTGTTTATTCAGAGTGTGTGACAGAGAAAGAGAGTGTGAACATGTGTTCGATCGACTCTATTGTCTTTAGCCTTAAGTTGTCCTCACACCTGAAACTGTGGGTGGAGATTAACCCCAGGAATGTGGATACAATATCCACCTACTTTTGACAGGATGACTAGCTAGAATAGCGATATCACTAACCCGGGCTACTCTAGTGCTGTTTGCATTCAGATTTATTGAAATGCACTTGTGCGTGGGCACATTTTGGGTTAAAGAACAACAAGAAACATCTTGACCATTGGTTGTAGGGTTCATGTTTGAAAAAACACTCACTTGCCTTTGCCTGGATTTAAACATCAACAGTTGTTTATGTACGTTCAAATTTGGTCCAGTCTGAGAATGTTGCAATTGGTTGCTGTTTGTGTGCACAGAATCTCGACAGGTTTAGGTGACGGAGATGTGATCACTGGACCAAACGACTCCAAAAAACGATATACGTCATAACATGCAATTGATTACACCTCGCACACATGTTAATTTTTGCTGTAACAGAACGTTTAGCGTTTTTTTCTATTTTCAGAATTTATTTGTAGCAGCGAAGCGCGTCACCCTTCATTTTGCAACGCACTTTTACGGAGAGGCCAATAGGTCGGTAAAAAAAACATGTTCGAAAGGCATCGTCGTTTCCCTTCAAAGGCTACAAGGCCTATAACCAGCTAACCCTGACAATACTTAAGTCGATAGAGAAAACAGTTAACTCTTTAGGCGCCACACACACACCAGCCTGTCTCTTATCAGTGTCACGTTTAGCCCGGAGTCAATAGCTGGAGGAGATTAATCCATAACAGCAACGGGGTGTCACATGATTAAGTGTGAACAGCCCTCTCACAGTCACATTTACCATCTGCCCAGATGGAAGAGCCCGATTCCTGCTTCAGGAGAGGACCCACTCACACACACTCACACACACACATGCTCGCTCTCTCTAGTTAACCTATCGAACATGCTGCCGGGATGTGTGTCAGGAGTGTGTAGATTTGGCGTTGTCCTCCGGTGATATTGGGGAATAAAAATGATTCCCCCTGGAATGGGCCTGACCGCTCATCCGTCTGTTTCCTTCCTCTGTTACCATGGAAACTCCACAGTATGGTACGTCTTGGGCACATGGGTGTGGTTCTGCTGTACCCAGTTGTGACGGGGCAAGGAGACACGCTGGCTGATATACAAGGCCCTCACGCCCTGACGCACGGAGACAAGGATTCCCAAACCTTTCTTTGACCTCGTCCCTCCGATTTAATGCTACATAGTTTTATTTGTACGCATGTTTTTACACGATTGTGTAATAGATCAGGAGGATGGGCGATTACTCAGTAGGGGTGTCTATCCAGTTGTCCCAAAACTCACAGATTCCCAGCATGTCGGAATGATCCAGTTGTCCCAAAACTCAAAGACTTCCAGCGTGTTTCTTTCATTTACTGTAATACTTCAATTTATATTGCTGATTTTGGAGATTATTTCACAGCTCCTCATGCCTTTATGTTCAAAGCTAAACTGAGATGTTCTCGATTTCACGTCTTAACGAGACGGACGGGGGTATAAAACAGAAACGGCAGACTTGGAATCCCAGCCGTCTGACATGCAGCTGACTGTTATGATCGTTAACTTAGTTGCCGTGCGGTTGGTTAGTGTCCGGTTCCGCCATAAAACCCGTCTTAGAGTTACTCTTTCGGGCGCCGACTGTGTCTGACAGTGTGGGTGTGTAGCGGAGCACATCTGCCCATCATGATGGACGAGCCTCTTTGTAGCACAGGTTAGAAGTCATCCTTGATGGGATGGACCGACTGTTTATCACTCTCCCCCTGCCGCCTCCCCCCCCCACCATGCCCCCCCATCTCCCTCTTCATCTCGCCTCCTTCCTCCCGTTCCTCCATTCTCCCTCCGTTTGCCTTCACATGACGGATGACCAGCAGCCAGACTCGCTCTCCAAACACCCCTCCGTCCCCCGTCCGCTTTTCCTCACCGTTTCATCCGGTTGCCTGTTTCCTTTTTCTACCCTCGCGCGCCGTCCAACTCTCCCTCGCCACCAGTCGTCTCGAAACATTTGTTAAATTCAAGGCCACTATTTTTTTTCCAACGAGCTCTGTGTTTCTCCAGCATCAATTCAACAGAATCGGTGTTATGAAAAATGTCATTTATAAGCTCCTTCACCGGGACAATAGTGCGAGAGTAAAAAGAAAACATCGCCCCACATTCAAATTAGCGGCGGGGGAACTTGAGGAAAGCGTCTTCTGAGCGTAGGGAGCTCGGAGCAACCGTCTCCGGTTAGTGGAGGGCGACTTGATAAAAGGAGTAATTCATCATGAGTTTCCTGCCGAGCAGCAGCGGAGACGCATTCCCTTCCTGGCAGGCAGCGCTGCCGTCCTCTGTGATTAATTTGAATAAACAGCACTACATCAACATTAATGCTGATTGCTGATTAAATTCAGATCGCTCATGCTTTTTGGCAGAGATGGATGATCGGAAGTTGAGTCCGGATGATATCTCTCTTTCGTCTCCTGTCCAGTCATCTCTTTCCCAGGGTTCCTTACTTTCCGCTCTCTCCACCTCCTTCCTCTCTTCATCTCCTTTTTTATTCCCCTCAGATTATGTCTTGAATGTTCCCTGACTTTCTCTCTTCCCTCTGTGAAGACTCTGTGAGGAACACCGTATCCTACCTGCACTCAGTTCCACATTAATAGTCCTGGGGTTCCTAGAGTCAATATATCTGACACTTAGAGGGTTCAGAGACGGCAGATGGTTCTGCACTCATGTTATCTGCCTGATTTGTTAGGGTGATGTTCTGCTTTTATTTATATTATTTATATTCCCTGGTTCCCTCTCCATCCTGGTTCCCTCTCCATCCTGGTTCCCTCTCTAACCTGGTTCCCTCTCCAACCTGGTGCCCTCTCTACCATTATTCTCTCTTCACCCTGGTGCCCCCTCTGTCCTGGTGCCCCCTCTATCCTGGTGCCCCCTCTATCCTGGTGCCCTCTCTATCCTGGTGCCCCCCCTCTATCCTGGTGCCCCCTCTATCCTGGTGCCCTCTCTATCCTGGTGCCGCCTCTATCCTGGTGCCCTCTCCTTCCTGGTGCCCCCTCTATCCTGGTGCCCCTCTATCCTGGTGCCCCCTCTGTCCTGGTGCCCCCTCTATCCTAGTGCCCCCTCTATCCTTGTGCCCCCTCTATCCTGGTGCCCCTTCTATCCTGGTTCCCCCTATATCCTGGTGTCCCCTCTGTCCTGGTGCCCCCTCTATCCTAGTGCCCCCTCTATCCTGGTGCCCTATCCATCCTGGTGCCCTATCCATCCTGGTGCCCCCTCTATCTTGGTGCCCCCTCTATCCTGGTGCCCCCTCCATCCTGGTGCCCTCTCCATCCTGGTGCCCTCTCCATCCTGGTGCCCCCTCTATCCTGGTGCCCCCTCTATCTTGGTGCCCTCTATCCTGGTGCCCTCTATCCTGGTGCCCTTTCCATCCTGGTGCCCTCTCTATCCTGGTGCCCCCTCTATCCTGGTGCCCTTTCCATCCTGGTGCCCTC
This sequence comes from Dallia pectoralis, assembly GCA_029465975.1. NCBI lineage: Eukaryota > Metazoa > Chordata > Actinopteri > Esociformes > Umbridae > Dallia > Dallia pectoralis. The sequence goes on along the minus strand of CM055735.1, from coordinate 14,014,326 downwards.
TCTATCCTGGTGCCCCCTCTATCCTGGTGCCCTTTCCATCCTGGTGCCCTCTCTATCCTGGTGCCCCCTCTATCCTGGTGCCCTTTCCATCCTGGTGCCCTCTCTATCCTGGTGCCCCCTCTATCCTGGTGCCCCCTCTATCCTGGTGCCCTTTCCATCCTGGTGCCCCCTCTATCCTGGTGCCCTCTATCTTGGTGCCCCCTCTATCCTGGTGCCCCTCTATCCTGGTGCCCCCTCTGTCCTGGTGCCCCCTCTATCCTAGTGCCCCCTCTATCCTTGTGCCCCCTCTATCCTGGTGCCCCTTCTATCCTGGTTCCCCCTATATCCTGGTGTCCCCTCTGTCCTGGTGCCCCCTCTATCCTAGTGCCCCCTCTATCCTGGTGCCTTATCCATCCTGGTGCCCTATCCATCCTGGTGCCCCCTCTATCTTGGTGCCCCCTCTATCCTGGTGCCCCCTCCATCCTGGTGCCCTCTCCATCCTGGTGCCCTCTCCATCCTGGTGCCCCCTCTATCCTGGTGCCCCCTCTATCTTGGTGCCCTCTATCCTGGTGCCCTCTATCCTGGTGCCCTTTCCATCCTGGTGCCCTCTCTATCCTGGTGCCCCCTCTATCCTGGTGCCCTTTCCATCCTGGTGCCCTCTCTATCCTGGTGCCCCTTCTATCCTGGTGCCCTTTCCATCCTGGTGCCCTCTCTATCCTGGTGCCCCCTCTATCCTGGTGCCCTTTCCATCCTGGTGCCCTCTCTATCCTGGTGCCCCCTCTATCCTGGTGCCCCCTCTATCCTGGTGCCCTTTCCATCCTGGTGCCCCCTCTATCCTGGTGCCCTCTATCTTGGTGCCCCCTCTATCCTGGTGCCCCCTCTATCCTGGTGACCTCTCCATCCTGGTTCCCTCTACACCCTTAGCCCCTGTCCACCCTGGTGTGGATATTAGCACAGTTTTCATGTGTATTAAGCTAGCGTCAGACAGAGAGAGGACTGTGTGCAGAGCTTCCGTAGTGGTTCAGTGGCAGAGCTAACTCAGATAGCAGAATCTGGGCCTCTGTCTAGACTGCTGGGCGTGCTAGCCGCTACAAAACATATTGATTGAAGTTGAGCTCGGTGGATGAGGAATACCGAGAGGGCAGTTTAAGTGCACTAGCCTTCAAAACATAAAACTGGCAGAGGCGTTTCACTGCCAAGGTGTACCAATGTAAGAAGAGGTTATCTGGGCTGGAAAGCTACTTAAAGTCATAGTGAATTAAAGAAACAAACGTAAAACCACACACGCTTATAAGATAACATCATATAAACACACACGTTTAAACACAAGAGTCAGGATTATCCAATTTGTGTATAATGTAACCAAACTACTGCACAACGCTATAATTCAACGAATCACTATGTTAATTGTAAACATACTGTAACTACAAAATAGCTTTTGGTTAAAAGAACAGATGGCAATAACAACAAAACATATCAATGAAAAAATATATATAGGTAACTTAACAATATCCGCGAGTAGACAGTTAACAAGCTCTCTATTAATATTGTATGATGTGTACATGCTGATCTGGTTGTAACAGTATTTCCAGTAATAATAGTATAAAATAGTGTCTCCCTCCCAAGGCCTTGGGGGTCCCATCTCTACCACATTCCCCTCCTTCTGGAGGTCTTGGGGTCCCCATATCTACCACATTCCCCTCCTTCTGGAGGCCTTGGGGGTCCCATATCTACCACATTCCCCTCCTTCTGGAGGCCTTGGGGGTCCCATCTCTACCACATTCCCCTCCTTCTGGAGGCCTTGGGGTCCCCATATCTACCACATTCCCCCTCCTTCTGGAGGTCTTGGGGGCCCCATATCTACCACATTCCCCTCCTTCTGGAGGCCTTGGGGTCCCCATCTCTACCACATTCCCCTCCTTCTGGAGGCCTTGGGGGTCCCCATATCTACCACATTCCCCTCCTTCTGGAGGTCTTGGGGGCCCCATATCTACCACATTCCCCTCCTTCTGGAGGCCTTGGGGGTCCCCATCTCTACCACATTCCCCTCCTTCTGGAGATCTTGGGGGTCCCCATCTCTACCACATTCCTCTCTTTCTGGAGGTCTTGGGGGTCCCCATATCTACCACATTCCTCTCCTTCCGGAGGCCTTCGGGGTCCCCATCTCTACCACATTCCCCTCCTTCTGGAGGCCTTGGGGGTCCCATCTCTACCACATTCCCTTCCTTCTGGAGGTCTTGGGAGTCCCCATTTCTACCACATTTTTCACTCATTGGTGCCCTGGACACAGACAGATGTTCTGTTGCACACAGACACAGACACACACACACACACACACACACACAGTTAAATCTTCAGGGTGTGAAGGTAGCCCACACAACAGCAGGCAGTGCACACATTAGCGCCAAATTGTGCCAACTGTTAAAACAGGTGGGGCGTATTGGTTTGGAAGCTGACAGGCATGTGGTTCAACAAATCACATGGCACACTGACGGTTCAACAAATCACATGGCACACTGACGGTTCAACATATCACATGGCACACTGACGGTTCAACATATCACATGGCACACCGACGGTTCAACATATCACATGGCACCCAGACAGTTCAACATATCACATGGCACACCGACGGTTCAACATATCACATGGCACACCGACGGTTCAACATATCACATGGCACCCAGACAGTTCAACATATCACATGGCACACCGACGGTTCAACATATCACATGGCACACCGACGGTTCAACATATCACATGGCACCCAGACGGTTCAACATATCACATGGCACACTGACGGTTCAACATATCACATGGCACCCAGACGGTTCAACATATCACATGGCACCCAGACGGTTCAACATATCACATGGCACACTGACGGTTCAACAGTGCCGCCGGAGCAAACGGGTTCAATGGACCGACCCAGAAGGCAGGAAGTCCGGAAGACGAGCGGAGAGAGTGAGGTACGGAGGAGAGGACACTCGACACACAGAATACGACTTATACCAGATTTGTCTTTTACCGTCGTCTTCCTTCCGCCTGCCGCTTGCATAACGGAGAGCTGACAGCCCGTGATTACTTGAATAGACAGTGAAGTGAACACAAGTAATGTGGCCGCGCGCGTGTCGACGCTGTTGAGCTGTCGTGATGACAGATGCAGTACATTCTGAAATAA
>CM055735.1:13957408-14010666 GCA_029465975.1 Dallia pectoralis | reverse complement strand
CAACAAGATACTGTGCCATAAACCCCAACACGTCTATACTGCGCATATGGTTCGATGTATGTAGTAGTTATATGTTTGGTGGCGGTGCATATGGATGCAGATGTTCTTCTGTGTACTATTGTTTTTAATGTTTTTGTAAAGCACACGTGCTATATAAATAAACCTGCTTGCTTACTACTGAAGGCTGTTTTCAATAAATAATTTCATCCACACTGCATGGTGTTTTGTATATCTGTTTCAGTGATCACTGTTTTGAATGTCATTGATCGATGTTCAGAAACCCTTAATCAAAAACAATGTGCAAAGTGCAACAACAAACAAACTACAGTTTATCAAACATTTTTTCAAAGATGTCCAATAACCTCTCTGTCTTGGCCTCACCAGTGTCCTGTATCATATCCAAATTATGTTGTACACCTTCATAATCTACAGTCTATGGTTGTACAGCATGAAACTTCGGTTCATTTTCTGCCCGAAAGCGAATTATTTGCCGGGTTTTCTCCGGCGTCCCTGTGTGATTCGGGACGGTATGTAAAGCACTTTTATCGCTATTCCAAAAGCAACAGGTTATGTTATGCACTGATATGAATTATCTGCTAAAAGAGTCAACTGTAGACAAACATGCATTGAGTAAAGGTAGTCGGAGAAATACGGGACAAATTAGCAATGTATCTTTGGCGTTGAAAACTGGCAAAAAGTAGCGATTAAAAAAAAAAACTTCAATTATTAAAATGGTTAAAAATATATATATACAGGACTGCCTAGATCACAAAACAAGAGTGTCGTAATTTTTTAATTCGTTATTTAATCCGAAAATACTACATTTATGGGTCTCTTTTGCTGATCTAGCAGCCATTGTTGACGTCTCGCAATGTGTTCTGGGTACCCCTTGGTTTCAAGTGAGCTCTCGGAAAATCTTGGTTTCAAGGGGTATATAGCCCTTCGTCTTACCCCTTCGTCTTGATCAAAATGAGTATTCGGACAGCACTTGGTGTCGCGTGAACGCGCAAAACTAAGGGGTAGGGCTAAGGGGAAGGGGTAAGGGGAAGTATTCAGATTGGGCCCTAATACCGGGAGAGCCGCGTTCGGATTGGGGTACTCACAAGTATTTTAAAGAATGTCAGTGAGCCTCCGTCCACGCCCGGCATTTCTCCCCTTGGGTTTTAGGTTTTGGGAAAGTAAAAAATTCCACCTCCCCGTCCAAACTTTTAGGATATCGGGTATCAGATTTACACAATCCATAAGCACAACGCGTTGGCATGTTTCCCTTGCTCGAAAGTTTGACAGACCTCCTGCTCCTAGTTACGGTTGCTAAACCACGATTAGCCTGTGGCGGTTTTCGGGCGTGGCTTAGCGAAGGGCGCATTTACTTAACGTATACTGATGCGCGTGAGAGGGGGGCTGGCTGTGTGATATGTGATTGGATGATGATGACAGGTCAGGTGTGAGGTGTCGCCCTGTCAGTGATCATTCTCAATCTCAATCTCAAGTGTCGTCGTGATCAGATTCAGCACTGCTGATGTTGAATCAGTGGTTAGATCAGCGTAGTAGTCAAAAACGGGACAAGTGAGGTCCCGTGCGGGACAAATTAATTAGGCTCAAAATTCGGGACGTCCCGCCTAATTCGGGACAGTTGGCCACCCTAGTGCCGACGGTTGCCGTGTTGGCCAAACACTCAGCCGGAGCAGTTCCCCAGGGTGTGGCATAGTTACGCTATCGGCATGCCACTGGGCAGTGTGAGTGCCAGGCACATGTCTAATGAAAGACACCCGGTGTTAGGAGCGGCCCATGGCTGTGTGGCGGCGATGCTGATTGGACGGGTGAGTATACAGAGTTGAAACAGAGGGAAGGACAACCGAAGGCTCAAACACAGGTGATTGGTCGTCGGGCTTGGCAATCACACTTTCACTGCTGTTGGGGGTCTGCAGGCAGTTGTCAGTGGGATTTTGCTGCAGGTGAAAATGGTCACAAGCTAACATGTTTAGCACAGTTTTCACTCAATTCTAAGGTAGGTCTGTTTACGTTTTACGATCAATCCAATGAAAAGACGTCCAGGCTGACGTTCCATTGGCTAGTGTGTGTTATGCTCAATCCAATGAAAAGACGTCCAGGCTGACGTTCCACGCTCGCGTTAAAAGGGGAAACAGAAACACCAGTCGCCATCCTTTGACAAACGGGCTCTTTTGAATTCCAGTCATATGGAGACAACAGCAAATGGAGCCGTCTCACTGTCAGTCCCTGTCAACGATTTAATAACCAAAAGCTTCTCTTGCTGACAGGAATGCAGATATTGTTTTACCCCCCCCCCCACTCCCATCTCCTCCCCCCACCTCCTCTTTCTCAAGCCCTTGAGCACAATCAGATCCCAGCCTTCAATTCTCACTCTCTCCGTCTACCTCCCTCCCATCCAACCCTCCCACCCTCACACCCTCCGACGCCACTTTTCTCTTTCGGGCTCGGCTTCTGATCGGCGTTCCCTTCAATGCTCAAATCTAACAGCATCGGCTCTGTAATTCCTCTCATTATAGAGAGTTGGCCTGGCAATCAGAGTTGGAAAACCCACATCTCCGCCACTCAGCTCCATTAAATCGGTTTTAATTCATCCTTATTCCCGACACGCAGGGGTCCCGCCCACTCCTAACCCACTCAGAGGTGCAGACGGTTGGAGGTACGGAGTGGGGGCACACTTGCCCTCCACCACGGCGTGACACGGCGTTCAAAGTTTCCCAGGGCTCAAGGAGACAGGTGAGTTGCGAGATACGGCGCCCTTTCACAGGGAATTTTGGGAGAAACCTAGCATCTTAGATGGCATCATCCAGCCCTTGTGTCAATGACATGTTATCCCCTTTTTTATACAACATATATTAACCCCTTCAATAATAAAATGTATATTATACAACATATAATATCCCCTTATATTATACAACTTTATTATCTCCTTATATTATACAACTTTATTATCTCCCTATATTATACAACTTTATTATCCCCTTATATTATACAAATGTATTATCTCCTTATATTATACAACATATATTATCCCCTTATATTATACATCATAAATTATCTCCTTATATTATACAACATATATTATCCCCTTATATTATACAACATATATTATCCCCTTATTATATACAATATATATTATCCCCTTATATTATACAACATATATTATTCCCTTATATTATAGAACATATATTATCCCCTTATATTATACAACATATATTATCTCCCTATATTATACAACTTTATTATCTCCTTATATTATACAACATATATTATTCCCTTATATTATACAACATATATTATCCCCTTATATTATACAACATATATTATCCCCTTATATGATACAACATATATTATCTCCTTATATTATACAACTTTATTATCTCCTTATAGTATACAACTACAGAGGTCATCGGTGGCAATTGTAGAGCCTGTATATAATCCCAACACTCTACATACTCAATCCGGCCCTCTAAGGGGATCATTGATGTGAGCGTTATGTTGTGGTCATATAGGAGGCAATTGTAGTGCCTCTATATAATCCCAACACTCTACATACTCAGTCAGGCCCTTTTAGTCCAGGTTCTATCTGACATTGACATGAACCCAACCGAGGCTCAGGCGTTCGCTCAGAGCACTTCTTTAGAGATCACCAGGTTACGCAGAACTCCAACTGGCCTTGGCCTGATTGGATTCTTCTCTGCCACATGCGATCTGTGTGTTTTAACGTTCACATGGCGAGGAGGTTTTCCCTGGCACAAAGGTAAATACAGCAACTTACAATTCACTGTTCCCCTGCCTATCAACAGCAATGTTTTCAGCTAATGAGGAAACAGCAGTGAAGAAACGTTATGACACTGACACGGATTATGTGGTAATGACTGTCTGTGTGTGTGTTTTGGAATATGGAGCGAAGGAGTTTCTTGGTTTACTGGTTGGACAATGAATTCCTAACCTGTGAAAACTATGAGGAATGATCAACCATTTACCAGGGCTGGAGGCCACAGGGTGGGCTACACATTTACCAGGGCTGGAGGCCACAGGGTTGGCTACACATTTACCAGGGCTGGAGGCCACAGGGTTGGCTACACATTTACCAGGGCTGGAGGCCACAGGGTTGGCTACACATTTACCAGGGCTGGAGGCCACAGGGTGGGCTACAGATTTACCAGGGCTGGAGGCCACAGGGTTGGCTACACATTTACCAGGGCTGGAGGCCACAGGGTTGGCTACACATTTACCAGGGCTGGAGGCCACAGGGTGGGCTACAGATTTACCAGGGCTGGAGGCCACAGGGTTGGCTACACATTTACCAGGGCTGGAGGCCACAGGGTGGGCTACACATTTACCAGGGCTGGAGGCCACAGGGGGTGGGCTGGAGGCCACATTTACACAGGGCTGGAGGCCACAGGGTTGGCTACACATTTACTGGGGCTGGAGGCCACACCGTTGGCTACACATTTACTGGGGCTGGAGGCCACAGGGTTGGCTACACATTTACTGGGGCTGGAGGCCACACCGTTGGCTACACATTTACTGGGGCTGGAGGCCACAGGGTTGGCTACACATTTACCAGGGCTGGAGGCCACAGGGTTGGCTACACATTTACCAGGGCTGGAGGCCACAGGGTTGGCTACACATTTACCAGGGCTGGAGGCCACAGGGTGGGCTACACATTTACCAGGGCTGGAGGCCACGGGGTTGGCTACACATTTACCAGGGCTGGAGGCCACAGGGTGGGCTACACATTTACCTGGGCTGGAGGCCTCAGGGTTGGCTACACATTTACCAGGGCTGGAGGCCACAGGGTTGGCTACACATTTACCAGGGCTGGAGGCCACACCGTTGGCTACACATTTACTGGGGCTGGAGGCCACAGGGTTGGCTACACATTTACTGGGGCTGGAGGCCACACCGTTGGCTACACATTTACCGCGGCTGGAGGCCACAGGGTTGGCTACACATTTACCAGGGCTGGAGGCCACAGGGAAGGCTACCCATTTACTGGGGCTGGAGGCCACACTGTTGGCTACACATTTACCAGGGCTGGAGGCCACAGGGATGGCAGGCCACTGAACATATTGCCAGCTACATCCATGACAGTCTACACAGTATTGCCCTTTGACAGCATCAACCACAGCCACCATGGAGATACGCTAATCTTCTTCCATCACACTGTTCTCTCCCCAGGGCTGCATTGGGAGACGACAGAGTTTGAGAGGGAGGATGGTGTCAGGGTGTTGACTAACACATTGCATCACCCAGCATGTTAGGGAAACAGATGTAGAGAGTAGAGGAGAAGGATGTGGTGTGTGCCCTGTGTGTTCCCTCTATGTCTATCTACCTCTCTATCTCTATATCTCCCTATTTATCTCTCTACCTCTCTATTTATCTCTCTACCTCTTCATCTTTCTACCTCTCTATCTATCTATCTACCTCTATATCTCTCTCTACCTCTCAACCTCTCTATTTATCTCTCTATCTCTCTCTATCTCTCTCTCTCAATCTCTCTCTCTACCTCTCTATATCTCTCTTCCTCTCTATCTCTCTCTTCCTCTCTATCTCTCTCTTCCTCTCTATCTCTCTCTTCCTCTCTACCACTCTCTCTACTTCTCTATCTCTCTCTACCTCTATATTTATCTCTCTATCTCTCTCTACCTCTCTATTTATCTCTCTATCTCTCTCTACCTCTCTATCTCTCTCTTACTCTCTCTCTACCTCTCTATCTCTCTCTACCTCTCTATCTCTCTCTTCCTCTCTATCTCACTCTTCCTCTCTACCACTCTCTCTACCACTCTCTCTACCTCTCTACCTCTATATTTATCTCTCTACCTCTCTATCTCTCTCTACCTCTCTATCTATCTCTACCTCTCTATCTCTCGCTTCCTCTCTATCTCTCTCTTCCTCTCTACCACTCTCTCTACTTCTCTCGCTCCTTTACTAAACTTGAAGAGGGTTCACACTGCACACCTGTTTAGCAAATGCATCATGCAATATGCCAGGGCTGTGTTCATAACTGCCTAAAGCAGGAAGGCATTCACTAGAGTCGTCCAATTGAACATTTCCTATTGTGTGTTCAAAAAAATATATATTTGTAAAAAACACATGTGGAGATGTAATCCCCAGCTTCTCCCCAGGTCGCCGTTGCAAATGAGAATTTGTTCTCAATCGGCCTACCTGGTCAAAAAATAAAATGTGCACGATTGAATTAGCCCCCTTAATTGTGTGCTTGCCAATGAGGAGGTGGAGGAGAAAACCCGGAGGATAGAAGTGAAATGACAGGAAGTGAAATAGAGAGAGGGGGTAGTCGGCCTGTCAACAGGCTTCTGGCACATCTTCGACGCAGAAGCGCACACAGAAATACACACGTCCTCAACGCTAGGATATTGCATTTCTGACAACCAACGGCACACTTTTGCCTCTGCTGTTTCAGGCTCCTAAAAAGGTGTGGGTGAAAAGAGGGGGTGAGGTAGAGGGAGGCAGGAAAACAAAGATGGAGAGGGAGGAGTGTGGGAGGCAGGAAACTAAAATGTTGACAAAACATTTACAATCATAGAGTGTTAGAAAGTAAGAGAGATAAAGAGACAAAGATATGTACATGGATATGATGAGAGATAGTTGATAGATGGGTAAGGCAGGGCTGTGCAAAACAGGAGGTGAATGGGTGAGAGAAGGGTGAGACATGGGTAAGGGACGGGTGAGGGACGGCTGGAGAAGCATGGCAGAGGCTAGGCACAGGAAGTCCCAGCAGTAGGCTGGACCAGCTATCATTTACAATGTGTTCTGCCTTCCGGAGCAGAATGTATTTAATTGGATGCTCGTTTCACAGCTGCATGCCTTTTTAACAAGCAGACCTATAAACAGACATACACACACACACACACACACACACACACACACACTACCACAAAGCCCTCACACCCTGTTAAATCCCACACTGTACAGCCCGGAACATTCTTCACCCTGATCTCCTCTAATTCCTCTACCTGAGTGCAGCAGTCTCTATAGAGCTGAATTGTGGACAGGAACAGCATCTGTGCCACCGGGCACATCCACTGTCTACCACCACACAGATGGGCCCCGGCTCTGTGTCGTGGAAATTTTAGACTTTAATCGCTGAATTTGAACTTAAAGTAAGACGCACGAGAGTATGTTACAGTTGACACTTTTAACTTGTTTAATTGCAAGTAAGAAACCATTTCTCAAATACAGGTTTAAGCTTTTGCATTGATCAGATCAATCCCTATAGCAAGCTTGAAGAATAGGTTTGAGGAAAGCCTTCATCAGACAACAGGACAATAACCTGTGCTGGATCAGACTGACCTGATGAGACTGAAGTTCACACAGTATTTATGGAGAATCAGTAACGCACATACTTCCACACAAACTTAAACCATACTTGATGGAGAACAGGATGAAGCTGTTAGATGATTCCACCAACTATACAGTATAATCTGGAAAACACATAAAGCTGTCATAAAACTCGAAGGTCAGTGCTCTCAAGAAAAGGGAGGCCAGACACATGGAAGATAAACACAGGAAGCAGATGAGGCATAAAAAGACCCATACAGTTCAAAACAGATAAGGTGTTCAGGACATCTGTTTCTAGCCTTGGCCTCTATAACAGCCTGAAGATCACATTCCTTTCTCTGTGCATTTTGGCCTAAACAACATCTATGACTTACATGTAACTAAACTTCTTGAGTGATCATAAAATTCCATAACACTCTGCCAATTTGCTTCGCCAACCCACCCGTGACACAGCCGCCATTGTTGTGACAGCACCTTGTGCGCGACCATTCCGCGTGTTACTAAGGGCCGTGATAAAGCCCCCCCGCTGATGACGTGGCGAGGCCTCATTGGTTTAATACACAGGTCTGGGATAAATGCTAGGTGAGGGACACGCTAGATGAGGGGACACGCTAGATGAGGGACACGCTAGATGAGGGGACACGCTAGATAAGGGACACGCTAGATCAGGGGACACGCTAGATAAGGGGACACGCTAGATAAGGGGACACGCTAGATGAGGGGACACGCTAGATGAGGGGACACGCTAGATGAGGGACACGCTAGATTATGGGACACGCTAGATGAGGGGACACGCTAGATGAGAGGACACGCCAGATGAGGGGACACGCTAGATGAGGGGACACGCTAGATGAGGGACACGCTAGGTGAGGGACACGCTAGATGAGGGGACACGCTAGATAAGGGGACACGCTAGATGAGGGGACACGCTAGATTAGGGACACGCTAGATGAGGGACACGCTAGATTAGGGGACACGCTAGATGAGGGACACGCTAGATGAGAGACACGCTAGATGAGGGGACATGCTAGATGAGGGACACGCTAGATGAGGGACACGCTAGATGAGGGGACACGCTAGATGAGGGGACACGCTAGATGAGGGGACAGGCTAGATGAGGGACAGGCTATGATGGGGACACGCTAGATGAGGGGACACGCTAGATGAGGGGACACGCTAGATGCTAGATGAGGGGACACGCTAGATGAGGGACACGCTAGATGAGGGACACGCTAGATGAGGGGACACGCTAGATAAGGGGACATGCTAGATGAGGGGACACGCTAGATGAGGGACATGCTAGATGAGGGACACGCTAGGTGAGGGACACGCTAGATGAGGGGACACGCTAGATAAGGGGACACGCTAGATGAGGGGACACGCTAGATTAGGGACACGCTAGATGAGGGACACGCTAGATTAGGGGACACACTAGATGAGGGGACACGCTAGATGAGAGACACGCTAGATGAGGGGACACGCTAGATGAGGGACACGCTAGATGAGGGACAGGCTAGATGAGGGGACACGCTAGATGAGGGGACACGCTAGATGAGGGACACGCTAGATGAGGGGACACGCTAGATGAGGGACACGCTAGATGAGGGACACGCTAGATGAGGGGACACGCTAGATGAGGGGACATGCTAGATGAGGGGACACGCTAGATGAGGGACACGCTAGATGAGGGGACACGCTAGATGAGGGACAGGCTAGATGAGGGACACGCTAGATGAGGGGACACGCTAGATGAGGGACAGGCTATATGAGGGGACACGCTAGATGAGGGACACGCTAGATGAGGGATACGCTAGATAAGGGACACGCTAGATGAGGGTCACGCTAGATAATAGCAATCCTCAATCTGGAGTCTTTGAAATTTCACCGGATTGAGACAATGGAAGCTGGGAGAGTTCCACTCTTCATTGTACGTGCAGTGTGTTGTTAAATAAATACAGTAGCAATTGCCCACATGTTGAGCCCAGAATTTTAGCCCACAACGTTAGCCCACAACGTTAGCGCACAATATTAGCCCACAACAATAGCCCAGATTAGCATGTCGCTCTCAGCCCATGGATGCACTTTCGCCGCTGTGGCTAGGCAACATTGAACGCCATATGCAAACATGACCTGCCAGGAACCTGCCAATGCAAATGTCAATGCAAAATATCAACTCTAACCCCATATACATGATACATATCTGAAATACATGGTAAATATCTGAAATACATAGTAAAATCTGAAATACAGGGTAAATATCTGAAATACATGGTAAATATCTGAAATAGGCAGTTGTTTAAAGATACAACATCATATAGCATTTGAAAACATAGAAATCCAAACGCTCTGACGCACTCTGCTTACATAAACATGCGATCCAATTACCAACTAGTTCTAGACAGGTTTCGTGAACGCCTGTGAAATGACAGCGTTAATTAAATGACCGCTCATGCAGTCGTTCCTGAACGGCAACCTCAAATCCAATAACAATCAGCGAATTCTGGAACATTCATACGGCCAGCTGAAAACCCATGCAGACTCACGGTATCTATAAGTAAAACTGACAGACAATCAATGAAAAGACCGGTTCTGGTGCCTCGGTTTCGGCGACAACCAGCGGGGTGAAAAAACACCCACAAGATTCTCAGCAGCCTGGCATCAGTGTGCATTAGTCCTATTTCTTTGAGAGTTTTTTGCCGACCCAGTCTCATGTCATAAAAGCCAGAACCGCTCTCTTAGGGGGGAACAGTAATTTGACAGCTAGTTAGTCAACCTATCCTATTGACACATGAGCTAGTCATCGGTACACACCGGGCCGGTGTCATGCAGTCCAGCTGAAGACGGGTCAGAGTGGTTGGTAAGTGCCTGACCTCTGACCCCTGACCCGATAAATTCAGTGATCCCCCTGTTCACATAACACTCTGCACTGGTCTGGGTTCGAAGTTCAGATGTCTGTGGAGAAGCCCTGTTGCATGATACCAAACATTCTACCTCTATCTCTGTGCTAGAGAGAAGCAGGGGTTTCTAGCCTGTGGCAAGATAAATATTGTTGCTAACCCAAGGTCCTGCTGATGGAGTTGAAAGTCAGGGTGTGTGTGTGTTTAGGAAGTGTTCCACACTGCTCCAAGTGTCCCCAGCCAGCTGTTCTAATATAGTCGTCATAGTAACTAACATATTTGAGATGCTGTGTATCTACAGGGTAGCAGAGCCAATCCACGCCAGTGCAAAGTCATGCCCCGGCCCAGGATGGCAACCCCCAGGTGGTCCCACTAATATCCCTTCATTCCTCTCTCTCTATCTCTCTCTCTCTCACTCTGTCTCTCTCCCTTTCAGGCGACACCCCTTCTTCTCTCCTTATGGAGTCAAATCAGCCTAATAGTCCTGTAATGAGTATGTAGAGCCACTGTAATGAGCCTAAACCTCAGGCTCAGAAAAACACTCCTGAGGAGAAACGTTGTGAATCAATTTGTGTCGATGGAAAATATATAAGAAAGATCGTCAAGTAATATGTGTTAGTGCCGGGGTAATCGCCAAGGGAAACGGTCAGGAAATTAGAGATAATCTGGGGTTGACCACAAGGTGAAATCAAGGACTGCAAAGGAAATCTCCCATTGCCTCTCTCTCTCTTTCTCTCTCTCTCTCCCCCTCCCCATCTCTCTCCCACTCCCACTCCATCTTCTCTTGATCCCATTCCCTCCCTCCCCTGCCCTCTCTATTTCTCCCTCTCAATCTCTCCTCATCTCTCTCCCTCTCCAACTCTACCACCCCCGTCTCTCCTTCCCCACCTCCGTCTCCTTCTCTCTCCCCCCCTCTCCTCTGTACTGTTTCTGCGTGTCTCCCTGCTCATCTCCCCGTCACCGCCCTGCCAAACGTGGGGCGTGTTAAATGCCTGTCACATCCTCCCTATCCGTGAGCCCCGTCCGGTTGTCGCCTCTCAGAGTCCAGGCCAAGAGAGATGCCTCCATCAACGTGGACACCAAGCGGCTTTACCCATATTCTTCAGTAGCATGAGTAAATGGGTGGAGTCGCGAGACGGGTGGAGTCAACATAAGGTCGACAGATGGGTGGAGTCGCCACGGATGCCCTCCCTTGACTTTGTTATACGTTCAATCGCCAAGGAGGATTCCACAAGTCACCTCCGGTTACCGAGCCAATTAGGACCCGCGTCCTCCTAAACACACCCTGCCAGGCAGTTCTCGCTCCACAGGGTCCGCCTACATGCCTGGCGGAAGACTTAATCTTCGGTCATCGATCACGACTGTGGATGCCTGACCCATCGTGTGGATTTGCCAGAAGCAGACCTGTGTCCAATGTCCCAACCACACATCTCGGACGGTGCTGACCCAATTCAAAACGCCTCAGGTATCGCTGTTATCCCGTGATCCGAACCCGGAACCCCGGACGGATTACTGGGTGACGAAGCTGTACTGGGGGTAGTGACATCGACCGTTGTGTGTTTTCTCAGACCGGTGAATTGTATGGTCTTTATGTATGGTCTTCCTGCGACTGGAAAGTTGAAACTCGTGGGCACGAGTGAGATTAAACAGTCACTACGCAGTGTCACTAGCGTCCCAAATGAACGAAATGTCAGCAAAACAGCTCAGGGAACACATTTGCTGACATTAACATATAGCGGCTAGCATTTATCATAATTAGCATTAGCATCTGCACTCCAGAATCATCTATGAGTACACAGGCAGTGACAGGCAGAAAAAAAACCCACCTGAAATGTCATGACCAAATGACTTGTCATTTAATTGCTTGGAGTTAACTCGGTCCCTGTAGTCGAGACAGGATGTTAAATGCCTCAAGCACTAATTATCTAAGGTAGCTAGCTATCTCATTACCCTCTTCAATATGTAAATGAACTATGGGCTTAGCACTTTATTGCAATCACTGTTATTATTCGGAAGGCGGCCATCTTACGTTGGGATTGGACAGAAGCTTGATTACACGTGGCGAGAACAACAAACCATACTAAGTAATGACTTGGTTTTGAATTACTGATTGTTTTTCTTTTTATGACAGCGTGTGTTTATTTTCATTTTCGACATGAACATAAATGTTTTGTTCTCATAAAGATGGATTTAATTAACTGTATTTCAGATCAGCGCTATCATTCTCCACATCGCCTCAGCAAATGCCTACAGACTACGATAATGATGATGATAATTGCAATTGAAAACACACACAAATTAACAAAGTTATTTGGCTTTCGGAGGACTGACCTGACAATGAAAACAGACATTTTTGAAATTAGCATATTAGTTCGGTGAGGACACAGAGCTGCACAAAATCCACGCCAAAAAGCCTGGAGGGTAAGAAGCTAAAATAGCTTAGGTCACTATCATAAGGTGAGGAAAAAAAGAACACAAGAGAACAATTCTCCATTTGACGCTCGTACTTAAGCTACAGATGTACAAAAACATTAACGTATACAAGTGCCTAGAACGATGCATGTCCCATACCAGTGTTGCATGCTGCCCTTACGAAAAAGAAAGTATACTTTAAGTTTATTTTTGTGAGTATACTTAAGTTTAAAAAGTATACTAATATTAAGGTACTTAAAGTATACTAGAAGTGTACTTATTTATATACTATTTCTATACTAAGTAAACTTTAGAGTACACTTATAGTTTATTTTAAGTATACTTTGGAATACTTTAAAGTAACCTGTGTTGTGTACTTTTAGTTTATGAAGTAGACTTCTTAAAGTACTTAAAAGTATACTTTTGTATACTTTAAAGTAACCTGTGTAGTGCACTTTCAGTTCATGAAGTACACTTCTTGAAGTACTTAAGTATACATTTGAATACTTTCAAGTACACTTTCAACTCATGTAAGTACTTCAAGAAGTAAACTTAATAAATGTCAATTTACTATGATTTACTAATAGATTTAAACACATAGTATAACTGTACAAGCAAACAATCAGTGTCATGTGTCTGGTAGGAGTTCCACTCATGCTCATATCTTTTCTGCCTTTACTTGTCTGAAGCATTCATTGTTGCACTTCTTGTGCAAGATCCTCTGGACATCTTGCACTGTTATTTCTTCAAATTTCTCCCTAGCATTCCCTATAAAAAAAACACAAGACAACGAGCAAACATGATTAATATATTTAACCTTTAATCGGAATTTGTGAAATTGCGCAATATTAAATTAGGATTCCAAATACACACTTGCGTGAAACATACCAAGGCAGATGAATTGTCGCCCCATTCACTGTTTGTATTGTGTACACCTTCCTCTTCACTGCTGGGATCAGTTACGTCTTCCTCTTCACTGCTGGGATCGGGTACATTGTCCTCCATGCTGTTGGGATTGTGTATGTCATCATCCTCTTCATTACTGAGATTGGGTATGTCTCCCTCTTTGCTGTTGGGATCAGATACAGAGTATTCTGCATTGACATTAACTTCCTCTGAAGCCTGAAGAAATGAGAAAGGGTAAGGTACATCATTTAATTTATACTAGTATAGCCAGTTAAATGCAACATCGTATAAACACCCAGCGTGTTACAATAACACACAGCATCAAGAAAAACAAGTGGGTATATGGCTTATTAGGATAAAGTACAGGGTGATTTTTGTTCCCTGCCTCTAACAAACAAGCTACCTAGCAACCTTGTCTAATTAGTAACTGTAGCTACCAGTTACCTGAAAAACAAAAGATAAAGATAAGTAATTGTTAACAAGCGCTAGTTACGTGTTGTCTTCTTACATGCTCAGACGTAAATAGCTATCTAGCTAATGTTGATGTGAGCATTAACCATATAGCCAAGTAGCTAGTTAGCTGTTATCTCATATAGGCCTAGATAAAGTTAGAATTTAGCTCAAACTCACCTGTTCATTCCATCTGTACTTTGTCCTTTTTGGAATCCTTACACCTGATTCTCGAGTTTAAAGCGTAGTTTATGGCGACTGAAACATGCTGCAATATCTCCGGTTCAACATATGATATTTTGCTCGCGCGCAAGGAACAGGAAGTGACGTCGCTAATCAGCTCCGCCTCCATCCGTCTTCTTCTGATGCTTCATTGGACATTTGTAAAATATGTTCAAATATATGTCCTGTCTGTCCGGGGCTTTTATTCATATCTGACTTATAAATGTCCCTCACAATACATACAGCAAAGGCGGCATTAGTTCATAGACATTTTTATTAATACTCCAATTGATTATTATTAGTATAGTATATGAATATAGGGCTCCAAAATGTTCGGCAGTAATTATGATTTCAGCTTCAGTAACAAAAAAGATTCAATGTGCAATGCATTTCATAGACATGAGTATTAGAATATACAAGATGGATCTAAAAAAAATGACTTGTATTCTACTTTAAAAATATTTGGACTGTTTTTGCTGTATAATAAAAGAAAACGTACATCTCCAGAAGAAATGTGTAAAAACGTTTTTCGATTTGGTAGTGTACTTAAAAGTTCAAGTAAGTTAATTATTTTCTAAATTTACTTTTTGAAAGTATCATAAGTAAACTAAAAGTGTACTATCCATTTTGTAGTATACTTATAGTATACTTTAATATACTTTTTTTTCATAAGGGGGGGATTTCATTTGATGGAGCGAATGTGTTCACCTAGCAGCCACACACACTGAGACC
Source organism: Dallia pectoralis (assembly GCA_029465975.1). Classification (NCBI taxonomy): domain Eukaryota; kingdom Metazoa; phylum Chordata; class Actinopteri; order Esociformes; family Umbridae; genus Dallia; species Dallia pectoralis. The sequence goes on along the minus strand of CM055735.1, from coordinate 13,995,730 downwards.
AGATCCTGTGATGTATATACCAATATATAGCAGAATGGGCTGACATAAGGTTGTGCTGTACAGCAGAGACAATAGGGACGTCTAATCACAGTAGACTTCCTGTTCAATAGGCAAACTTTTACAGGCTCCAGCCGGCCCCCAGAGGTTTATGTTTACAACCACCAGCATCACAGTAACCAATGAGAAAAGAACAGGAAGTGAGACAGGAATATAATGGAAGAATAAAACAGGGAGTGAGACAGGAATAGAATGTAAGAATGGAACAAGGAGTGAGACAGGATTAGAATGTAAGAATGGAACGGGAAGTGAGACATGATTAGAATGTAAGAATGGAACGGGAGTGAGACAGGATTAGAATGTAAGAATGGAACGGGGAGTGAGACATGATTTGAATGTAAGAATGGAACGGGGAGTGAGACAGGATTAGAATGTAAGAATGAAACAGGGAGTGAGACAGGATTAGAATGTAAAAATTTAATAGCAAGTGAGACATGAACAGAAAATGACAGAAGCGAGTTTAGCGAGTAGAGATGTTTATTGCAACGCCATTTCCTGTGGACTCTAAAATGAATGAATTATCACTGGTTGTGGAGACTCCTGCCCATCCATATCTCTCTATCTGGGTAGAAGCAATTACCTCTGCAGTCACTTGCCACAATACACTTCCCCAAGACAGTCCGGGAACATGGCTGTCGACCCAAACAGCCACAGTAGTTTCCCTCACAGCCTTGTTTTTTCCCCGATGTATCTCTCAAATCCTTCGATTGCTGCGATTATCAACGTAATTGATTATTTTTTTTCCCCACATTGTCTCTGATTGTCTGAATGCAGCGTCTGTCTACAGCCATGCCACATCCACCACATGCTCATGACTAAGTAATTCTGATAATATACATCTATACACACACAGACACACACACAAGTGAATGCAGCATCCCTGTGAAAGCTCTCCATCATCTCAGAAACATGATCGACCCGCTGCTCTCAAAGACAAGAACGGCCTGTGCACCGGGACAGACTTGAAAGCCCTCAAAGAATTACGTCCCATCTCTACCTTTTCTGTATTGTCCCTTGTTCTAATGCAACCACAAATACCCCGCTCTATGGAACGACAGAAAAGAGAGAGAAACCGAAAGAGAAGATTCGCGAGGCATAGAGTAGTGCTTAAAGATAACCACACCCATTGGCCTGTATTGGTTGTCCCTTCAGGAATCTGAAGCACTATGGAGGCCTTTGGCGTCTCCGGTTGCCAAGGACGTTGCTAGGGCCCTCCTCTGGTGCTTCCTGATTGATGCCTGCCGGCCGGTGGTGGTTCCACCAGCGGCCTCACCTTGCTTTAGAAGGTTAAGTCCATAAGGCACATGGCTACCGTCTGCTTGTGTAGCCGGGGAGCAGTCGAGGCCTCGTTTTACGCAAGTCACTAATTCCATCCCTTTTTGTTCTCCGGATGTTCTTGGACTCAACCACCTGGTGAGTGTTGTGAGGACTGTGGTGGGAGATACACCGGTTCAATGTATTTGGACTCAACCACCTGGTGAGTGTTGTGAGGACTGTGGTGGGAGATACCCCGGTTCAATGTATTTGCCGGGTTCTTGTTTATTTCATTTTTGCCCAATAATGTGGCATAAAGCGAGTACAATCTAGTCAGGCCGGCGGGCGGGACGGAGGGCTGTATTTGAGTTTACCCTCGGGCAAGCATGGCATGCCAGGCCTTAGTCTGCAGTCAGACAAAATGTCGCATTAGTATCCCGGCAATCCGCTGACGTCTCTGACACAAACTCTCTAGCTACAGCCCTGGAGACTGGGCAGTGCTTAACACGTCATCCAGTTGGCAGGCTGTCCAGTTGACCTCTTCACTGGCTCTTTTTCTAGCAGACAAAAACTGGGCTATGCTGAACTCATAAATCTAGGATATCTGGAATCACAGCTTAATACCTGGATAGATCTGGAATCACAGCTGAATATCTGGATATGTCTGGAATCACAGCTGAAAATCTAAATATATATCTGGAATCACAGATGAATATCTGGATTGATCTGGAATCACAGCTGAATATCTGAATAGGTCTGGAATCACAGCTGAATATCTGAATAGATCTGGAATCACATATGAATATCTGAATAGATCTGGAATCACATCTGAATATTTGGATAGATCTTTATTCCCAGTAAATATATCTGGATGGATCTGAATTCACAGCTGAATATCTGGATAGATCTGGATCCGCAGCTGAATATCTGGATAGATCTGGATTCCCCCGTAAATATATCTGGATAGATCTGGATTCCCCCGTAAATATATCTGGATAGATCTGGATTCCCCCGTAAATATATCTGGATAGATCTGGATTCCCCCGTAAATATATCTGGATAGATCTGGATTCCCCCGTAAATATATCTGGATAGATCTGGATTCCCCCGTAAATATATCTGGATAGATCTGGATTCCCCCGTAAATATATCTGGATAGATCTGAATCCCCCGTAAATATATCTGGATAGATCTGGATTCCCCGTAAATATATCTGGATAGATCTGGATTCCCCCGTAAATATATCTGGATAGATCTGGATTCCCCCGTAAATATATCTGGATAGATCTGGATTCTCCCAAAAATAGATTTGGATAGATCTGTATTCCCCAATAAATATATCTGGATAGATCTGGATTATCCAGTAAATATATCTGGATAGATCTGGTTTCCCCAGTAAATATATCTGGATAGATCTGGTTTCCCCAGTAAATATATCTGGATAGGTCTGGATTCACAGCTGAATAACTGGATAGATCTGGATTATCCAGTAAATATATCATGCTCATCTAAAATTGGTGTCCTGAATCTGTTCATTCCAGGTCATGATTCTACAGACAATTTTAGCGTTAAAGTGTGAAAGAGATATATATGTATATATGTATGTGTGTAGCAGAAAACAAAGGGAGCTCTGACATCTATTAATACCAGTGGGCTGACTTCTCTAGCATCGAAGACATGGCTGCGTTTTAATACCACGGCCGGTTCTTGTCTGAAGGTCGTCTGCAAAGGGTTTGATTTCTGAAGGCTGTAGACAACGTTTTCAGGCAACACCATAAATAAGACATTTTCCTCTGAAATGAATGTAAACAGAGACACAGTCAGGAACACAGTAGAAAGTATGCGTATGTGAGAAAGTGCCGGTGCGCATTTAACCAGGGCACTTGGTACTATATACGATATGCGTCCGTGTTGAACATGCTAATGTGTACAATCAGAACACGGCCCACAGCTGACCTGTACAATAAGTCACTTCCTAGCATCCCGTTATCACATTATATCCTATCAAAGGGGGGTAATATTCTGCAGAGATGCGATAATGATGGTGTAATCAGATCCCTGTTGTATGGCTATTGCGGAAGCATCCCACTGTCTAACTGTTTGGAATGCACTGTGTTGATACATTTCATTAGCCTGGCCATACACACACACACACATACACACACCAAGACCACACACGCACAAACACACACACACACACACTTCAATGATTCCAAATGACACGCTGCTAAAAAGCTAGCGATCAGTAGCATGTCAGCAGATTTGAGATACAGACTCGTGGGTAGATTTAATGAATCCTTCAGTGAGGCACCACAACATAAGCAAGACAACGAGATTGTTTATATGATATAGCATGTTCCTGTCGATTCCATTACATCCTGGAAACTTTTTGGCAAGTCTGAGACAAACTGATTGAAATAAATTATCCAGAGGTGGATGAGCCGAAACATCAGTCCGTTCCTGTGCTGAGAAATGAAAGCTATTCCAAGATATCATACAACACTCTATTATATTCCCTTCACAGAACAGCGCAAACTGTCGCCAACCAGAATCGATAGAGGAACGGGAGGACCCGGTGCACAATTGAGCAAGAGAACAAATACATTAGAGTGACTAGTTTGAGGAACAGATGCCTCACAGGTCTGCAATTGGAAACTTGAAATAGTACCGGCAAAACACGAGTCTACAAAATCAACAACGAAGAGACGACTCAAGGATGCTGACCTTCTAGGCAGAATCACAAGCAAATAGCCATATAACAGACTGGCCAATGAAAGTAAAGATTTACATTCGTGAGACGTCGGAGGAGTGCTTGATGTCATCTGTCAAGCATGGTGGAGGATATGTGAGGGTCTGGGGGTGCTTTGGTGGTGGTGAAGTGGGAGCTTTGTACAAGGTTAGAAGAAGAGAAGAAAATTCAATTTTGCAGCACCATGCCATACCCTGTGGACAGTGCTTGTTTGGAGCCATTGATGTCCACAGCACAACACTACAATTACCCAAATCAAATCTCCAAACTACGGCAATAACTATTTATTGACAACTAGAATGGCAAAAGTCTGTGAGGCTGTAATGGCTGTCATTCTTTGTCTATAGGACGGTCGGTAGGATTTGTCTAATACACCCAGACCGGGACATGTGACCAACTTTATTCGCTTCACCTGTCAGTGGTCATAATGTTTCGGCTCATTAGTGTGTCTATAAACTGGCATTTTCTCTCAGCTTGGTCCCAACCAGCAGACGATTGATTGAAACCAGTGTAGTTCACACTATTTTTCCGATGCCTCACAATGCACAGTGGAGCACACGGTCAGCCCCACTCACCACCCCGTGAGGGAGAACATTTTGCGGCCGCACAACACAAATGAATGCTGATTGGACTCCCCTCAATGCTATTTTTCACCGCTAGAAGAAAAGACTAAGTATGTTTCTGAAAGTGTAATCTGGGGCTTTGTTACACTTTTGTATTGTTTGTTGATGTGAGTTGAAATGGGTAGAGAATAAGTGTGTGTGTGTGTGTTTTTAGTGTGTGGGTATGGGCACAACATGTATGTACCTTGTGTCTGTGTGTGTGTGTGTTGTTGGTCTATATTTTTGTCTCGTAGTTCGGCTTGAATCAGGCTTTAAAACCTAAAACCCCACACCAGTATGTGATACTCACACATATAACCAATAAATATAGCATACATACATACATACATACATACATACATACATACATACATACATACATACATACATACATACATACATACATTTCAGAGAGAAACATAGTCAACTAACCAGCCTGTGATGAGTCACCTGTCGGAAGAAAGAATGGGAGAGACGGAGGGTGAGAGCGAGAGAGAGAGAGACAAAGAGAGGGAAAGAGATAAGAAGAGTGAAAGGGTGAGAGAGGGAGAGAGAGAGAGAGTCAATTAGTACACGTCTCAAATCAAGACTTCGTTGAGCGTCTCCGTTCACTCAAACTGATACCAATAAATGACTGGATTACATGAGAGAGAGTGGGAAAGCCAGTCAGTTAACAAATCACACGTTTCCTTCACAAGGCAACAAAAACATTCACTTGCTAATGGAGAAGAAAGAGAAAAGGGTGGCACAGATGAACATAAATATTAATATCTTCACAGCTGTTTATGTTTGAGAGCCTGTAGAAAACATCTTTCAAGCCTTTTCCTGTGGATAGTGGTAGACAGATTCCAAATGAGTAAGTGTGTTTACTGATGTCATTCGCACACACTGAAAAAACGCTGCTTTGATTTTAATAGTCATCATTACTCTTTTTATTGCTTGGAAATATCCCGATATTGCGCTGGGAGTCGGCCCTCATTATAGCCGTCATCTGACAGAAACACAGAGACAGTCCTAATAGAACAGACATGAGGAAGTCAAATCAGGATCGGCCCAAGGTGAGAGAGAGAGCGAGAGAGAAAGGCAGAGGAAAAGAACGAGAGCATCTAGTAAGTGACTCAGCATAAAGTTAAGGCTGTGAGAGATGTCGTCTGCGGTTGTGTGGAACGGTCCAAAACTGACAGGCAGACCCAGGGTGAACTATGTAAATAAGAGGAGCGAGTGAGACGGAGGAATCACTGTCCAACCAAGCAGAGAGCTCGATACCAATGTGTGTGTGTGTGTGCGTGTGTGTCTGTCTACGAGACCGTCTTCCTCGGTATAATGGTAAATCAGCCCAACACTCGCAGAGCTCCTCCATTATCCATCTTAAAAAATAAATAAAGAAATAAACACAGAGTTTAATCAGAAATATTGATCTGCTGCCCGGTCAGATTCCCAATAACGAGACAGGAGTTGTCCTTTGCCAGTTGGCAAATGTTAAGTGCCATGTCTGGTGGTGCGTGTACTTCTGCACGTGTTGCCTTAGCTTATAGAAGTGCTTTTGTTCTGCCTGACTCCGGGCTTGACTCTGGGCCTGACTCCGGGCCTGACCCCGGGCCTGACTCCGGGCCTGACTCGGGGCTTGACTCCGGGCCTGACTCTGGGCCTGACTCCGGGCCTGACTCCGGGCTTGACTCTCCTAATCTAAGTAATGGATTACGGAACATTCCAGACAGATATGGTAACTGAGAGAGAGAAACAGGGAAGAACAGTGAAAATGCACAAATGCCAGTGACCTAGATAAAATCAACACACACACACACACACACACACACACACACACACTGCCACCTCCTGTTCAAAATCCCAGGCTACTTGATGCCAGGCAAAACAAACAGTTGGAGACATAGAAAACAGAGTCAGGCACCCACACAATATCACAACATGGCAGCCACAGCTATCTTTATAGGTCTACTGTGGGAAATAACGCCAGGCTAACCATGAACTTTATTGGCCGTGCATCACACAAGGTGGTCCGCTGGGAGCGGGGCACAGCTCATAATGTCTCCGCTGACCCTTGCGGTGCAGTAAATAACCGGCGCGGGTAACTTTAGCGTCTCAAAGCTAGCACTGCGCTAAGGGACAAAGGGTTCCGGGGTTATAAACAACCACGACCAGGGACAGAGAGTAGCATGGCTATCAGTGTGGAGAGAAGCCGGTTATCAGTGGATAGTAGAGCGGTGCCATTGGTAGCCATGAAAAAAACACATGGCTAGCATTTCTTGCTAGCAGCTACATGCTAACCACTGTTAGTGACTCGGGTAATCAGGAGTATAGTAAACAGACGTGGATTGCTTTAGCTTGAACATGATAACGCGGGCGGGGAAGCTAGAAGATAGTGTGTTGCATTATTTTAGTAGATAACCTACTGGGTGAAGTTACCCACTACACACTGCACCAGGGTCAGTTTGGTATGGTATTTGTATTTTTAGACCACCACCTCACCGTCGGTAAATAAGCTGTGATGCAACAATAGACTGGCTGTCTCTCTGTCTCCCAGTCTGTCTTATGTCTGCCTGTCTGTCTCCTTGTTTGTCTGTCTGTCTCACTGTCTGTCTGTCTGTCTCTCTGTCTCCCAGTCTGTTTGTCTGTCTCTCTGTCTCACTGTTTGTCTGTCTTTCTTTTTCTGTCTGTCTCTGTGTCTACCAGTCTGTCTGTCTGTCTCCAGTATGGAGCTCTGAACTCGTGTCCTGTCAATATATCTCCCATCTCTATTCTTCAGTTCTAATAATCAGAATCTCTCAACCTGGAAGTGTGTGGGAGTAATGGCAGGGTCCTGTAATGTGCAAAACAGTTGCAGTTGTGCTCATAGCAGAGGCTAGTGGTGACAAGCACCTGTTTATGCAGGTTACAATAGCACACACACACACACACACACACACACACAAACACACACACACACACATGCTGGACGCAAATGAATGTTTTGTGGCCAGACGGTCATGAAGAGATCGTACTGCGGTGGTAAGACCCGTAAAATGAGGTAAGACCTTTTGTAACACAAATATGCAGTCAAAATGCAAATAAACAAGTAAGAGGAAGAAGATATAAGAATGTGAGGATGTAAAACGGTGTCTGTCTACCGGTGAGTGGGTGGTGTAAGAGACAAAGTCACGAAGCAGAGATCGGTAAACAGCCGACAATATCCTAATATACTATCAGCTCACACACTCACACATCCGAACACACACATTTGAACACACACACACACACCTGAACACAAACGTGCGCACGCACACATGCACACACATGCACATACATACACAAACACACGCACACACCTGAACACAAACACACACCTGAACATGCACACACACCAGAACACACATACACAGATACTGGAACTAACAACTGAACACACACATCCAACTAAGCACAGCTAATCTGCGACACAATTGTAATTGCATATGGTATTCACCACTTCACTCCATGACAGATCACCTTGAACCACCATTTGACTTTTAAATTAATTCTCATTTCAAATGAAAACAGGGAGAAGGTTAGGCCAAGGCACGTCCTCGATGGGCGAAGAACGAGGCACATGGTGTGTATACGTTTTATGAAACTGATAAATGTCCAGGGGTTTATTCAGTTTATTACGCTTTCCAGTATTGTGACAGAGAAGATCTTCAAAAGAAGATCAACGTTATTTCCTAGCCTTAAAATTGAGCAGCTTTTTTCTACCATAACACTATGTAATGCAAATCTATCATCGTCACAAAATACAAGCAAGCAAGTTCTCGCTCCATTCCCTTATTTATCTCTCTCCCTCCCTCCTTCCCTCTCTCTCCCTCCCTCGCTCTATTCCCCTTCCTCCCCCTCTCTCTCTCCCTCACTCGCTCTATTCCCCTTCCTCCTTCCCTCTCTCTCTCCCTCACCCGCTCTATTCCCCTCCCTCCTTCCCTCTCTCTCTCCCTCACCTGCTCTATTCCCCTCCCCCCCATCTCTTTCTCTCTCCCTCTCTCGCTCTATTCCCCTCCCTCTCCTTCCCTCTCTCTCCCTCCCTCGCTCTATTCCCCTTCCTCCCCCTCTCTCTCTCCCTCACCCGCTCTATTCCCCCCTCCCCCTCTCTCCCTCTCTCTCTCCTCCGCTCACCCTCTCTCTCTCTCTCCCTCACCCGCTCTATTCCCTTCTCCTTCCCTCCTCTCCCTCACCCGCTCCTCTCTCTCCCTCACCGCTCTATTCCCCCCATCCTCCTCTCCCTCTCTCTCTCCCCTCCCTCACTTCCGCTCTATTCCCCTCCCTCATTCCCTCTCTCTCTCCCTCACTCGCTCTATTCCCTCCCCCTCTCCTTCTCTCTCTCTCCCTCACCCGCTCTATTCCCCTCCCTCCCTTCTCTCTCTCTCCCTCACCCGCTCTATTCCCCTCCTCCTCCTCTCTCTCTCTCTCCCTCCTCTCCCTATTCGCCCTTCCCTCCTCCTCCTCTCTCTCCCTCACCCGCTCTATTCCCCTCCCTCCTTCCCTCTCTCTCTCCCTCACCCGCTCTATTCCCCTCCCCCATCTCTCTCTCTCTCCCTCACCCGCTCTATTTCCTCCCCCTCTCTCCCTCCGCTCTATTCCCCTCCTCCTTCCCTCTCTCTCCCTCACCCGCTCTATTCCCCTCTCCTTCCCCTCCCTCCTGCTCTATTCCCCTCCCCCCTCTCTCTCCCTCACCCGCTCTATTCCCCTCCCTCCTTCTCTCTCTCTCCCTCTCCCGCTCTATTCCCTCCCCCTCCCCTCCTCCCTCTCCTCACCCGCTCTATTCCCCTCCCTCCCTCTCTCTCTCTCTCTCTCTATTCCCTCCCGCTCTATTCCCCCCCCCCCATCTCTTTCTCTCTCCCTCTCTCGCTCTATTCCCCTCCCTCTCCTTCCCTCTCTCTCCCTCCCTCGCTCTATTCCCCTCCTCCCCTCTCTCTCTCCCTCACCCGCTCTATTCCCCTCCCTCCTTCTCTCTCTCTCCCTCACCCGCTCTATTCCCCTCCCCCCCCTCTCTCTCTCCCTCACCTCGCTCTATTCCCCTTCCTCCTTCCCTCTCTCTCTCCCTCCCGCTCTATTCCCCTCCCTCCTTCCCTCTCTCTCTCCCTCCCCTGCTCTATTCCCCTCCCCCATCTCTTTCTCTCTCCCTCTCTCGCTCTCCCCTATTCCCCTCCCCTCTCCCTCTCCTCCCTCACCCGCTCTATTCCCCTTCCTCCCCCTCTCTCTCTCCTCCCTCACCGCTCTATTCCCCTCCCTCCTTCTCTCTCTCTCCCTCACCCGCTCTATTCCCCTCCCTCCTCTCTCTCTCTCCCTCACCCGCTCTATTCCCCTTCCTTCCCTCTCTCTCCCCCTCACCTCTCTCTCTTTCTCTCTCCCTCTCTCGCTCTATTCCCCTCCCTCTCCTTCCCTCTCTCTCCCTCCCTCGCTCTATTCCCCTTCCTCCCCCCCTCTCTCTCTCCCTCTCTCGCTCTATTCCCCTCCCTCCTTCTCTCTCTCTCCCTCACCCGCTCTATTCCCCTCCCCTCCCTCTCTCTCCCTCACCCGCTCTATTCCCCTTCCCCCTCCCTCTCCCTCACCCGCTCTATTCCCCTCCCTCCTCCCTCTCTCTCCCTCACCTGCTCTATTCCCCTCCCCCATCTCTTTCTCTCTCCCTCTCTCGCTCTATTCCCCTCCCCTCTCCTTCCTCTCTCTCCCTCACCCGCTCTATTCCCCTTCCTCCCCCTCTCTCTCTCCCTCCCGCTCTATTCCCCTCCCTCCCTCTCTCTCTCTCCCTCACCCGCTCTATTCCCCTCCCCCCCCTCTCTCTCTCTCCCTCACCCGCTCTCCCTCTCTCTCTCCTCTCCCCACCCCTCTATTCCCCCCTCCCTCTCTCTCTCTCCCTCACCCGCTCTATTCCCCTCCCCTCCTCTCTCTCTCTCCCTCACCCGCTCTATTCCCCTCCCTCTCCTTCCCTCTCTCACCCGCTCTATTCCCCTCCTCCCTCCTCTCTCTCCCTCACCCGCTCTATTCCCCTCCCCTCTCCTCCCTCTCTCTCTCTCCCTCTCTCCCTCACCCGCTCTATTCCCCTCCCCCCCCATCTCTCTCTCTCCCTCTCCGCTCTATTCCCCTCCCTCTCCCTCTCTCTCTCCCTCACCCGCTCTATTCCCCTCCCTCTCTCTCTCTCTCCCTCACCCTCATTCCCCTCCCTCCCTCTCTCTCTCTCCCTCACCCGCTCTATTCCCCTCCCCTCTCCCCTCTCTCTCTCCCTCACCCGCTATTCTATTCCCTCCCCCTCCTCTCTCTCTCTCCCTCACCCGCTCTATTCTCCCTCCTCTCTCCCTCTCTCTCTCCCTCACCCGCTCTATTCCCCTCCCTCCCTCTCTCTCTCTCCCTCACCCGCTCTATTCCCTCTATTCCCCTCCCCTCTCTCTCTCTCCTCACCCCTCATTCCCCTCCCTCCCTCTCTCTCTCCCGCTCTATTCCCCACCCGCTCTATTCCCCTCCCTCCCTCTCTCTCTCTCCCTCACCCGCTCTATTCCCCTCCCTCTCCCTCTCTCTCTCTCCCTCACCCGCTCTATTCCCCTCCCTCCTTCCCTCTCTCTCTCTCTATTCCCCTCCCTCTACCTCCCTCTCCTCTCTCTCTCCCTCACCCGCTCTATTCCCCTCCCTCCCTCTCTCTCTCTCCCTCACCCGCTCTATTCCCCTCCCTCCCTCTCTCTCTCTCCCTCACCCGCTCTATTCCCCTCCCTCTCCCTCTCTCTCTCTCCCTCGCCCGCTCTATTCCCCTCCCTCCTTCCCTCTCTCTCCCTCCCTCTCCCTCTCCATTTACCACCCTCCTCCTGTTTCTCACACTGTAATATCTCTTTCCAATCTCGTCTCCCTCTTATCGCTTCTCTCTTAAGTCTAATCAGATCGTATATCTTGTGTGGTATTCAATAAACCTTAATAAAATACCGGACATTCAATGTATCTTGTGGTGAAACACTAAACCCATTTCATTTCTACCTAATTACAACACTTTGAGTGCCTCTATGGCGGAATCGAATTGATTGTTGCTGAAGTGAAGTCCAGCCTAAATTGGTTAACTAATACATTTATGGATGGTCGAATGACATCAGCTCTACAGTGGCTTAACACAAGTGTGTGTGTGTGTGTGTGTGTGTGTGTGGCTACTGACCTCTGACCTCTGAGAGGTGGCCAGTCCCTAGTGAATAATACACTTCAGCCCCATATATTTGCTGCCTTGTAATAAGTCGTTGTCGTCTTTATCACAAAGCTGTAGAGCCAATCATAGCAAATCATCGACTTCAGCGGAGGAAAATTAACGATCGAGGGAGCTGTCAATCAGAGGGATCAGAATTTGACCATACATTTGTGGTGTTGATGTGGTGGACAAATTCAAGTAGTTCTATCTCCCCCCTCTCCACATCTATTCTCTCCTTCTCTCCTCTCCTCACCTTCTTTCCTCCCATCTCTCTCTTGCCCCCCTCTCCTCCCTCCCGCCCTCTCCTCCCCCATTTCTCTCCTCCCCATCTATTCTCTCCTTCCTCCTCTCCTCCCCCTCTCCTCCACCACTCTCTCTTGCCTCCCTCTCCTCCCTCCCTCCCTCCCTCTCCTCCCCCATTTCTCTCCTCCCCATCTCTTCTCATCTCTTTCGCTACAGCGCCGTATGTGCATAACAGACTGCTTGCCCTGTTTGTAAGTCCTGTTTGGTTTTGTCCCTGTGAAGGCTGTGAATGTGACAACTCCAGGGCCTGCAGGCAGTCAGCCAGTCAAGCAGTCAGCCAGTCAGGCAGTGCTCAGACCCAGGACATACTGAACTCTACGGTAGAGGACGGAACACTGCCTGGCTAACCGCTAACTGGGAATGACTGTCTGTGTCTGACTAAAGTTCATCCAAAGGAATCAGCGGAGGCAGGAAGTGGACCTTGGATACAGTCCGTGCCATCATTTGATAGTAGTAGCGACGCCAAGAGAGAACGGGAAATTAAAGAAGTTTGGGAGTTGTGGTGTGATTGATATATGGATGGTGCTTTTTTGGGGGACGGGTCAGAGGGGTTCATCTTGGTACACCCAGAACCCTGTGACTGACACCCCACCACCTACCCTGTGACACCCACCACCTACCCTGTGACTGACACCCACCACCTACCCTGTGACACCCACCACACCCTGTGACTGACACCCACCACCTACCCTGTGTGTGACACCCACCACCTACCCTGTGACACCCACCACCTACCCTGTGACTGACACCCACCACCTACCATGTGTGTGACACCCACCACCTACCCTGTGACTGACACCCACCACCTACCATGTGTGTGACACCCACCACCTACCCTGTGTCTGACACCCCACCACCTACCATGTGTATGACACCCACCACCTACCCTGTGTCTGACACCCCACCACCTACCCTGTGACTGACACCCACCACCTACCCTGTGACACCCACCACCTACCCTGTGACTGACACCCACCACCTACCCTGTGACACCCACCACCTACCCTGTGACTGACACCCACCACCTACCCTGTGTGTGACACCCACCACCTACCCTGTGACACCCACCACCTACCCTGTGACTGACACCCACCACCTACCCTGTGTGTGACACCCACCACCTACCCTGTGACACCCACCTCCTACCCTGTGACTGACACCCACCACCTACCATGTGACTGACACCCACCACCTACCCTGTGTCTGACACCCACCACCTACCCTGTGTACCCTGTGTATGACACCCACCACCTACCCTGTGAGCACCCACCACCTACCCTGTGTCTGACACCCCACCACCTACCATGTGTGACACCCACCACCTACCCTGTGACACCCACCACCTACCCTGTGACACCCACCACCTACCCTGACACCCACCACCTACCCTGTGACACCCACCACCTACCCTGTCTGACACCCCACCACCTACCCTGTGTCTGACACCCCACCACCTACCCTGTGACACCCACCACCTACCCTGTGACACCCACCACCTACCCTGTGTCTGACACCCACCACCTACCCTGTGACACCCACCACCTACCCTGTGACACCCACCACCTACCCTGTGTCTGACACCCACCACCTACCCTGTGACACACCCCCACCACCTACCCTGTGTCTGACACCCCCACCACCTACCCTGTGACTGACACCCACCACCCACCTACCCTGTGTATGACACCCACCACCTACCCTGTGACTGACACCACCTACCCTGTGACACCCACCACCTACCCTGTGACTGACACCACCTACCCTGTGACACCCACCACCTACCCTGTGTATGACACCCACCACCTACCCTGTGACACCCACCACCTACCCTGTGACACCCACCACCTACCCTGTGACTGACACCCACCACCTATCCTGTGACACCTACCATTTACCCTGTGTCTGACACCCACCACCTACCCTGTGACACCCACCACCTACCCTGTGACACCCACCACCTACACGTGCAGATACAGAGGGTAGCGTTCGTCAGACTTGTGAGGACATTGTGCATACATGTCGTAACGAGGTTGGTTAGGAAGCCCTACTAATGCACTGACTGGCCACACATACACAACCCCCGCCTGGTGGAGGAATGGGGGAGGAGCGGGAGAGGAGACGATCGATCCCGGCGCTTAGGGAATACTAATGAGAGGGCAACAGCTTGTCCGTCAATTTCATGTTGAGTTTTCTGTCCAGTCGCACACGACTCTCCCGTCAATTTGTGCTCTACTCAGTTTGTGTGTGTGTGTGTGTGCTGTACATTTGTGTACCTCTCTGTTTTACTGGCTGTGACGGTGACATCTAATCTGATCGTGTCCTCTACAGCCCCCCCCATCCACATTTAAACCTCTTTACTCACATTGGTACCCCCACCCCTGACTTACCTGCCTCTGGCTACATTGCCTTTACTCCTCCCTGACTGCCTTGACTCCTCCCTGACTGCCTTTACTCCTCCCTGACTGCCTTTATTCCTCCCTGACTGCCTTTACTCCTCCCTGACTTCCTTTACTCCTTCCTGACTGCCTTTACTCCTCCCTGACTGCCTTTACTCCTCCCTGACTGCCTTTATTCCTCCCTGACTTCCTTTACTCCTCCCTGACTGCCTTTACTCCTCACTGACTGCCTTTACTCCTCCCTGACTGCCTTTATTCCTCCCTGGCTGTCGTTCTTCCTCCCTGACTGTCTTTTTTCCTCCCTGACTGTCTTTCTATCTACCTGCATGTCTTTCTTTCCTCATGCATTTATCTCCCAGCCAGTATTTCGATCTCCCAGCCTGTATTTCAGTCTCCTAGCCTGTCATTCTGTCTCCTAGCCTGTATTTCTATCTCCCAGACTGTATTTCTATCTCCCAGACTGTATTTCTATCTCCCAGCCTGTATTTCTATCTCCCAGACTGTATTTCTATCTCCCAGCCTGTATTTCTATCTCCCAGACTGTATTTCTATCTCCCAGCCTGTATTTCTATCTCCCAGCCTGTATTTCTATCTCCCAGCCTGTATTTCTATCTCCCAGCCTGTATTTCTATCTCCCAGCCTGTATTTCTATCTCCCAGCCTGTATTTCTATCTCCCAGACTGTATTTCTATCTCCCAGACTGTATTTCTATCTCCCAGACTGTATTTCTATCTCCCAGCCTGCCTCCTTATTTTCCTGCCTCCCTCCCAGTCCTGCCAGATTTATTTTACCCTGACTCTACCCTGACGTCTGTTGAGTTCTCTCAATGTGTGCTGTACTCATGACTCCTGCCAGACACAGTAAGGCATTTAACACCACAATCAACTTAACATGTAACATTCAGACTCGTAGCAGGACACCTAATTGCCAAGCTGCTTACAGATTTGCGGGGGGGCACAATCAGACCTTTGGTATTTTCTATTTGTGAGCTGTTAGACAAAAAGACATTACACAGGAAAAAGGTGTTACATTGAGGGTCAATTGTACTATTCAAGTACAGTGTTTGATTTCGGGGGTCCTAGAAAAGTGAATACATAAATATGGTTTTATTCGAGTGTTTGTAGAGTGAGTGATGTTTAACTCTAGTTATTACGCAGATGCTTTTCAATGTAGCGCTCCACCTGACAGGCCGGTAGGATATCGGATCAACCACGAGAAAGTTCTGAACCATCTGATCTGACTTGGTTGTGTCAAGATCAAACGTATAGTTAGGCAGTCATCTATTCTGATATACAAAGGAGATGTCGGATCTGGTGGCGCTGACGGAGTAAACACTGATTGACGTTAATCACCTCAGAGGCATGTCACATTCCATGTTAGCTCGAGGGAATATTGGGGACCACATCAAGCACCCTTACAATCACAGACACACACACACACACACACACACACACACACACACACACCAGCAGGGCCCTCCACAATCATACACACACACACACACACACACACACACACACACACATACACACACACACACACACACACATACACACACAGACACCACAGGGCCTCCACAATCATACACACACACACACACACACACACACCAGCAGGGCCTCCACAATCATACACACACACACACACACACACACACACACACACACACACACACACACACACACACAGACACCAGACACCAGCAGGGCCTCCACAATCATACACACACACATCAGGGCCCTCCACAATCATACACACACACACACACACACACACACACACACCAGCAGGGCACACACCACAATCACACACACCAGCACACACACACACACACACACACACACACACACACACACACACACATACACACACAGACACCAGCAGGGCCCTCCACAATCATACACACACACACACACACACACCAGCAGGGCCTCCACAATCATACACACACACACACACACACACACACCAGCAGGGCCTCACACAATCACACACACACACACACACACACACACACACACACACACACACACACACACACACCAGCAGGGCCCTCCACAATCATACACAGACACACACACACACACACACACACACACACACACACACACATACACACACACACACACACACACACACACACACACACAGACACCAGCAGGGGCCTCCACAATCATACACAGACACACACACACAACACACACACACACACACACACACACACACACACAGACACCAGCAGGGCCCTCCACAATCATACACACACACACACACACACACACACCAGCAGGGCCCTCCACAATCATACACACACACACACACACACACACCAGCAGGGCCCTCCACAATCATACACAGACACACACACACACACCAGCAGCGCCATCCACAATCATACACACACACACACACAGACACCAGCAGCGCCCTCCACAATCATACACTCGATACAAACAAATAAGGTCAAAACAACTTTTTGATAATTATCTTTAGATGTTTTTTATATGCTTGAATCAGTGGTGGACCGTCAGGGCCAGCAAGGCCTTCTCTGCTGGCCTAAACACTATCAGAATTCTTGGCTTGCATATATGTAATATATGTAATATATTTTTCCAGTGAATGTGTATTAAGTTATTCCCAATAGTCTAATCTCATAGCTTTTTTTCTGGGTTGCGCAGCTTCCAGTAGTGTATTTTTATTTTAGAGATTTTATCCAATCATATTTCAGCCATCATGTGTTGCCACGTCAAAGAAATCTGCCTTAAGGCCTTCAGAATCAATCGTGCAGGCGCCTGTAGCTTCAAAATGAATGGCAATGTAACGGTGCTCTTTAACCAATCAGATACTCAATCAGATTAATTCAACCAATCAGATTTCGAGATGGCGACACTGGGGTCATCTAGCAGGCTTAGAATGACGTCGGCCTTTTCACGCCCTTCGATTGGATGGTCAGAACCCGTACTATTTACTACTAGTCAGAGCAAACCGCAAACGGCATCTGTACAATATAAAACATATTAATGTAGCGATTAAATACTGTTTTTTTAATTTTACAAACCACAATGGCTGACAGAGGAGAAGACATTAACTCGCAAAGACATTTTCAAAACGGACTTTTCAAGAAAAGGTCGGACAACCCCGAAGTTAGCTAGCCTGTCCCAGCCGAGGAACACTGGAAATTGTATTGCTGGGAATGCATGTTATATACAGTAGATCGATTTGGTGTTTGGAGCCAGCTGGGTTTGCAAACTTGAGTTGTCTAACCAAAGCAGCAGCGAGACACCAAAGCACGGCCGGACATTTACGAGCAACGGTGCTTTTGAAAACTTTTGTGGAAACTCGAGTGGATCTACAGCGCAATGAACATATGCGCAGGGAAACGGAGCTCCACAACGAAAAGGTAATGGCTGCATCGCTGCATGAGATACCTGTCTGTGATGCAACAGCCTGTTGTACTGCGTTTCTCTATAATATTGATGGTTTATAGTCGTGGCGTCATAATGTTGGTATTAAGAGGTGGATTAATTCGGATGGGACACCACTGAAGGCCTAGGTGTGAAATGCACGGCCACTGGCTTGAATATAACCTTTTTTTGTTATAGCTTTTTGGAGAAAAAAAATACCAAACTCCACAATCGGGGCAATAGCTAAGAAATGTTGGACAACTGAAGCTGCGTTTGGGTGGCAAAAACACCTCCAAGGACCACAGTTGGACAATTGCAAAAGTTGTCCCTACCAAGCCTGGACATAAACTAACTGTATGGGTTCTTTATGGGTCTGTTATAATACAAAAGGCCGTGGGAACCTTGTTAGGACACACGGTACCATAGACTCCGGTATCAGGTCTGTAAGGCTAAAACCTGCCTGCCTCGGCCAGGAAGATAAAACTGTCTTTTATTATTGGCTCGTTCATCAGGAAAACAGTGAAAAGCCCACCTCCGCATCCACCCACATGGATGGTTCACCAACCTTAGAATCAAGTGCATTGACCATCACAGTCCTCTGACCTCTAACAAGGACCGCCCAGAAGTGACGATCAAGGAAGAGTTTTTACATGGGCTTCCGATAACTGAGACATTGGTGATTTTACCATTGACAATTTTACCTTAACTGAAAGTTAGATTTGTCCGATGTTTGGAGTGTAGATCAATGCTGATTACCAACAATCACATTTTTGGAAGGTATGAGAAGCCTCGCGTATGGTCTAAGATAACGTATGTCCCTATGTTCAGGCCACACCCCATCATCTGGCTCTGTGTTCCATCTGGTAGGCAGAACCAATGGGACGGGGCCGTGTGTTCTGGTGACCGTGACGGACAGCTGAGAGCCCGGATATCAGAACCCTGACCAAATTTGAGACGTGGTTTGGCATCAGAAACAACGGACATCCCCAACAGAACCAGAGCGCATCAATATATCCAGGGTGAATAAAGGCTAAACTGACCTGAAATTAGACAGTGGTCTTGTTTACCAAGCTGAAGTTTAAAGGTAAGTTTAAGTTTAAAGTCTGTGCAGGTGTGACAGATGTGTGTGTGTGTGGGTGCATGAGTCTCTGTAAGAAAACGTGTGTGTGTAGTGTGCATTCTGCCGTGGTGGGATCACATCTCCGTCTCTGGTGTAATTACGCCAAATCAACTGTTAGAAATATGCAGATTGCGTGACTGATTGTTTTAAATGACTATTGGATATATCCAAAGGCTCGTGGAGCTCATGTTAGCCTGAATGACGGCCCTGAACTGATTACCCCTGAATAACACCACAGATATCCAGCCACAGGCACTTACGGTTCCTAACCCGCCAGATTCCAATTAAAGAGGCATGCTTCCAATAAATCCCGGCAACATCGACTGGGAAACAAGTCTGCCCGGCTCAGGGCAATATGTTGGCAATGTTGCACTGGCGTTTACTGATGTGAACAAACCATTCTGGAGGACATCCTGAAGGCCATAATGCTAATATACTAGGTTCCACACTGCGAGTAAAAAGATTTAGGTTGTGCGCGCACTTACGTTTACAGTTGTACTTACATATATCCTAAAAGCAGTTTAAAATGATCCGACGTTGATTTACGCTAATGGGTTGAGCATAACTACATGTCATTTTAAACACAAAATAATTACACGTTGAAATGTGAGTGGCGACAATTAAATTAAATAGACTACTAAAGAAGGCATTAACAAAAGAAATATGTACAGAGTGAAGGTACAACGATGAATTAAATTATTAACAGTTGTTTTCAGGCGCTCCAGAACCTGTGTCAATGTGCAGAGTTCAGGAGATCGGGTTTTATTGGGTAGGCATGACAACAGCCACGGTAGCAGCCACCTCGGAAGTGTGTGTGAGTTGTGTGTTTGTGCGTCAGTGTGTGTGTACAGTATGGCTGTGTAAGCATATAAGCGTGCACGTTTGCGTTCTACATTTGCGTGTGTTGCTTGGAACGACCTCTCTGTGTTCCTGGCTGTGACGGTGACATCCATTGATCGTGTCCTCCACAGCCCAACACACACACATTTAAACGTCTCTACTCACATTGGTACCCACCACTCCTGACTGACCTGCCTCTGGCTCTACTGCCTTACTCTCTGTCTGCATACATTTCCTCCTTATTACCTGCTCTCCTTCCTGCCTGTCTGCCTTTCCTACTCCATGTCTTCCTTCCTCCGTCTTCCAGCCAGGCTACCTGCCTCCCTCCCTGCCTGCCTGACTCCCTAATTCCCTACGTGCCCCACACCCTCCCAGCCTCCCTCACTGTCTGTCTGTCTGTCTCTCCCTGTCTGTCTGCTTGTCTCTCCTCCATCCTCCATGCACACCTGTCTGTCTGCTTGTCTCTCCTCCATCCTCCATGCACACCTGTCTGCCTGTCTTCCTGTCTCTCCTCCTTCCTCCATTCACACCTGTCTGCTTGTCTCTCCTCCATCCTCCATGCACACCTGTCTGTCTGTCTGCTTGTCTCTCCTCCATCCTCCATGAACACCTGTCTGTCTGCTTGTCTCCCCTCCATCCTCCATGCACACCTGTCTGTCTGTCTCTCCTCCATCCTCCATGCACACCTGTCTGCCTGTCTTCCTGTCTCTCCTCCTTCCTCCATTCACGCCTGTCTGCTTGTCTCTCCTCCATCCTCCATCCTCCACGCCTGTCTTCCCACCTCCCTGGGCCCAAGCCTATATCTCTCTAATCCTCACGGCTCAGTGCTGAGACTGCAGCCTCTTAATTCATCAAATCCACTGCTGCTCCTGTCAGCCTGTACCTCTTTTTGGCATCAAGTATTTCATATCACAGGATGTAAAGCTGACGCCCAGCAAGCATGTGCGGAACAATTGCACACATACGCACACACCACCCGGTGCTATTGGCACTTCACTTTAAGCTAAATATGTGTCTGGGTTTTAAGTCTGGGATGTCAAGGTCAGACCATGGCCTCTCGTTTCCATTAGCCAACGTTTAGTCTCGTCAAGACATGAAATGTTTTATTTTTCCTGAAAAAGGGAAACACTCAATTGACATTCAAAAAGCTATTTAAGTGTCTCTAAGAACATAACATTTTAGCCTGACGCCTGTCAACTAATATGTGTGGTCTCAACAGAAACCCAAATATTTTTTCCCTAATAAAACATTGCAACTGTTAGTACAGTACTGTTATACTATGTACATAAACAATCAAAGTGATCGATTTGCCAACAAGAGGTGTAAGGTCTCAGCCAATTAGCAGCCAGGACTCAAACGGCTCTGTCATAATGTCTGATATCAGGGAAAATGCATGATAATTGAACTAAACACATAACACGGCTTCCCACGGTTTTGAATTATTGAATTTGAACTATTAATTTGATCATTCGCTCCATCAGATATAGTGAGTCCCGATTTCAGTTCTTCCATCTCATTGTAATTGTCGTATCGATTGCTACCGATTGAGGCGATCAGAGCCTGAGCTAAAGAAGCGTCTGGAGGAAAGTGTTACAAGTCCGGTTAATGAACCACATTCGCAGCAGTGTAAAAAACAAAGAACAAGCGAGAAAAGGAAAGAAAAGACAATGGAGAAAAAGTGAGGAAACAGAAAGAGAGAAAAATGAAGAGAAAGCGAGAAGAAAAGAACGGGAGAAAATGGATAGTATGAGAGGAAGAGAGAGAGAGACCAGATGACATCAGCTTCTCTATGAGGAACTCAGGAAGGGTTCTTGCAGTAAAGCCAGCTGTGTTCCCACTGAGCTCTGCTTTTGAACGATGCGTTAAAAGGTCACACGGAGGTGATTAGAAGCCTCGTTGTCTTTTAATGTGGATTGGACCTTACTTTAACGATCTGTCCTGGGATTAAAGGCTGTAGTTACTGTTGTGTTGTATGGCCCGGGAGAGACGCCTGATTCAATTATGCCGCGCATTTCTTAATATCTGGCATTAGTTGATTAATCTACCGATTACTATGGGTGAGTGAAAATGTGATGCTTGTGAATCTCTGTGGGGTAATATAGGGAGGCTGCCCAGGAGTTGGCCAGCTGATTCCTCAACCTCATGTGCAATTAGGTAGAGACAGAGAGACAAACAGATAGACAGACAGAGACAGAGAGACAGACAGATAGACAGACAGAGATAGAGAAGCAAACAGATAGACAGACAGAGACAGAGAGACAGACAGATAGACAGACAGAGATAGAGAAGCAAACAGATAGACAGACAGAGACAGAGAGACAGACAGATAGACAGACACAAACAGAGAGACAAACAGATAGACAGACAGAGATAGAGAAGCAAACAGATAGACAGACAGAGACAGAGAGACAAACAGATAGACAGACAGAGATAGAGAAGCAAACAGATAGACAGACAGAAATAGAGAGACAAACAAACAGATAGACAGACAGAGACAGAGAGACAAACAGATAGACAGACAGAGACAGAGAGACAAACAGATAGACAGACAGAGACAGAGAGACAAACAGATAGACAGACAGAGACAGAGAGACAAACAGATAGACAGACAGAGACAGGGAGACAAACCTACAGAGAAAAGCAGACAGACCGATGGAGAAATAAATAAACAGACAGAGAAACAGACAGACAAACAGAGAAAAGCAGACAGACAGATGGAGAAAGAAATAAACAGACAGACAGACAGAGAGACAGACAGACAGAGAAAAGAAGACAGACAGATGGAGAAAGAAAGAAACAGACGGACAGTCAGACAGACAGACAGACAGACAAACAAACAGAGAAAAGCAGACAGGCCAATAGAGAAATAAATAAACAGACAGTCAGAAAGACAGGGAGACAGACAGACAGCATTTTGTTACATTTCAGACTTGGATAAATCATTTAATAGAAAAACATGACTTCCAATGCCCAAAAAGACTAAGCAACAACAACAAATGTGTGCTAGTTTATATGAAAATACCAATATCACCGTAGCTTTTCAAGTGTACCTTTTGAGTGAACATGGGCACAGAAATGCGTTTAACTGACCAGAACATAAACGGCAACTATTAAGGCCAACAGTGGTTTACTTTAAGTTGATGTGAGCAGCATCAAATGGGAACCACTGCTCCCACTTATCTGAGCTCCAGAACAAGCAGAATCACATGGGACTCGTGACTGGTTATCCCTGGCCAGTGTGCTTGTCAACAGATACTCCCTACCCAAATATCCTTATACATTCCATAGAAATGTGTCAAAAAAAAATACAGGTTTTAACCTATGATTGTTTGGAGAAATATGCGTTGGTAGTAGATTTTTTATGTGTAGGCTTAAATCTATAGACATACTCAGTTCTCACCAGCCAAAACCTGAAGTGAATATGCAACTGCTTCGTTCCTAATCGCCTGGATGTGCCTGCTTGCAAGCGATCATCTATATATTGGAACTGCTTTGGTTAGCTCATTAATGGCGGGTAATTGATAGGGATGACCTTACAGGACTAATTAGTGCACGTAACAGCTGCCGTGGAAAACGTAGCTAATGAAGAACATACTCGGTTATGTAATTATGCAGTTGTTCAATTTAAATAATAGGTGAGAGACTTGAAAGAGATTTTTAATGAAAGAATTAACAGAAAAAATTGGTGATTTCTGAATTACCCAAAAAAGTTTGACGTAGAATATGTGAGCATCGTACGGGTATATAGTTGCCTATGCCAAAATATTATACCAAATTAATTACTTTGTGACTACGCTACAGTGAAGTTCTCGGCAAATAATTATATACACTGAAGATTTTAATTAGCAAGCGACCTTTCTTAGAGTAACCCTACCCTCAAGAAGCTCTACTTGTAAAAGGCATCAACGGCCTGCTAATACCCAGGGTCCCTTGGGAATAGGGATCTGTCATTTAGACATGGTTAGGGTTTGGTATGGTTAGAGATCTGTCATTTAGACATGGTTAGGGTTTGGTATGGTTAGAGATCTGTCATTTAGACATGGTTAGGGTTTGGTATGGTTAGAGATCTGTCATTTAGACATGGTTAGGGTTTGGTATGGTTAGAGATCTGTCATTTAGACATGGTTAGGGTTTGGTATGGTTAGAGATCTGTCATTTAGACATGGTTAGGGTTTGGTATGGTTAGAGATCTGTCATTTAGACATGGTTAGGGTTTTGTCATGGTTAGGGTTTGGTATGGTTAGAGATCTGTCATTTAGACATGGTAGGGTTTGTGGTTAGAGATCTGTCATTTGACATGGTGTGTGTGTGTGTAGGGTGTGATAGATGTGCAGATTTTATTTCAACCATAATTAAAGACTAAAACATTTGACAGTTAGGGTCTATGATCTGTGTTTAGACATGGGGTTTAGGAATCGTCGTTTGGTATGGTTAGAGATCTGTCATTTAGAATGGTTAGGGTTTGGTATGGTTAGAGATCTGTCATTTATGGTTGGTTTTATTAGAATTAGCAGTAGCATTAGAGATCTGTCACCCTGTACAGATTAATAAATCAAAGTGGTATTACGAAATGTTTGTTTCTGTCATTTAGACATGGTCTCATACAGACCTGGTTAGAGATCTGTCATTTAGACATGGTTAAAAATCTGTGTCTGTGTGTGTGTGTGTGTGTGTGTGTGTGTGTGTGTGTGTGTGTGTGTGTGTGTGTGTGTGTGTGTGTGTGTGTGTGCGCGTGTAATTGTGTGGTGTTCGCGTGTGTGTGTGTGATAATGTTTTGGGGGTTTAGGAATCGCGCCTTTACGTTTGAAATACCGCAGACGATATGCTTTTATTAAATTAGCAGTAGCATTACACCCGTACAGATTAATGAATCAAAGTGTATTACGAAATGCTGTTTCCGTCGTCTCATACAACCTAAAAAAGTGTCCCTAATTAGGGGATTCAATTGTAGCTAGGCTGATCTACTGACTCAAAAAGCGCGTGCGTGCTGAAATATATTCGGGATTATGAGGATGGAAGCAGGGGTGGTAAGTAACGAAGTAAAAATACTTCGTTACTTTACTCAAGTATTTTTTTCGGGTATCTGTACTTTACTTGAGTATTTTTCATTTGCATCTACTTTTACTTTTACTCCACTACAATATTAAAGACAAAATGTACTTTTTACTCCAATACATTTCCCCATGCCCGCTCCAAGTATTATTACACTGGCTTTCCAAAACAATGAAAAACGTGTTTTTCTTAATAAAAAACAATGCGCGTGGCCGCGAGCTCTTTCCCATCACACGCGCACATAGGCTAGCCTATGCTAGTTGTTGTCAGTCCTCCTGAATTCCTGATGAGGTTAAGTTTTTTTATTGGAAAATGGTTGGTTCTTCCCTGCATGCTGCCGATCCATCGGTCATGGATGATCCAGTCGGGGGTAGACTTGGAGTCAAATTTGCCATAATAACGTTAGCTCAGTGTTTCCCAAACTTTTTTCTTTCACTGCACACTGTTTAATGTGAAAACATCTCACTGCACAGCACACCACCATGACATTAAACAGGTTACAAAATAACAGCAGATAATATAACCTATTTATACTTTTTGAATGCAGCTATGTTGCCTCTTGCTATAAGCCTATGCAATTTTTTATTAGAAATAATGACATGAAAACACTATTTAAAGAAATGGTAAGCCTACAATTTCAGAAATTAAAATTATAAAAAGTGAATGTGGATTTTTCCTGTGCCACACATGGGCAGCTCTTACATCATGTGAGGCCAGCACACCCTTTGCTAACTTAGCTATCTATCACTGCATTGATAACTTGATAACAATTGTTTCAATAAAGCTGGCAAGCCACATGTAAGCTACTGTATATGGTTGTTTATAACAGTTTTATACTTGGGGAAATGCACATAATTCATTCTTTCTATCTATCTCACAGAGATAAGCAGAAGAAAGACATTCATACAGGTTTGAAACAACTTGAGGGTGAGTAAATGATGACACAATTTTCATTTTTGGCTGAACTATCCTTTTAAGGTGCTTCATTGATAGGAAATCTGATCTTAATCTTAATTGCAGTATATAATGTTATAATTTGTTCAATAAAAACATTGGATATGACCCGAAAACAATTGCTTTGATTAATTATTGATATTTACAGTTAATTTGAATATTTACTTTTACTTCCAGTACTTAAGTACTTTTTAAATCGGATACTTTTGTACTTTTACTCAAGTGATATTTTAATGGAGGACTTTCTACTTTTACTGGAGTAATAGTGTATTTAAGTACAAATACTTTTACTTGAGTATAACTTCTGAGTACTTTTACCACCTCTGGATGGAAGTCCTAATAACACACATGAGGAAGTGCATTTATGCTTTATGTCCTCATGGGGGCATTGATGCATGTAAATCTGGTGCTGGGGGGGTATTTGCTGACATTAATATCAATACTAATATTGTGCAGTTTGTTGCCATTGGGAGAAGTATTTATGTATTAGAAAATATGGAACATATGAAATAGCATGGGAGCGTTAGAAAAAAACAAAGGGTTTCAAAAGTGAACAACTAGATTTTATTTTCACCAATCATATTATAATGCGTGTAGATCATCAATGAAGCTATTGTTACAGTTTTCTAATATATACAGTATAATATGTGTCAATTAAACAGTGTGTGCCCTGAGACGTATACGCACGACATGCCGTTTTTACAATTTATTTTACCTTTCCTTATGTCAAACCGGTCAACCCTGTGATCGTTGAACAGGAATAAACACCTGCCGAATAGTTCCCCATATCATGCGCATTAGGCTTCAAAAGTAATTCATGCATTAACCTCTGTAAATCTCAGACCTATTCAACAGTATAATTAGAAGAATTACGAGTATTTTAATACAGAGCAAAGCTACTGAGAACAGAACAGTGGACTGTTAAAATAATTACATTATTCTGGTTGACCGGGTGGTAATGACTTCTGTTAATGACACTAGAAAGATCTGGTCTCACTGGACTCTTTTGTTTACCAATGGTGGGTCAATTTGACAGTTGAGTAAACATAAAAATGCTAATTAAATAAATTAATATATTGCAATGAAATAAAAACTGATTAGGTTCATCAAGGTCTTGGCTAAGTGTAAAAATGGGATTATTTGATGATATCTTAGTATTCTCCTATCCTTTTCAGTTGTCAATCATACCATCCTAGCTGCGTTCATTTTCTCTGTAAACTCTCTTTGAGTTGGCAGGTGACCTTGTGGATCTCCAACGTTAGAAGGGCTGCTGGGATCTCCAGGACCCCAGTGGTTTAACTGAATAATATCCCGTTTTGACCTGTGATTTACCTAAATGATATCCTGTTTTGCCCTATGATTTACCTGAATAATATCCAGTTTTGCCCTATATGATTTACCTAAATGATATCCTGTTTTGCCCTGTGATTTACATAAATGATATCCTGTTTTATGATTTACATAAATGATATCCTGTTTTGCCCTATGATTTACATAAATGATATCCTGTTTTGCCCTGTGATTTACATAAATGATATCCTGTTTTGCCCTATATGATTTACCTAAATGATATCCTGTTTTGCCCTATATGATTTACCTAAATGATATCCTGTTTTGCCCTGTGATTTACATAAATGATATCCTGTTTTGCCCTATATGATTTACCTAAATGATATCCTGTTTTGCCCTATGATTTACCTAAATGATATCCTGTTTTGCCCTATGATTTACCTAAATGATATCCTGTTTTGCCCTGTGATTTACATAAATGATATCCTGTTTTGCCCTATGATTTACCTAAATGATATCCTGTTTTGCCCTATGATTTATCCTGTTTTGCCCTATGATTTATCCTGTTTTGCCCTATGATTTACATATCCTGTTTTGCCCTATGATTTACCTAAATGATATCCTGTTTTGCCCTATGATTTACCTAAATGATATCCTGATTTACCTAAATGATATCCTTTTTGCCCTAAATGATATCCTGTTTTGCCCTATGATTTACCTAAATGATATCCTGTTTTGCCCTATGATTTACCTAAATGATATCCTGTTTTGTTTTGCCCTAAATGATTTACCTAAATGATATCCTGTTTTGCCCTATGATTTACCTAAATGATATCCTGTTTTGCCCTTGATTTACCTAAATGATATCCTGTTTTATGATTTACCTAAATGATATCCTGTTTTGCCCTATGATTTACCTAAATGATATCCTGTTTTGCCCTATGATTTACCTAAATGATATCCTGTTTTGCCCTATATGATTTACCTGAATAATATCCTGTTTTGCCCTATGATTTACCTAAATGATATCCTGTTTTGCCCTATGATTTACCTGAATAATATCCTGTTTTGCCCTATGATTTACCTAAATGATATCCTGTTTTGCCCTATGATTTACCTAAATGATATCCTGTTTTGCCCTATGATTTACCTAAATGATATCCTGTTTTGCCCAATATGACTTACCTAAATGATATCCTGTTTTGCCCTATGATTTACCTAAATGATATCCTGTTTTGCCCAGTGATTTACATAAATGATATCCTGTTTTGCCCTATGATTTACCTAAATGATATCCTGTTTTGCCCAATATGATTTACCTAAATGATATCCTGTTTTGCCCTATGATTTACCTAAATGATATCCTGTTTTGCCCTATGATTTACCTAAATGATATCCTGTTTTGCCCTGTGATTTACATAAATGATATGCCCATAAATATGATTTACATAAATGATATCCTGTTTTGCCCTGTGATTTACCTAAATGATATCCTGTTTTGCCCTATGATTTACCTAAATGATATCCTGTTTTGCCCTATGATTTACCTAAATGATATCCTGTTTTGCCTGTTTTATGATTTACCTGAATAAATGATATCCTGTTTTGCCCTATGATTTACCTAAATGATATCCTGTTTTGCCCTATGATTTACCTAATAATATCCTGTTTTGCCCTATGATTTACCTAAATGATATCCTGTTTTGCCCTATGATTTACCTGAACCTAAATGATATCCTGTTTTGCCCTATGATTTACCCTGTTTTGCCCAATATGATTTACCTAAATGATATCCTGTTTTGCCCTATGATTTACCTAAATGATATCCTGTTTTGCCCAGTGATTTACATAAATGATATCCTGTTTTGCCCTATGATTTACCTAAATGATATCCTGTTTTGCCCAATATGATTTACCTAAATGATATCCTGTTTTGCCCTATGATTTACCTAAATGATATCCTGTTTTGCCCTATATGATTTACCTAAATGATATCCTGTTTTGCCCTGTGATTTACATAAATGATATCCTGTTTTGCCCTATATGATTTACCTAAATGATATCCTGTTTTGCCCTATGATTTACCTAAATGATATCCTGTTTTGCCCAGTGATTTACATAAATGATATCCTGTTTTGCCCTATGATTTACCTAAATGATATCCTGTTTTGCCCAGTGATTTACATAAATGATATCCTGTTTTGCCCTATGATTTACCTAAATGATATCCTAAATGTTTTGCCATATGATTTACCTAAATGATATCCTGTTTTGCCCTATGATTTACCTAAATGATATCCTGTTTTGCCCAATATGATTTACCTAAATGATATCCTGTTTTGCCCTATGATTTACCTAAATGATATCCTGTTTTGCCCTGTGATTTACATAAATGATATCCTGTTTTGCCCTGTGATTTACATAAATGATATCCTGTTTTGCCCTGTGATTTACATAAATGATATCCTGTTTTGCCCACTATTGTCCATAAAAGGCAGAAGAAGGATCTGCAAAGATTAGCAATGGAAAGTGGATCCTCCTGTTGCCTCCTTGATTAATGTGAACCTTGCATGTCTATGCATACGATGCACTTCCAGGTTATGGCCTGGCAGATTATACAAAACATTTGTCCGGTTAGAGTCTGATAATCAGTGTCAAGTTTTGTGACATTAGAGAGATTAGATACATTGCAGCATGGTTAGTAATCTTAGTCGTTCATTTTGTTCTTGTTACGTACATGTAAATATCAGCAACAGGACAAGACATGGACTAGTTACGGTAGAGGTTCGTAAAAAGACGGCTCCTGTATTGATTGTCCTGGATGAAAGTGAAACAGATATTTTAATTCCCTACGGATCAAGACCATAACGTACGCTATATCTACCAAGCTATCATGTGGAATTATAAGGTTACTACGGGTGTGAATTTCACCGCAATTTGAATTGACAGTTACATGGCTAATAATATATTGGTTAAAAAAACACGGTTGTTTCTGAGGGTATTTCATATATCTGACAGATATATTGTTTATTTGAGATCGTTCTATTATGTCAAGATGGGTCCACTGTTCAGCTATGACATCGATCCTGAAGTGTGTTTCTGCCTAAGAGCAAAACCAAGATTTCTGAGGGGCACACTGGGTGTAACCAAATGTTTCAGTTTGTTGCTCAAATCTTTCGGTCCCAACTGTCAGTTTTGTGATAAGACCACACTGTAGGTAGCCGTTTCAAAGTGAATTCTAATGCTGTGAAAGTCATGAATACGGAGGACAGCTATATTTATTCTAGACTTTTCTTTCAGAGAATAGAAGTTGTTGATGTTGTTGTACAAACGACTGACTTGGTGATATTTGTCTTTTCTTGAGGATACAGAAGCATTTAATCAAAGCACGAAGTGGGCTTAATTGAGTGCCAAACTAATATATGGCTGATAATCTCAATAGCGTATCCTTCAAAGACATCAAAACAATGTCATATCTTCAGTCAATAGTGATGTCTATTTTTGATTCTCCACCCACCGCTATAGCATCTGCGTGTAAATGAAAGATCTGGGTTCTGGCCTTAAGAAATACAACATGGCTACATTAAAATATGTGTACACAACTTAAAAAGTCCCAAACTGCAGTAGTAGCATTAACTCTAAATAATAGGATTTATTCAGCAGTTTCTAACTGTGAAAACATTAACCCTCTTACCCTTGCATGTTATAAACACCCGCATCTGCCTGTTATAAGCCGGTGTCAGTCGGTCAAAGTGCACTTGTTCCCAATTAACGTTACGGTCCATGGCCTCTTCAAATTACACTGCTCTCTCTCTCTCTCTCTCTCTCTCGGTCTCTCACTCATTTACATGAAAGCACGCGGGCCTGTGAAGGACGTCTGTTTGAACTTAAGCACATCTCGTTATGGTGATCAAAGTCTACTGGGAGATCAGCTTACCTGGGAGAACAGGAGGGAAGGTTAGGGAGGTAAAGGATAGCTGCTAATTAGACATATGATTGGAATACTCTGGAGAGGAGCCGATCAAATTTGACGCCAACAAGAACAGCATGGCCAGGTGTAGCTGTGTTTAATCGCTTAAATTACAGAGGAGATAAAAGCAATGGAACAACTAATAAGGTAATGCAATGCTCAACTGTATGTTAAAAAATATTTTATTGGAGACTGGTGGACCTTGACTGAAAAGAACAGGCTCGTATAATTGTTTAAACTGGAGTAAATGTTAAACACGCTTGGAGGTTTGCTTTGGATCATTTCTCTGCTGGAAGATCCAACAATAACCAATGTTTGCCTCCTGGCAGATATAGGTTTTGTTCTTATATTATATGGTACATGATGGAGCCCATGTTGCCAGGGTGATTGGAAATAAAACAGCCCACAACACATCCACCACCACCCTACACCCACAACACATCCACCACCATCCTACACCCACAACTCATCCACCACCACCCTACACCCACAACTCATCCACCACCATCCTACACCCACAACTCATCCACCACCATCCTACACCCACAACTCATCCACCACCATCCTACACCCACAACTCATCCACCACCACCCTACACCCACAACTCATCCACCACCATCCTACACCCACAACACATCCACCACCACCCTACACCCACAACTCATCCACCACCATCCTACACCCACAACTCATCCACCACCATCCTACACCCACAACTCATCCACCACCATCCTACACCCACAACTCATCCACCACCACCCTACACCCACAACTCATCCACCACCACCCTACACCCACAACACATCCACCACCATCCTACACCCACAACACATCCACCACCACCCTACACCCACAACTCATCCACCACCACCCTACACCCACAACTCATCCACCACCACCCTACACCCACAACACATCCACCACCACCCTACACCCACAACTCATCCACCACCATCCTACACCCACAACTCATCCACCACCACCCTACACCCACAACACATCCACCACCATCCTACACCCACAACTCATCCACCACCATCCTACACCCACAACACATCCACCACCATCCTACACCCACAACACATCCACCACCACCCTACACCCACAACACATCCACCACCATCCTACACCCACAACACATCCACCACCATCCTACACCCACCATCCACCACCATCCTACACCCACAACACATCCACCACCATCCTACACCCACAACTCATCCACCACCATCCTACACCCACAACTCATCCACCACCATCCTACACCCACAACTCATCCACCACCATCCTACACCCACAACTCATCCACCACCATCCTACACCCACAACTCATCCACCACCATCCTACACCCACAACTCATCCATCCCACCCACAACCATCCACCACCACCCACACCCACAACTCATCCACCACCATCCTACACCCACAACACATCCACCACCACCCTACACCCACAACTCATCCACCACCATCCTACACCCACAACTCATCCACCACCATCCTACACCCACAACTCATCCACCACCATCCTACACCCACAACACATCCACCACCACCCTACACCCACAACTCATCCACCACCACCCTACACCCACAACACATCCACCACCATCCTACACCCACAACACATCCACCACCACCCTACACCCACAACTCATCCACCACCACCCTACACCCACAACTCATCCACCACCACCCTACACCCACAACACATCCACCACCACCCTACACCCACAACTCATCCACCACCATCCTACACCCACAACTCATCCACCACCACCCTACACCCACAACACCATCCACCACCATCCATCCCACCCACAACACATCCACCACCATCCTACACCCACAACACATCCACCACCATCCTACACCCACAACACATCCACCACCACCCTACACCCACAACACATCCACCACCATCCTACACCCACAACACATCCACCACCATCCTACACCCACAACACATCCACCACCATCCTACACCCACAACTCATCCACCACCACCCTACACCCACAACACATCCACCACCATCCTACACCCACAACTCATCCACCACCACCCTACACCCACAACTCATCCACCACCATCCTACACCCACAACTCATCCACCACCATCCTACACCCACAACTCATCCACCACCATCCTACACCCACAACACATCCACCACCACCCTACACCCACAACTCATCCACCACCATCCTACACCCACAACTCATCCACCACCATCCTACACCCACAACTCATCCACCACCATCCTACACCCACAACTCATCCACCACCACCCTACACCCACAACTCATCCACCACCACCCTACACCCACAACACATCCACCACCATCCTACACCCACAACACATCCACCACCACCCTACACCCACAACTCATCCACCACCACCCTACACCCACAACTCATCCACCACCACCCTACACCCACAACACATCCACCACCACCCTACACCCACAACTCATCCACCACCATCCTACACCCACAACTCATCCACCAGCACCCTACACCCACAACACATCCACCACCATCCTACACCCACAACTCATCCACCACCATCCTACACCCACAACACATCCACCACCATCCTACACCCACAACACATCCACCACCACCCTACACCCACAACACATCCACCACCATCCTACACCCACAACACATCCACCACCATCCTACACCCACAACTCATCCACCACCACCCTACACCCACAACACATCCACCACCATCCTACACCCACAACTCATCCACCACCACCCTACACCCACAACTCATCCACCACCACCCTACACCCACAACTCATCCACCACCACCCTACACCCACAACACATCCACCACCACCCTACACCCACAACTCATCCACCACCATCCTACACCCACAACTCATCCACCACCATCCTACACCCACAACTCATCCACCACCATCCTACACCCACAACACATCCACCACCATCCTACACCCACAACTCATCCACCACCACCCTACACCCACAACACATCCACCACCACCCTACACCCACAACACATCCACCACCACTCTTCACAGAGGAGATTTTGTATTTTCTTCTGTATGACCATGTTTTTTTGTTAAACGGACTCCATAGGTGACAATTTAAGAGTTCCCAAACAGAAAGATAAACGTCATAGTCAAGCAAAATGTAATTTTGTCCATCCATTTCATTGTGTTCATACAACTAAGGGTTCTACTATTGTGGCGTGCATGCAATAACACGATCAAATGAAGCGCTTTTCTTTTGGAAAAAATCAATTAAGGGTGAGATGTGTGTGCTTTTTGTGAGTGTAACATCAGGCCGATGCACAGCAATGGCATTTATTCACAGCCTCTTTTGTTTTTAACTACAGAGGCTGCCAGCAATTAGAAAGAGCAAATACAATATGTATCCTCAAACTAATCAGATGGAGGATTTGTGTTTCACTCCATGCCGCACGCACGCCAAAACTGTCAAGGGTACTTTTGCATGTGTCAAATAAATGAAGAAAATACATTGAAAATCAATTGTTCTTTTTCCACTGCACATATACGCGTGTAGCAGAGTCACATTTGTGTCATAATGTTCACGCGCTCGTTGTTCTCCTAATCGGGTTCTCACACCTCCGTCTGAAACCCTAATACTACTCTGTTTTCGACAATCCCTTTTGTCAATTCAAAGCCAATGTCTGTAATATATGTGTTAACATGTTTCATTTAGTCCGTCCCAGTCGTCGTGCCCCGGCGCAGATTAGCTTCCTTTCTATTTACTTAAAGGAGAACATAACATTGTCATTTTCTTTAAGGACGATAGGGGTCCTGGGTGATTATTTCTACATTTCATGGCACGGTGCCTGGTAGACTTGGAAAAAAAGTCAATTAAATATCCGCACCGAAAAATTACTTATTCAGCTTTCTATTTTCGCTCGGGAGAACATAAAGGATCGAATTGTGATGTTGAAACAGAGTTTAACCCCGAGTATGTGTGTGTCGACCCAAATCCGCTCTCGCTGTCTACTGCTGGTCATCATGTTGTAGGCGACCAAACGAAATCAAAGCCCTTTTGTCTGTATCCCAAACCACCACCCTATTCCCAATATGGGACACTTACTTTCACCGGAGGCCATCAAAAGTGCAGAAAATAGAGAGTACGGGGGGCGAGGTGGGAATCAGACCAGAGTCGTGGCGTGCTGTTCGAGGAAACAGTTGGCGTCATGGCGACGGCCATTTCTTTGAGTTGACATTGACACAATGGCGATTGTCATTGCGTTCTGGTTCCATGAACCAGTACGGGCCTTCTCCATCCACATCATATCTCTGTTCTCGCCAACGACTAATCCCTCCCTTTAGTGTATCGCCAAGGAGAGAAAGAGAGAGAGAGAGAAAGAGAGAGAGAGAGAGAGAGTGTGGGCGAAAGACGAGCAAATCCAACATTACGCTATTCTGCTCTCGTCCATATTGATGTGGCCACTGTCCTCTCTGTAATTACATGCCGTCGGCTACATCGATAATGGCCTTTAGTCACTCCGTACTCAGACATGCTGTCACGTATGCAGGCATGTACGCTCTGCCTGTCCCCGTTCCGTCCGACCGTAATTACAGGATGTACTGACCAGATTGGATCTGGTTTCCATTTGTAGACTGGGCTACTCTTCGTATTATTACCAAATTTTATCTGAAAGGTCCCACAAAATAAGTTTCTTAAAACATTAATAGGAAGATGCACGATAAACTGTAGCAAATAACAGCTAAGAAAACTTGGGGTTTACTTTGGTTGAACCAATTACTTGTGGAGGGGAAAGGGTGCGACCCGAGGTAAATGGGACGGGAGACCGCAGTGAAAGGGTGAGACCCGAGGTAAATGGGATGGGAGACCGCAGTGAAAGGGTGAGGTAACATGTTGCACGCTGTGTAAGTTAACAACGATCGATGTTTATAACGATGTGGGGTTTTATTCCGGTATATTTGGCTTACTGTTCTGTTGGTTGTTTGTTGGTGTGTACTGTACGACACGTGTCAATTACTAATCTGTTTGAGAAAGGCACAAATGTAATTTATAACCATTTTAAATTAAATAAAAACAGTTCACTTCGAATTATTCTGAGACAAAAAAGTTTTTGTCCACACTCGCGCACATACATTTCCAACATGTCTTACAGATATAATGAACAACATATGTCTACTAAAGAACAACATTGACAACCTTTGATTTTGAGGGGAACTAAAACCATCTGTTTAACCAGCTGGTCCAACCTGGTTGTCTTATTTTCGCTTCAGTGTGGAAGTGTTTCACAGTGAGCTTCAAATGAGTACGATCGGCTCCCTCAGTTTCCCTGAGTCAGTTGGCCAATAATGAGTTGTGACCTGCCCAAAAATAGCCAGCATGCAGACACACACACTCCCAACAGGCAGTAGATCAGTCAGGTGGACAAGCTCCACCCCACCCGCTGTCACGAGAGACTCAACAGAGAGGTTACCAAGGTGACTGCTGTCAATCATGAGTGCCAGCGCCAGCCATTCAAATCATCGTGGAGCCCAGTAGAATACATAATCAGATTTCCTGATCACATGATCATACTGACACAACTGCAGATTCCATTATAGGTCACGGTGCTGAAAAATAAAAATAAAATATAAAATACGTAGATGCATGAAACAACATGAATACGCTTGTGGTCAGGAATAATCTTCATATTGCTCTTGTTCTACGCTAATGGTGGTGTGGTAAAAAAACAAAATGTTTATTTTGCTTGATTTTAATTCTGCCTTTTTTCATTCTGCCTATTTTTAATTATGCATTTTTTTTTAAATATAACGAAACTCTTTGTTGCATTGTTGTGCTTTATTATGTGCATTTCTTGATCTTCAATGAACCAGATTTATTCTGGTTAATTTATAAAGACTGAATAAAAATATTTTTGTTTTGCTGGATTTTTTTGAGACGTATTTAATATAATGCAGCATCTCTGGGAGAAAAATCATGAATTATATTTTTCCTAATTTATTATTACTTTATTTTGTGAATAATTCAATGCTTAATTGAATACAGATCCCGTGACACATCTTTTCAGGTGCATTAACTAATTAATTGTGGAATAAAATATGCAATTGTTTTGAGGTTGGGAATACATTTTGTGTTAAGCATATGGAGTTGAGAATGCTTTATGATTAAATTGCAATAACCTGCATCAGCCTGGTGTCTGTTTTAACACTGGAACTCTGCTGTGCCAATCAGCCTGGTGTCTGTTTTAACACTGGAACTCTGCTGTGCCAATCAGCCTGGTGTCTGTTTTAACTCTGGAACTCTGCTGTGCGAATCAGCCTTACCTTTATTTAACCAGGTAGGCCGATTGCAACAATTTCTCATTTGCAACGGCGACCTGGGGAGCAGCTGGGATTTGAACCCAGGACGTCATACACACAAAGCGTGCACTCTACCACCGAGCTACCAACTGCTCCGATGGCATGCCTGCATGTGCTGTAGCGATATGCATTGCAATTCTTTGGCAAATAAGTTATAAAAAGGAGCATTATTGGGATTCACTGGTGAATGTATTAGTGAGATCTGGAATTAGCCTACTAATTCAGAAATAAATTCCATGTTCCATAGATCAGACGATTCTTGATTTTCTCCAAGGTTGACCTTATCCCAAGTGATTTGTTAGATCATTTGCTTGGAAGATGTTCAATCCGTCTGCCTGGTCACGTTAAGTGTGCTTGTAAAGAAACAGTGTGCATTCATCTAAAATGTGACAATCAAAACATCCTAATAAAATCATTGAAATCATCAATGTACTTGGTAGATTGAGTTAAGTAAGGCTGCTGTGAAACAAATAGACCTAATATCTGCTATATGATGTATATTTCTTAGATAGGTCTTACATTTCTATTTTTTTTATTTCTTTTTTTATTATTGTATTGCAATGTTGGGGAGGGCGAGATCCAAGCATTTCATTGCATAACTTGTTATTGTAATTACAAATAAACACCCTTGAATCCCTTGAAACCTGAAAATGGAGAACTATATATATATATATATATATATATAAATTAATTCATTCTAAATGGTTTATCAGTGACACTCAAACAATAGTCTGCACAGTTTTACTATTCACTGTACACAAATGACATATTTTGAATGATCATTTGGCTTT
>CM055735.1:13904908-13952408 GCA_029465975.1 Dallia pectoralis | reverse complement strand
GTGTGAGTGAGACCTCCCAGTCAGCTCTCAGTGTATTAGAGATGGGAGCCTCAGCAAGGGAGTAATGGGAGTCGATGGAAGCTGAGATGTTCTCTTTATTCCGCTAAAGGTCAGTACAATCCCCAGCCAATCCTTGTCTGCCTGTATCTCTCCATTTCTCTCTCACGCTCTCTCTCTCTCTCTCTCTCTCTCCCTCGCCCGTGAACTTGCCCTCTCCCAACGCTCCTCGTTGGCGCACATCAGGATGCCACAGAGTATGCCGGGGCGTCCGGATAAACAAGGAAGATAAAGGTCAGACGTGTGAACAGGGAAATGCCCGGAGGGTTACGCAGGATTTGACAGTGGTGGGCCACTACATGTAGGCTGGGTTGCTGTAGAGACCGGGCCGCAATGTATTCACAGCAGCATGTAGGCTGGGCTGAGTTGCTGTATAGACCGGGCCGCAATGTATTCACAGCAGCGTCTCAGAGTCGAGGTGCCAATCCAGAAACCGTTTCTCACCTCTAATGAATGACATTGTGTGAATTTTATTAACATGCTCTGTGGACGTGGGCCAGCTGGAGAGTTTACATGCGAGCGGAGTAACGAATAGATGTTGAGTCACAACAGTTCCATTGAAGACTGAACAATATACACCAAATAAAACAGTGTGGGTAAATTCATGTTTTGAATATAGCAATTACTACATCACAGTTATACACATACAACACGTATACTACACAGTTCCTGGACCTGTTCAGACATAGTAACTGTCTCATACATACAGCGATGTACAGGACACTCTCTCCAGGGAAACGTTTAATTGTTAAATCTGATTGTTTTTGAAAAGCCTTTTATCTGAGCTCTAGGTGCCAAACAATGAGAATGACAGCAGAGTGTTTGACATGAAACTCTGTGTCATTCATAAAAAAAACATGTCGCAACAGTCAGAGAGACAAACAAACAGCAAACACTTCATTTTACAGGCATGTTGTTTTTTGTTGAAAATCCCAAAGCAGAAGGGAGAGCAGAAAAAGCGTTACCTGTTGCCCGGGAGGTCGTAGGTCAAAGGTGGTTCCGGTGGAGCCAGGAAGACAAGGGTGGGACGAACAGTGTGGAGCAACAGAGAGGACAAGGAAAGACATGGCAGGAAGTGCGACCAAAAAATGACCAGGTAGAGGGGAAGAGGAGCGGTGGATTGTGGGGATTGGGCGATGGGCGATGGGTACAAAAGACAGGTAAAAAAAATGGTGGTAGGAAACGGGAAAGGTGAGGACAGCAGAGGAGTAAGGAAGAGAAAGTCGGGTTTGTTTTATTTATTTTTTCCTCTCCAAAGAACCAAAAAGGAATGACCCCATACCTTGGTTGTTAACCGTCAGGTGCGCCAGACCTTGAAGGAAAGAACAGAAAAAAAGAAAAGAAAAAATAAACAGGTCATAAAAGTCAACGGGAGGAAAAAAAGCATTGTCACAACGTTGGACTGCAGTTTGTGACAGACATCCTGGGGCAGACTCGGATGTCAGAGATTCAACTCAAAGGTAAAAAAGAGAGAGAGAGAGAAAGAGAGAGACGGAGAGAAGGTAACAAAAAAACAGGCAAACACTTCTTGAGTGAAGGTGTGGGGGGCAAAAAAAAAAGCATTCAATTTGGCGCAACCCCCGAAAGCCATTGCTCACTCGAATGCTTTTTTTTTCTCTGAATTACTTATGGAACAAACATATAATTACTGTTTGGCAGCAACAAACTTTAGCTGAATCGTTTGCTTACGCAGCAGAAAAATATACTACTCTTAGAGGTTAAATGTCTGGAGAAAACAGGGTCGAAGATAGGAAAGTTCAAGGAAATTCTTTGGGCCAGGAAAAACCTAGAGTTAAGAATACAGCCACACAGATTGACAGAAGAAGTAAAACTTGGACACAAAATGTGTGTTTACAGCCTTGATCATCTCTTAGAAAAGAGATATATTTGTGAAATCAGCGGATAAACGTATTAAGAACAGCAGTCCAATCACATCGAGAGGCGCCACAGGTTTTGGGTCAAGCGATGTCAACATCAAACAGCAACAAAATATATCTACAACCACGTCGCACAGTAATGGCTCGCGGGGAAATAGGACAGCATTTCACAACAAATCATCCCAGTTGCCGGCGAAATCAGTCAAACCAAACCGACAGTAAACAAACTCTAGCTTTGGCCTTGAGACCGGCTTTTCCCGAGGCAGCAAAATAAAAAAGAACATATTAAAGCATCCAAAGCAAACACCAGACTACATTGTTGCCAAAGCTACAGGTGACCTAGTGGCAATTATCTCAGTCAAACTACATAATGTTGCCTAGGAATTAAACTGTGTTAGTCATACAAATGAACTGAAAAAACAATATGTTCCAACAAGAGCCGTTGCCAGGAATCCCGAACACCCTGAAAAGGTACAAACCTGGGGCCCCCTCACTTAGACAACATTGTAAAGGTACACACCTGGGGCCCCCTCACTTAGACAACATTGTAAAGGTACACACCTGGGGCCCCCTCACTTAGACAACATTGTAAAGGTACACACCTGGGGCCCCCTCGCTTAGACGACATTGTAAAGGTACACACCTGGGGCCCCCTCACTTAGACGACATTGTAAAGGTACACACCTGGGGCCCCATCGCTTAGACGACATTGTAAAGGTACACACCTGGGGCCCCCTCAGACGACATTGTAAAGGTACACACCTGTGGCCCCCTTACTTAGACAACATTGTAAAGGTACACACCTGGGGCCCCCTCACTTAGACAACATTGTAAAGGTACACACCTGGGGCCCCCTCACTTAGACGACATTGTAAAGGTACACACCTGGGGCCCCCTCACTCACGACATTGACACTATTGCGATTAGTATCCCCTGCCAACACATCACGTTTCCTGTGTTATGGCCCTGGTTCCAACCACGAACATGTTAGATTTATTTTCCTGGATTTTAATATGGTGTACCAAAATATGTAACCAATGTAACCAGTGTACCGGGGATGTCAATATATTCCTACCAGTGACGCACCATTCAAACTTTACCACAATAGGCGGGGCAAGAGTCTTTCGTGTAAACACTATAAAGAAAACACATTTCCAAAAAACTACGGAAGATACGTAGAAAACGGGACTGATAGATGATGCCTGAACAAAATGTTCATTGTATTCATTGTAAGGCTACAATATCGTACGACGCACAGCTCTTGTTCTATCACCTCGGCTTGGCGAACTGAAAGGGTAAGAGTCAATTATTTCTGAGTCCAGACTCACAAACACTGTATTGCGCCAGTCTAACACCAGGCAGCCTACTTTGGAAAAGACAAACAATGGCTGCCTGTGGGTTGCCAATTCGTTTGTCTCCATGAGGCCACATATAATTCTTGGTGAATTAATTTCTCAATTTCTTGGAAACCTCTTTGGATACTCTATATAAACAGCTCTATACAGACAGAAGATGACATAGGTTGGTCCTGATACTTGGGCCTTTTAAAAACATGCAAAGCACACAGAATGTGAATGGCATGTTATAACAGAATATGAATAGCATGTTATAACAGAATGTGAATAGCATGTTATAACAGAATATGAATAGCATGTTATAACAGAATATGAATAGCATGTTATAACAGAATATGAATAGCATGTTATAACAGAATATGAATAGCATGTTATAACAGAATATGAATAGCATGTTATAACAGAATATGAATAGCATGTTATAACAGAATATGAATAGCATGTTATAACAGAATATGAATAGCATGTTATAACAGAATATGAATAGCATGTTATAACAGAATATGAATAGCATGTTATAACAGAATATGAATAGCATGTTATAACAGAATATGAATAGCATGTTATAACAGAATATGAATAGCATGTTATAACAGAATATGAATAGCATGTTATAACAGAATATGAATAGCATGTTATAACAGAATATGAATAGCATGTTATAACAGAATATGAATGGCATGTTATAACAGAATATGAATGGCATGTTATAACAGAATATGAATAGCATGTTATAACAGAATATGAATAGCATGTTATAACAGAATATGAATAGCATGTTATAACAGAATATGAATAGCATGTTATAACAGAATATGAATAGCATGTTATAACAGAATATGAATAGCATGTTATAACAGAATATGAATAGCATGTTATAACAGAATATGAATAGCATGTTATAACTATTGTGTCCTCTACCCACAATTCATCAGACATACAGAAACAGGGGGTAAGACAGAAACAGGGGGTAAGACAGAAACAGGGGGTAAGACAGAAACAGGAGGTAAGACAGAAACAGGGGGTAAGACAGAAACAGGGGGTAAGACAGAAACAGGGGTTAATACAGAAACAGGGGGTAAGACAGAAACAGGGGGTAAAACAGAAAGAGAGGGTAAGACATAATCAGGGGGTAAGACATAAACAGGGGGTAAAACAGAAACAGGGGGTAAGACAGAAACAGGGGGTAAGACAGAAACAGGGGGTAAGACAGAAACAGGGGGTAAGACAGAAACAGGGGGTAAGACATAAACAGGGGGTAAGACAGAAACAGGGGGTAAGACAGAAACAGGGGGTAAGACAGAAACAGGGGGTAAGACAGAAACAGGGGGTAAGACAGAAACAGGGGGTAAGACAGAAACAGGGAGTAAGACAGAAACAGGGAGTAATACTGTGGCGAGCAGCACAGCTGTTGAGTCACACAGCTGAACCTATTTTGTCGCTTCCTACTCCAACCGTGATGCATGATGGGACAGGAGAGAAAGCAGATATTCAACAGCGAGGAATAAAAGAGGCTCAAAATGGCTCAAAATAAAAGGAGGAATGTGTGTGTGAATTGTTTTGGCAGAGGCACAGGGCTCCACACTAACAGATAGCCAGATCCTCAAGAAGATATGAAAAGGCTTCAGCATCGTTCGTCATATGACACACAAAGAGGGAGGAAGAGTGTGAGAGTGTTGGCCGAAAGGGAAAAGCAGGGAGAGAGAGGGAGAGCGAGGGAGAGCAGGGAAAGGGAGAGAAAGGGGAAGAGCAGGGAGAGAGAGAGAAAGGAAGAGCCGGGAAAGAGAGAGATAAAAGGACGGCATGGACAGAGAGAGAGAGAGAGAGAGAACAGGGAAAGAGAACTGACAAAAACAGGTGAGAGAGAGAAAGTAGGTAGAGAGTATATGTGTGTAGAGAAGGAGAGGGAGGGGAGAGAGAGAGAGAGAAAGAGAGAGAGAGTAAAGAGATATGGCCCAAACATATGTAATTGACACCCGTCCTTTTTCACACATGCTGTCCAGCCAAACTGGCTATGTGGACTAGCGTAGTACTGCAAGCATCTGATGAAACACACAGTAAGGGCCACTATAGTAATAGAATTCAATAGGAAAAATTCAATCCCATTGGGATCTGCCCTTCAGAATTACTTTCACTACACACAATACCATTTACAACATATTAAAAACCCCTTGCCCTGCGACTGTGAGTTTGCTCCGACTTGTGATTACATTCTGAGTTGTGCTCCGAGAGCAGATGGGAGTGTCTGCCACGCTCTGAGGTGACCGGGTGCGATGCTGCAGAATCGCCTGTGATGATTCGCCGTCGATGATTGAGTGACAGATGGAGACGGGTCATAATTCTGTCATTAGGAGGAAATCAGTCTCCTGCTCTCACTCGTGTTTCTTCCCTTTCCGTCTCACTGTTTTGTTTAATTCTCTTCTTCCGCTCTCTCTCTCTCTCTCCAAC
This sequence comes from Dallia pectoralis, assembly GCA_029465975.1. Lineage (NCBI taxonomy): Eukaryota > Metazoa > Chordata > Actinopteri > Esociformes > Umbridae > Dallia > Dallia pectoralis. The sequence continues at coordinate 13,946,671 of CM055735.1, read as the reverse complement.
TACATCCAGTAGTCAATCAGCCAGCTGCTACTGCCTTCTGCCGTCCATCTCCTCATCTCCTCGTCTCCTCTCTCTGCCTCTCCATTCCTTCGGTCCATCGTGACACTACGCTTTATCGACAACTACGCTAATCTCAACAGCTGAGCAAGAGCCTCACACCGACCCGCTACGCCAACAGTGAAGCTGTAAAACAAACAACTCCACCAAAATGCAGGCTTTTAATCAAACTTTTCAAAGGATGAGAGAAGCAATGTTCTTAGAATTACATTCGTGAATAAGTCATCTGAATTTCACCCTAAAGCCAGTAGTCGTTTTGGTTAGAGCAGTGGGAGAGAATGTCTGAAAACAGGAAAAGACACCCACAGAGTACGTACACCCACAGAGTACGCACACCCACACAGAGTACGCACACCCACAGAGTACGCACACCCACACAGAGTACGCACACCCACAGAGTACGCACACCCACAGAGTACGTGCACACCCACAGAGTACGTGCACACCCACAGAGTACGCACACACACAGAGTACGCACACCCACAGAGTACGCACACCCACAGAGTACGTGCACACCCACAGAGTACGCACACCCACAGAGTATGTGCACACCCACAGAGTACGTGCACACCCACAGAGTACGTACACACACAGAGTACGCACACCCACAGAGTACGCACACCCACAGAGTACGTGCACACCCACAGAGTACGTGCACACCCACAGAGTACGTGCACACCCACAGAGTACGTACACACACAGAGTACGCACACCCACAGAGTACGCACACCCACAGAGTACGTGCACACCCACAGAGTACGCACACCCACAGAGTACGTACACACACAGAGTACGCACACCCACAGAGTACGCACACCCACACGTGCACACCCACAGAGTACGCACACCCACAGAGTACGCACACACACAGAGTACACACCCACAGAGTACGCACACCCACACAGAGTACGCACACCCACAGAGTACGCACACCCACAGAGTACGCACACCCACAGAGCACACCCACAGAGTACGCACACCCACAGAGTACGCACACCCACAGACACCCACAGAGTACGCACACCCACAGCACACCCACAGAGTACGCACACCCACAGAGTACGTGCACACCCACAGAGTACGCACACCACACAGAGTACAGAGTACGCACACCCACAGAGTACGCACACCCACACGTGCACACCCACAGAGTACGTGCACACCCACAGAGTAGTGCACACCCACAGAGTACGTGCACACCCACACAGAGTACGTGCACACCCACAGAGTACAGAGTACGTGCACACCCACACCCACAGAGTACGCACACCCACAGTGCACACCCACAGAGTAGAGTACGCACACCCACAGAGTACGCACACACACAGAGTACGCACACCCACAGAGTACGGTGTACAGAGCTGGTAGACCCACCGGTTATAGGACACGTTGCCAACGCTGACTTCCTGATTTGTTCACATATAAATTACGTCTTCGTGTCTCCTTGAACATGCACACCGGCTGTATTACACCAGGAAACAGCGCTGGCCGGACCTCCGTAAGGCCCAGAAACACAACAACATCCAAACATTTGCATGAAAACCCGGGCAAAGGATTCCCATTGAAGGGCTTCCCAGCAAGTCCATGCATCACGCTGTCTTTCTACTGTCCCACTAATGGCAATGGAAACTCAAAAATCTAATTCTAAACGCTATTATGATCAACTGTGGAGGGCCTCAACGCATGTCGACCAGAGGCCAGGACTGAACGGGAGAGGTGGCTTGATGCTCAAATCCTCTACTTTGCCTGAGCTCAATAAATTATTCAAGTGGGAAGTGGGATATCCGACGGGCTTCCAGAAAGGCTGTCAACGGACGACTTTAACGACGCTTCACCGGTGTATAAGGAAACTGCCCCTTGGTTTTCCTGAATATAGAGCGTTATAGGGCCACCTGTGGTTATCTAACTCTAACCCGTGATGGACAAACCCGGAGAGAGAGCTAGCGGACGAGTCAACTCAACAGTCGGTTGTCCAAACTTGTTTCTATGGTTTGAGAAAATGTCTACGCATGGCTCGAAAAAACGGCCAATTGGGGCGAAGCTGCGCAAATACAACAGTTAAAAAGGCTGGTGTCTGTATGGGTGTTCTGATCTGGCTGGTTAAGAAAGGAAGTGTTCTTATTATTGTTGAGGGAGTGTTTGTTAATAAAAACCATTCCTACTTTGCCGTTGGTGTTTTTGTGAAGAAAGGTGCCACAGGACCAGGCTACAGTTGTGACAGACTGGCTAACGACGCTGGATGCTGGAGTATTAAATCCTTATGGAAACTCAGCGTTCATTCCTGTTCGCTATCATTGCCTACAGTCATCTCTTTTTTATCTGTTCATTTGAATGCTTTTCCTTTCTATATGGCGACGCCGAGGTGACAGTTGAAACAGTTCTTCCTTTTTTACTGTCCACAACAGGGCTGGTGAGAGATCCCAGTAGAGACAGCCAAGCAGCCAAGTGATTTTCTGGGAAATATCAATACACATTCCAAACATAGATGGCTCAAAAATGCATCACTGTCTCTGTGATCCGGTACGTGTGCGTGTGTGTGTGTGTGTGTGTGTGTGTGTGTGCATGTGTGTTTGTGAACCCACGCATCAGTCAGTTCATTAATTTCCCTCTTCTTCGGTTCTAGTTAAAAATTACAAAGAAATCATGTTCCCCACACCTTCAGAAAACGAATGACTAATAACCCGATGATTCATATCCCGTTTTGCACATTTAGTTCATTAAAACATAAGCCAATTTGTCTGCAATACATTTCGCAGAATTAATTGGATACTCCTGAAGATTGGCAGGGAGCAGAGATTTGAACTGCTTCTGTTTCATCGTAATTACACAGTTCACAAGTAGAACCTCCATATGGCACACCTAGCTTGGCTACAGTACTTGCTGACTTTAAGCGTAGCCAACACAGACAGAAAGAATGGAGCGTTGTGGCTGTTTTTATCGGACTTTAATGAATCACCTCAGACAGGAGACCGACATGGTTCCATCAGTACGCACGTTAACTCATACAGGAGACTGACATGGTTCCATCAGTATGCACGTTAACTCATACAGGAGACTGACATGGTTCCATCAGTATGCACGTTAACTCATAGAGGAGTCTGACATGGTTCCATCAGTACGCACGTTAACTCATAGAGGAGTCTGACATGGTTCCATCAGTACGCACGTTAACTCATACAGGAGACTGACATGGTTCCATCAGTATGCACGTTAACTCATAGAGGAGTCTGACATGGTTCCATCAGTACGCACGTTAACTCATACAGGAGACTGACATGGTTCCATCAGTATGCACGTTAACTCATACAGGAGACTGACATGGTTCCATCAGTATGCACGTTAACTCATACAGGAGACTGACATGGTTCCATCAGTACGCACGTTAACTCATACAGGAGACTGACATGGTTCCATCAGTACGCACGTTAACTCATAGAGGAGTCTGACATGGTTCCATCAGTACGCACGTACAGGAGACTGACATGGTTCCATCAGTACGCACGTTAACTCATACAGGAGACTGACATGGTTCCATCAGTACGCACGTTAACTTACAGGAGACTGACATGGTTCCACTCATACAGGAGACTGACATGGTTCCATCAGTATGCACGTTAACTCATAGAGGAGTCTGACATGGACTGACTGACATGGTTCCATCATGCACGTTCTCATACAGGAGACTAGAGGAGTCTGACATGGTTCCATCAGTATGCACAGGAGTTGACATGGTTCCACAGTCGTTAACTCATACAGGAGACTGACATGGTTCCATCAGTATGCACGCACGTTAACTCATACAGGAGACTGACATGGTTCCATCATTATGCACGTTAACTCATACAGGAGACTGACATGGTTCCATCAGTATGCACGTTAACTCATAGAGGAGTCTGACATGGTTCCATCAGTATGCACGTTAACTCATACAGGAGACTGACATGGTTCCATCAGTATGCACGTTAACTCATAGAGGAGTCTGACATGGTTCCATCAGTACGCACGTTAACTCATACAGGAGACTGACATGGTTCCATCATTATGCACGTTAACTCATACAGGAGACTGACATGGTTCCATCAGTACGCACGTTAACTCATAGAGGAGTCTGACATGGTTCCATCAGTATGCACGTTAACTCATACAGGAGACTGACATGGTTCCATCAGTATGCACGTTAACTCATACAGGAGACTGACATGGTTCCATCAGTACGCACGTTAACTCATACAGGAGACTGACATGGTTCCATCTGTACGCACGTTAACTCATACAGGAGACTGACATGGTTCCATCAGTACGCACGTTAACTCATACAGGAGACTGACATGGTTCCATCATTATGCACGTTAACTCATACAGGAGACTGACATGGTTCCATCAGTACGCACGTTAACTCATACAGGAGACTGACATGGTTCCATCAGTACGCACGTTAACTCATACAGGAGACTGACATGGTTCCATCAGTACGCACGTTAACTCATACAGGAGACTGACATGGTTCCATCATTATGCACGTTAACTCATACAGGAGACTGACATGGTTCCATCAGTATGCACGTTAACTCATACAGGAGACTGACATGGTTCCATCAGTATGCACGTTAACTCATAGAGGAGTCTGACATGGTTCCATCAGTACGCATGTAAACTCAGGAGACTATAGACTATAGAGGAGAATTCAAAACTACCAACATTCACCATTTTGGCGAGTCCCTCCATCAGATCTGCATCGGTTCTAGAGATATTTCAGCACAGATTTCAACGTAGTTCAACATTTCTCCATTATTGTAAAGACTTGTAAAGAGTCAAGATAGGAGTCAGAGGTGTTTTCTATTCTAGAACCAATATATGAACATATTCTTCTTCAATCCGAAATGCCCTCCGTGTTTGAGGTCAAATGAACGGAGATCTGTCACTACTGGCCCGTCATCGTCTTTTTCCGTCGATGACGCTGTCGCCGTAATCGCCCTGAGCTCCAACGTGCGCAAAACAGAAGCAGCGAGGAGGAGAAAGCCAGAGCCCATCTCAAGTGAGCCAATACCCACCGTGTCCCCGACAAAGCGGCCATGAACACCCACTCCCTCTGTCTCTCGTGAAACTCAATCAGTTGTGAAAAACGTTGCTCGGAGTCAGACTCGTTTCCTTTTCTGCTCGTTTTTTATTCATGCCTATTCAATTGTAGTGCCTCCAAATTCGATCGCCGTCCTTCTCCTGCAGCCTGGGAACCTCCGCCAGCCAAAAGCTGCCAGGGCATCCGGGCTAAAATCTCAGATCGGTTTACTTAGGAAACTCCAGCGATCCTTAGGGATGTTTCTGCAAATACGCCTACAGCCTTGAGCTTTTCAGGATGTTTAATGTTTAATTTGGATCATTTTCCTTTCTCACACTGTGTTCCTTGGGTACTGATGCCATGTTTCTGCAGCCATTGTGTGTGTGTGTGTGTGTGTGTGCTCTGATTCAACTTTGTCTGGAAGAATGCTAATGGGTGTTTGTGTTGGCTGCTGAAGTGACGCCAAACGGGAGGATTTCACCATGTGAGGCTCCCACTCTCCTGTCGAGTGTTAGGACACAGCAGGTAGTGCTCACTGAGACGTGTCCCGTAATGAGATATTAATGTCTTTAACAGCGGTGAAACTTTGGTGCATCCACATCGTTGCATCGAAACGGAATTCATAGCGGCTACCGAAAAGTTGAGCTACTGACAGAAAGTTTGTCAATTAGGCAGAGATTTGTTTATGATCGTTTGCTTGAATATTTAATAATAAATGCTGGGCAAATAAGGAATTGGTGAAAACTGTAATCAGGTCCGCACATAGTCCCCAATAGTCCCTGATAGTCCCCTATGTGTGTATGTGTGTGTGTGTGTGTGTGTGTGTGTGTGTGTGTGTGTGTGTGTGTATGTGTGTGTGTGTGTGTGTGTGTGTGTGTGTGTATGCATGTGTGTGTGTGTGTGGGTGTGTGTGTATGTGTGTGTGTGTGTGTGGACCTTAACTGTATTCCTACACATCACACACAGCACCACACATTAACTCAATCGTCATGTATGTGTGTGTGTGTATGTGTGTGTGTGTGTGTGTGTGTGTGTGTGTGTGTGGGCCTTAACCGTATTCCCACACATCACACACAGCACCACACATTAACTCAATCGTCATGTATGTGTGTGTGTGTGTGTGTGTGTGTATGTGTGTGTGTGTGTGTGTGTGTGTGTGTGTGTGTGTGTGTGTGGGCCTTAACCGTATTCCCACACATCACACACAGCACCACACATTAACTCAATCGTCATGTATGTGTGTGTGTGTGTGTGTGTGTGTGTGTGTGTGTGTGTGTGTGTGTGTGTGTGTGTGTGTGTGTGGGCCTTAACCGTATTCCACACATCACACACAGCACCACACATTAACTCAATCGTCATGTATGTGTGTGTGTGTGTGTGTGTGTGTGTGTATGTGTGTGTGTGTGTGTGTGTGTGTGTGAGTGGGCCTTAACCGTATTCCCACACATCACACACAGCACCACACATTAACTCAATCGTCATGTATGTGTGTGTGTGTGTGTATGTGTGTATGTGTGTGTGTGTGTGTGTGTGTGTGTGAGTGGGCCTTAACCGTATTCCCACACATCACACACAGCACCACACATTAACTCAATCGTCATGTATGTGTGTGTGTGTGTGTGTATGTGTGTGTGTGTGTGTGTGTGTGTGTGTGTGTGTGTGTGGGCCTTAACCGTATTCCCACACATCACACACAGCACCACACATTAACTCAATCGTCTGCCACATGGCCTGGAATTCCCCGGGTGCGTCTATTTGTACGCGTTGACTCACATCGGCTCCATATGGATTCTGTCAAAGTGCATTCATTCTGCACTCTACAAATGCATGATCGTAGCGCCGGGACGTTAAAGTGTGGTGGTAGTGTTGAACTGATCTGAGGCACCTTTCACTATCATTAACAATAGATGTGGTGGTGTTGAACTGATCTGAGGCACCTTTCAGATGTTTCACTATCATTTACAATAGATGTGTTGGTGGTGTTGAACTGATCTGAGGCACCTTTCAGATGTTTCACTATCATTAACAATAGATGTGGTGGTGTTGAACTGATCTGAGGCACCTTTCAGATGTTTCACTATCATTTACAATAGATGTGTTGGTGGTGTTGAACTGATCTGAGGCACCTTTCAGATGTTTCACTATCATTAACAATAGATGTGGTGGTGTTGAACTGATCTGAGGCACCTTTCAGATGTTTCACTATCATTTACAATAGATGTGTTGGTGGTGTTGAACTGATCTGAGGCACCTTTCAGATGTTTCACTATCATTAACAACAGATGTGGTGGTGGTGTTGACCTGATCTGAGGCACCTTTCAGATGTTTCACTATCATTAACAATAGATGTGTTGGTGGTGTTGAACTGATCTGAGGCACCTTTCAGATGTTTCACTATCATTAACAACAGATGTGGTGGTGGTGTTGAACTGATCTGAGGCACCTTTCAGATGTTTCACTACCATTAACAATAGATGTGGTGGTGTTGAACTGATCTGAGGCACCTTTCAGATGTTTCACTATCATTAACAATAGATGTGGTGGTGTTGAACTGATCTGAGGCACCTTTCAGATGTTTCACTATCATTAACAATAGATGTGGTGGTGTTGAACTGATCTGAGGCACCTTTCAGATGTTTCACTATCATTAACAATAGATGTGGTGGTGTTGAACTGATCTGAGGCACCTTTCAGAGGTTCCACTATCATTAACACTAGATGTGGTGGTGGTGGTGTTGAACTGATCTGAGGCACCTTTCACGACCCGTCGTATTCCAGAACTTTACAAAAACTAGATTTTTAATAAAACCTGTTTTCATTACATTTGCCAAACACTTAGGGCCCTGGTCGAGCTCAGCGGCCAAGCAGTAAAATGATGGCGACGCGACCTGTTTGGTGTCACGTATTGGACTTGCTCTAGTTGTGGGGTTCTGGGCCCACCAGACTACGTGTCACGGTGCTCCGGGTTTCTCCCGGTCCGGCCTGCAGGTCGCCTGTCTTCTGCCAATCACAGGGATGTCAGGAGTGTCCGATGGCCTTGGGCCGTCTCCCGGGCCTTGTCTGTCCTGTCCATAACTTCCAGACAAGTGGTCTCAGTATTCTGTTTCTAAGGCTTCAGCTACAGCTGTTGTTAAGATTGTACATTGGAAATTAACTTGAACACAAAAAACGTTTGCATAATTCACTACAGGTACATCTAATGTTTTGAATCAACTGAGGCCGTGGTGGATCCTGGAGAATGTAATTATATAAATCCAAAAAGAGCTTGTGAAACACAGGTGAACATAATGATATAAATCCGTAAAAACCATACAGAGTACAGGTGAGTCTAATGATATAAATCCATAAAGACCTTGTGGAATAAGTGCAGTGACACGGCAGTAACAGAATCAATGCTCTCTCACAGAGGAAGAAAGGCCAACGTACCAGTGACTTGTTATGGAATTTTATGATCACTCAAGAAGTTTATTAACATGTAAGTCCTATAGATGTTGTTTAGGCCAAAAGGCACAGAGGAAAGGAATGTTTAGGATAAGTTTTTTTGTAGGACAGGAATATAAGTTTCATGATAGGAGACATCTGTCTATTGACCTATTGACCTCTAGAAAGGTCCTGGGGAGTGACCCTCGGGTTTTCCTGACAGCTCCATATGTCATGTTTATTATCCTATAGTTTGGTGAGATCTTCTAAGGACCTCGTCTGTTCTCCATCATCTCTGTTTAGGTTGGTGTGTCAAGTATGTGCGTTACTGATTCTCCATAAATACTGTGTGAACTTCTATCTCATGAGGTCAGTCTGATCCAGCACAGGTTATTGTCCTGTTGTCTGATGAAGACTTTCCTCAAACCTATTCTTTAAGCTTGCTATAGAGATTGATCTGATCAATGCAAAAGCTTGGACCTGTATTTGAGAAATGGTTTCTTACTTGCAATTAAACCTGTTAAAAGTGTCAAACTGTAACATACTCTCGTGCGTCTTACTTTAAGTTCGAATTCAGCTATTGAAGTCTAAATTTCCACGACAGACTACAGCGAGGACTTCTGTGGACGACACATTGAATCATGAGGAAAATGTCCGGCTGAAGACCTTGGTGAATGACAAAATGGGTCCAGGGCGCAAATTGAATGTTTCTATCAATGACCGAATCAAGGCTTTTTTTCTACTGAATTCCCAACAAAAAAAAACCCTGAATCCAATATATTTCTTCGAGTAAACCCTTCTCTACGAGCTATTTATAAATCCATCGAATCTAGTTAGATTTACCCTCTCCGCCGTTTAACTTTTTAACTCATTACGTCAAAAAGGCTCGTAATTACCCGAACGGAATAAACACCCAGGGAAAAGCGAGGCACGGGTTCAGCCGCGACGTGTCGAGGCGACAATCTGGAGCAAGAGTCAGCGACAAATGGTGGGGAAAAAATGTAAAAATGAGACGAAAATTAAACGCCACCGAACCTTGTAAACAAATACTTGACGACAATGTTAAACACAGAGGAGACAACGGCAGGGCTGTCGTACTGTGAAATAGCATGTGCCAGATGACTGGACACGGCGTATTTCACGTGGGATGGGGTCCGGGGGAAAAACAGCCTCGCCGACAAAACATCCCTGGCGACACTAAGCCCAAGCTAAACAACAAACATTGTACATCCGAGGGAATACAGCGGGCGCTTAGGTGTATTCAAGTTATCGGCCGTGTTTAAAACTGTCTGTCTGTGGACCGGCGGTATGTTTAACCGCCTGGGTCGGCGGCGATGGTTGCTATTTTAGAACGGGCCTGAGAGCTACGTCCCACACATCCTGTCCCACCTTTTATTACATTCATTTATAATGTCCACTGTCAACCGGGAACATGTCACCTTGAGGTGTCAGCGATATGTGGTAAAAGAGGAGAAGCTTTGGTGTGGAAAAACCCACTGACGTGTACTACATATTCAGTAAACACACACACACACACACCTTTGTTGTTATTCTATTTGGTTTATATTTGTATGTCTGTAAGCGTGGTATGTCCTTTACATGTATGTTAATTGTAGAGTCTGCATTGTATGTGTTGTTAACATGGAGGGAGTGAGGGAATAAACGCCCACGTTCAACCCTTTGTCTCAGACAAGAGAGAAATAAAACAGTTCAGTGGTTGTCACTTGACTTTCAGACCTTCCTGTAGACATGTAGATATGTTCAGAGAGAGGATGTACGTTTAGACTGCGGTTGGCATGGCAACAAGCTCGTGTATTTCCCGTGCCCACTCTATCTTTCTGTGTCTTTACGTCTGTGTGAGTGTGTGTGTTTCTCTCTCAGTGTGTGTGTTTCTCTCTCAGTGTGTGAGTGTGTGTGTGTGTTTCTCTTTCTGTCTGTGTCTCTCTTAGTGTGTCTTCTAGTCCGTCTCTCACTCTCTCTCTCTCTCTCTCTCTCTCTCTCTCTCTCTCTCTCTCTCTCTTTCTCTCTGTAAATATGTATACATATATATTCTAATTATGTTTCTCACTCACTCTTTGGCCCTCTTAATCTGCCCTTCACTCACGTTCTCTATCTTTCTGTGTCCCATTGCGCCCACAATTTGTAACCCGTTTTCTTCAAGATCTTCCTACTCCAATCACATTGTCTTTCTCTGCAAGGAATTCAATTTACCATTAAGGATTTTTACTACATTATCTCTTTAACATGCAGTACTTCGCTGAACAGTCAATGAGGATTTGTATTTAAAAAATATATAATATTATAAAAAAATAGGAGCATTATTACATTAGTAGCTGCCTGATTCAGCTGCTGTATTTAAATAATATTGGCGTTACCCAGTTCGTTTACGGGAAAGATTGCGGGTATAAGTAAATGAAATAAAACCAGTTACACTTTCATAAATCTAGCAGAAGCATTGCCTTCAGGGAAGAACATAAAATAAAAACAACATTTTATATTGTCACAAATCCCGTGCTCCATTAAACCCACATTACCAACGGTGCACGGTTTCAGAGTAAAGCGCTATCCAGTTGACGAGACCAGCTAACGAGACTGATGAAACTGGCTGTGTGGAACGGATACAACCATCCGTTTGCAATCACTCATGTTATTACGCTTTAAACCAGAGGGAAAAGGTCTAAATCGGTGTTAATTCGTGTTCGCGCGGTAGCGAGGTGGCGGGAACATAGCCTGTAACCGTTTCTGCTGCTGCCTGGCCAATGTGAGGTACGACATATTCAGATTCATTGTATTATGCTAAAGGTCTTCCCAAAGACAATAGACTGCTGCAGTCTGTCATCATGGCCAATAGTCACTAACACACAAACACGCACACACACGCTCACAAACACGCACACACAAACACACAGGCACTGTCACACACATGACCACGCCCGCACACACGTCCACACACACACGCCCACACACCACACACACACGCACACACTCTCACAAACACGCACACACACACACACGCACACTAACACACATGCCCACACACACACACACAAACACACACATGCCCACACACAAAACACACACACACACATTTAGACACTCTTATGTCAAGCTGATATAAAAAGATAGGGTTTCTGTCTGACTTTCTGTCACTTGATCTATGGATGTCATTTTAAAATACCCCACGTAACGCAAGAACAACATGTCCACAAAACTATTTATGTTTTCCTACCAGCATTCGCCATGGGTGTATTGGATACACTGTGCCATTTTTATTCTGTCCACCCCTTTACAGTGAAGCGGGCATGTTGGTCCCTAAACTACTAGTATATTCCGGATATTCACTACTGATACCCACAACTGGCACTAGATCAGGTTTATTATAATATTTTAGTTTTTTCAGGGTTTGCATACTGTCCATATTCTCACTCAATATGCATATTTTGTAGCTATGTATATTCTGTATATTGTTGTAAATTGTTTTTATTTTTATTCTTCTAACTACGTAGTTGTTACTTGCCATGTCACAAGAATTTCATTGTGCAGTTTGATGCAAGTCACTCTGTACACATGACAATAAAACTTTGAATCTTGAATCTTGAATCTAACCTGCTGAATCTATCCAGTACCGCCTCATCCCCTAGACCCCCACCAGGGGGCACAGGCACCAGAACAGAAGAGCTTCTCGTGTCACCGTTGGCAGCACACCCTAATATACGTAGGCGGGGTCTCTACTCAGAGCTGTCACTCAACGTCTGATCAGCCTGATCAGATAAGTGGAGCTGAGTGGGAGAGGAGTGGAAGAGAGAGGGGGAGGGAGAGGGGGAGGGAGATGGAGAGGGAGATGGAGAGGAGTGGGAGAGAGAGAGTGGGAGAGGCAGAGGGAGATGGAGAGGAGTGGGGAGAGAGAGAGTGGGAGAGGCAGAGGGAGATGGAGAGGAGTGGGAGAGAGAGAGAGAGAGAGAGAGAGAGAGTGGGAGAGAGAGGGAGAGGAGAGGGGAGAGGGAGAGAGAGAGAGAGGGAGAGGCAGAGGGAGATGGAGAGGAGTGGGAGAGAGAGAGAGAGAGAGAGAGAGTGGGAGAGAGAGGGAGAGGAGAGGGGAGAGGGAGAGAGAGAGAGAGTGGGAGAGAGAGGGAGAGGAGAGGGGAGAGGGAGAGAGAGGAGTGGAAGAGAGGGGGAGGGAGAGGCAGAGGGAGATGGAGAGGGAGATGGAGAGAGAGAGAGAGTGGGAGAGAGAGGGAGAGGAGAGGGGAGAGGGAGAGAGAGAGAGAGAGGGAGAGAGAGAGAGGAGAGGGAGAGGGAGGGAGGAGTGGAAGAGAGGGGGAGGGAGAGGCAGAGGGAGATGGAGAGAGAGAGAGAGAGAGAGAGAGAGTGGGAGAGAGAGAGAGAGGGAGAGGGGAGAGGGAGAGAGAGAGAGAGGGAGAGAGAGAGGAGAGGGAGAGAGAGTGGGCACTCTGGCACTGTTACTTGGTTTGCTGAGACTGGGCAAGACTGAGGTGAGAGACGCTCACAACACACACTAAGCGAGGTCACATTAGCTGATATGGTCACTTAGCTTTTGTTCGGATATCTTTCAAAAGAGCAACAGTCAACCGAATCTCTGGCGTAACAAAAGAGACATTCAGATTATACGGTACGATGAATTTCACCGCAAGATGAGAGCTTCTCGGTAGATCAGCGGTGAGATGGCGGTTACCCAACTCAATTGATAACAGAGCAGGTAGTTGCGACTAACCACATGCAAAATGCATGCGGGGCCGTGTTAAATCTGCTAACTGGAATCTAATATGTAGGAGGACGGGATCCGGTTCTTTATCTTACCCAACTATACTATATTGACTTTGACTTGCCGCGTAATTAAATAACCTTTGCTCGTTAAGTAAATTCACCTTTAATCCGAAATGTGCACAGTGAAATTGTGTTTGGAGAGTCAGACGTAATTTGTGTCACATGTTCATTTAAATGGCACATGGTGGGCATTCACCTATACGAGGTAATGGGAAAGTGGATATGCACGGTTAAGCTAAACGTAAGCATTTAGGCAAATCCTATCACTGGTGTTGCCGCTGGCCAGGACGCGAAGCCCATGTTATGCTACCTTGGTTAGCCGCGGAGATGTGGCACCGTTTGATCTCTACCAACAGATTTACCATCACGTCTGACCTGACCCACGACCTCTATTTACCTGGCCTTAAACTCTGCCTCACGCAGACACAAACACACGGGCTCAAGCACACTCTTCCTGGCAGCTTGCTATTTTCAGCTTGACCACAAGGTCGGTGAACTGCTAAATCCAATTATGTGTAATTATCTGACCCTACACACACACACCAAAGAAAGAGCCTTATCTGAATGGGGGGGGGGGCAAGTGAACATTGGAAGCCGGGAGAAGCAATCTCACCCGGCAATGGATCCGATCCTCGTGGTTCTGGGTTCTGGTGGTGGGCCGGGGGAAGCCACGACACTACAGTACCTGGGTTGTCATTCCTCACGATATACTTGACAACAGGCTGAAAGTCCACCATGACAACCTCATGTGTCCACACAGGACCAGACGAGACCCCCTGGGGACCTCGTTAGAACAGGGACACTGTCATTCACTGAGGATGAATGGAAAACATGTATTCTCTTCGTTTTCTTTTTATTCCAATGCACATTGACTTGCTCATATGTATGAATTGTACTTTATGAAGACACGTGCCTGCTTGCCTGAGTACATGAAGCTGCCCACTGTGCCCTGGTCAAACCAGAGCCGTCCATGGGGACTAGGACACTTACAAGGGTATAGGACGACATTTGGAATGCCGATCCTGTCCGAGGATGTGCTGTTGAAGGTTGATATTATAGTCAACTTTAAGAAGAGGCTTTGGATCAGGTCGGGTGGTTATCTGTTTTAATCAATCCTGATATGAAGGCCAGTAATTATGACTAATCACTCTATAACACAGCCTGCGTCTACTACGGTGAAAGATTGATACGCGGTGGTGGGATTGTGGCCTAGAAAGGGCGGAAAAGAGTGGGAATATATGAGTGTTCATGGGTGTTCCATCACCATCAGAGATACACCTAATTAGGGTCACGTCATCATCCAGCGGGAACAAAACACAACTTTCAAGACAGTTCAGGCTCTTTCAGTTCAATTCCCACGCAGATGCGTTTGCAAAAATGTTGGCAGAGGCGACGCCAACGGCGGACCAGTCAAATGTACGTTCCATACGTGTGCTTCCGTCTGTTTGGACCAGATCTGTGATTTCTGATTTCTGATCATTCCTTTCTCTCTCTCTTTGAGGGCTTCCGGGATCCAGAATAACGAAAGAACCGTGTCGCCCCCCCAGTGACGACGACAAACCAGACGCGGCCAACACGGACATGGTAAACCAGACGAGACAAACCAGTTGAAGCAAACCAGACGAGACAAACCAGATGAGACAAACCAGATGAGACAAACCGGACGAGACAAACCAAACAAGACCAACCAGATGAGACAAATCAGATGAGAAGAACCAGACAAGACAACTCAGAATAAACAAATCAGAAGAGACAAACCAGAAGAGACAAACCAGATGAGACAAACCAGAATAAACAAACCAGATGAGAGAACTCAGAATAAATAAACCAGATAAGACCAACCAGATGAGACAAACCAGATGAGACAAACCAGATGAGACAACTCAGAATAAACAAACCAGAAGTGACCAACCAGATGAGAAAAACAAGAAGAGACAAACCAGATGAGACAACTCAGAATAAACAAACCAGATGAGACAATCCAGATGAGACAAACCAGATGAGACAATCCAGATGAGACAAACCAGATGAGACAATCCAGATGAGACCAACCAGATGAGACAAATCCAGATGAGACAAACCAGATGAGACAAACCAGATGAGACCAACCAGATGAGACAAACCAGATGAGACAAACCAGATGAGACCAACCAGATGAGACAAACCAGATGAGACAAACCAGATGAGACAACTCAGAATAAACAAACCAGAAGTGACCAACCAGATGAGAAAAACAAGAAGAGACAAACCAGATGAGACAACTCAGAATAAACAAACCAGATGAGACAATCCAGATGAGACAAACCAGATGAGACAATCCAGATGAGACCAACCAGATGAGACAAATCAGATGAGACAAACCAGATGAGACAAACCAGATGAGACCAACCAGATGAGACAAACCAGATGAGACAAACCAGATGAGACCAACCAGATGAGACAAACCAGATGAGACAAACCAGATGAGACAATCCAGACACTGCAAACGCGGCTCCTGTGTTTCTACCCTCCTCTCCGCCTTCAGAACCCCAGAACGAGGAGGTGCTTCCTGGGAACGTGCGCTGTGGCGTTAACCCTCCTCTCCGTGTGCGTGACGCAGGCGGTGGAGGTTCACACGGAGGTGGACGTATGATCGCTGTCATCTCCACTTCATTTCTATGATCAACACAGAGAAGTTTTTTAAGAGAGGTGGACGTCTGATGTGTGTGTGTGTGTGTGTGTGTGTGTGAGTGTGTGTGTGAAAACATATGGACATAAGTAGAATGACATCATAGGCGCTTGATTAAGTCATGAAAGAAAACACAAATCAACACTATCCACCCCAGCAGATGCTGTTTTAGATGTTAGTGTGAGGGAACAACGTACTGATTGAAGATTACACGTTTCTCACGTTCTCACCTTTGTCTGAAACACCTTATATTGTTTTGTTCTGTTAAAAAAAGCATATCTCTCTGTGCTGGTTTGAGCAAAAGATGAACCCTAAGTACACACACTATGGCCACATAAATACTGTGTAAATGCTCTAATGACTTAGTGTACCCGTGAAACGTGTGTGTGTGTGTGTGTGTGTGTGTGTGCGTGCGTGTCTCTTATCTTCCACTGCCAGACCCACTCTGATCACACACACTCCACAGAGCCTCCGGCTGTCACTCACAGCGTCATGCAGCCCGGACAAATGTCACAGAGGCGAGAGGCGTGACACAGGGCACAGTGACTCCGGGTTCGGCCCCTGGAGTGTCACAAAGCAGGAGCCCGGAAAGGGCTCACACACCAGGGGCCACAATCGGTTGACTCACCCGCCCCACTACTCCAACCCCTACTAAAAACTCAATCGTAGAGTATGTGTGTCTGTGTGTGTGTCTGTGTGTGTGTGTGTGTGTGTTGTGTGTGTGTGTGTGTGTGTGTGTGTGTCTGTGTGTGTGTGTGTCTGTGTGTGTGTGTGTGTGTGTTTGTGTGTGTGTGAGGGTGTTTGTGTATGAGTGAGCAAGCAGAGGGAGATTGAGAGACAAAAACTGAGACAGTTAGGCATTGTAATGCTTGATTTGGTAATATTCAACAGTGTAATCTGTGGCAGTCGCTGATCCTCTGTGAGAAAACTGACACGTCAACACACACACACACACAGAAACAAAGAAAAACATGAAAAACAACATTCACACAGACTCATCGGAATACGCGCGCGTGTGTGTGTGTGAGAGTGAGAAAGAGAGAGAGACGTGTTTCCACCTGTCACGCGAGGCACGCATCAATTCCTGCACCGAGTGGTATTACTAGATTACAATGTTTCAGTTCAGTGGAATACGAGACTTGACAGGCACTTCTGTTAGAGCCTGTCAGTCGTAGACTCTAGGTAAGTGTGTTCTGTCACGTGTTAGAGCCCCTCAGTCGTAGACTCTAGGTAAGTGTGTTCTGTCATCTGTTAGAGCCCCTCAGTCGTAGACTCTAGGTAAGTGTGTTCTGTCACCTGTTAGAGCCCCTCAGTCGTAGGCTCTAGGTAAGTGTGTTCTGTCACCTGTTAGAGCCCCTCAGTCGTAGACTCTAGGTAAGTGTGTTCTGTCACCTGTTAGAGCCCCTCAGTCGTAGACTCTAGGTAAGTGTGTTCTGTCACCTGTTAGAGCCCCTCAGTCGTAGGCTCTAGGTAAGTGTGTTCTGTCACCTGTTAGAGCCCCTCAGTCGTAGGCTCTAGGTAAGTGTGTTCTGTCACCTGTTAGAGCCCCTCAGTCGTAGACTCTAGGTAAGTGTGTTCTGTCACCTGTTAGAGCCCCTCAGTCGTAGGCTCTAGGTAAGTGTGTTCTGTCACCTGTTAGAGCCCCTCAGTCGTAGGCTCTAGGTAAGTGTGTTCTGTCACCTGTTAGAGCCCTTCAGTCGTAGACTCTAGGTAAGTGTGTTCTGTCACCTGTTAGAGCCCCTCAGTCGTAGACTCTAGGTAAGTGTGTTCTGTCACATGTTAGAGCCCCTCAGTCGTAGACTCTAGGTAAGTGTGTTCTGTCACCTGTTAGAGCCCCTCAGTCGTAGGCTCTAGGTAAGTGTGTTCTGTCACCTGTTAGAGCCCTTCAGTCGTAGACTCTAGGTAAGTGTGTTCTGTCACCTGTTAGAGCCCCTCAGTCGTAGACTCTAGGTAAGTGTGTTCTGTCACATGTTAGAGCCCCTCAGTCGTAGACTCTAGGTAAGTGTGTTCTGTCACCTGTTAGAGCCCCTCAGTCGTAGACTCTAGGTAAGTGTGTTCTGTCACCTGTTAGAGCCCCTCAGTCATAGACTCTAGGAAAGTGTGTTCTGTCACATGTTAGAGCCCCTCAGTCATAGACTCTAGGTAAGGTCGTAGACTCTAGGTAAGTGTGTTCTGTCACCTGTTAGAGCCCCTCAGTCGTAGACTCTAGGTAAGTGTGTTCTGTCACCTGTTAGAGCCCCTCAGTCGTAGACTCTAGGTAAGTGTGTTCTGTCACCTGTTAGAGCCCCTCAGTCATAGACTCTAGGTAAGTGTGTTCTGTCACATGTTAGAGCCCCTCAGTCGTAGACTCTAGGTAAGTGTGTTCTGTCACGTGTTAGAGCCCTTCAGTCGTAGACTCTAGGTAAGTGTGTTCTGTCACCTGTTAGAGCCCCTCAGTCGTAGACTCTAGGTAAGTGTGTTCTGTCACATGTTAGAGCCCCTCAGTCGTAGACTCTAGGTAAGTGTGTTCTGTCACCTGTTAGAGCCCCTCAGTCGTAGACTCTAGGTAAGTGTGTTCTGTCATCTGTTAGAGCCCCTCAGTCGTAGGCTCTAGGTAAGTGTGTTCTGTCACCTGTTAGAGCCCCTCAGTCGTAGGCTCTAGGTAAGTGTGTTCTGTCACCTGTTAGAGCCCCTCAGTCGTAGACTCTAGGTAAGTGTGTTCTGTCACCTGTTAGAGCCCCTCAGTCGTAGACTCTAGGTAAGTGTGTTCTGTCACATGTTAGAGCCCCTCAGTCATAGACTCGAGTTAAGTGTGTTCTGTCACATGTTAGAGCCCCTCAGTCGTAGACTCTAGGTAAGTGTGTTCTGTCACGTGTTAGAGCCCTTCAGTCGTAGACTCTAGGTAAGTGTGTTCTGTCACCTGTTAGAGCCCCTCAGTCGTAGACTCTAGGTAAGTGTGTTCTGTCACCTGTTAGAGCCCCTCAGTCGTAGGCTCTAGGTAAGTGTGTTCTGTCACGTGTTAGAGCCCCTCAGTCGTAGACTCTAGGTAAGTGTGTTCTGTCACCTGTTAGAGCCCCTCAGTCATAGGCTCTAGGTAAGTGTGTTCTGTCACATGTTAGAGCCCTTCAGTCGTAGACTCTAGGTAAGCGTGTCCTGTGACCTTCTCAAGCAGGTAAGTGTCCACCATAATCTGTAAATTAAAGCGGCGGCGACATCAGCGGACATCAAGGACAGCTTGACATGTGACATCACCAAATGTACCGCCATTTCCTCTGGTGTTGTTGTTCGAATGCCATTTCGACTGACCAGGGCCCGGTTGTCAATGAGGCTCGAGGTTTACGGTGACGGTAGTTTTGGTTTCAACGTCAACATGGCATCGGGGCTGTGGCGACTTCTACACCCCTCTCCATCTACCTTATCTCTGCACTCTCCCCCCACCTCCACCTGCCCACACCCCGATCCCTTGACACAAACACACACGCCGGAGACCTCCCCACTTCTCACTCCGCCGCGAGAGCTAATCCAATCACCGGTGTCTCTAATGCTGCCCTCAGTGAGAGTGATGGAGCGGGCCGAGCAGCCGATAAGATAAGCACTGTTTATACAGAGTAGAACAAATCCCGTATTAAGGCCCGACGCCAATGCGCCCTCACGGATACAGTTGGCAGGCTGCGCTATCTCCGTCACGGGCATTATCACTAACCCTCAGCGGGGCCACATCCTCCGCCACCTCCTCCACCACCTCCACCGCCACCTCCACACCGTCGCGACAGCCTCGTACTCTGTTATGCCTAGCAGGGCTCCCCCTTCTCCTGGGCCAGGTGATAAGAACGTACCTGCTCTTCCTCACTCTCCGACCCCGTTTTGCTGAGTGGAAAGTACTCCGATAAGAGGCGACTCCAGGCTCTCGTCTGCAGACACGCGTGTCCAGAGAACCGGGCAATGCAAAGGTCGGAGGTGTGGGCCAGCAATTATTCTGCGCCTTCGGTCACAACTGCTGACATAAGAAGGGCTTTATAGAAGACACATTGGCTGAGGGACGCAAGTTTTTCTAATAAGTTCGCTGTTCAGTACAGCCTTCACCGCCTCCACATTCAGACGAGTTGTTGATCAGCAGACGAGTGTCTGTTGACAGCGGAGCTAATACGCGCACTTAAACATGTTTGTTGTGTTTGTCTTGACTAGCTGCGTTGTGAGGACTTTTATTGCCGAGACTGGAATATATTGTTCTCAATCAACATGAGAGCTGGTTGATGGAAGGGCTTTGATTGGGAGGATAGGCTAACTGATTTAGGTCACGTTGGATACATTTGATATTAGCTTGCTATTAGCTCGCATTAGTGACTGATTGGCTTACATGGCAACGGAAAACAGCAGGTGTGTGAAAACACAGAACCTATGTTGTCGTTTTAGATGGAGGAAACAAAGTCAGTGTCCTTTAAAATGTCTGCAACCAAAACATATGTCAACCATAGAACTACATTATTTGACCCCGACTATAGAGATTACGACCCACCGACCCATACGACAATTCTGCACGGCAGTGGGTGAGGGTGCAGTGTGTGTTTTAAATCTTTATACCGAATAGGAAACATCACGTAGATGATGTGTCCCATTGAGAATGTATTCCTGAAGTGAGCGCTTCAATAGCATCGAAAATTCCCCTTAAAAGTATTTTATCCGTCTCTTGGTCGAGCAATGTCCGTGTGCGTGCGTGTGTACATTGAAAATCGCCCCACGGCACATCCTGGACCGGCTTTCGGTAAAAACTCAGTGCGTTAATTCGCTCTCGACCTACGCCTTCACTGGAAATGTGAGGATATTACCAGGCATCTGGCTTCACAACAGAGCGCCCGTATGGATGGAGAGGGAAACACAGAGGTGTAATAGACTCGAATCTGCTGCCGTAGAACAGATTCGCGCGTTGGGCATTCTGAAGACTTCCTAAATGCGGTTTGAATGGCCTCTGCTTCCGAGAGGCCTTCGCATCACACAGCCCCCTGCAGCTGGCCCGCCCTTGAGAAACAAGCCCCCCACGCCCCCCCTAATGTAATTACTGTTCAGAACTTTGGCACAAAAAGGGGGGGGGGGCACTATTCCGAAACGACACTCAAAGCGGCTGTCACTCCAGACCAAATGCCGCAACAACAAAAAAAGTCTGTCTTATTTAATGAGCGTCATCAACTCTGTTCCGAGTGAGAGATAAAAGGGAGAAGACAAGAGGGAAGAATTGAAAAGAAATATAGGATGGATCCTGATTGCCCAGGCAAAAAAAAACTAACAACCAGTCTAATTAAAAAACAAAATCGTTGGTGCGTATTTTTTTCTGACACATTATGTCTCTTCTCGGTCGTGCAGTCGCTCAAAACCTCTCTCTTTGTTGATCGATCCTCTGTCGTTTGCTCGCTGCCCTTGTAAAACATGAGTTAAACGTCCGCTTGTATTTAAAAACTCCCCGACCCCCGCAATGTTTGTACATAGTGAGAGAGCTTTCTACCGGGAAAGACCTGACATGAAATATCGTTTCTGCCGTTTCGAAATGTCAAAGAGCAGCTGCCACCCTCACCAAGCTTTGTGATGTTGTCTAGCCAGTGATATATCCATAGTGCGAAACAGACTCCATCGCTTTGTTCTACATTACTGGGACCAACCTCATTAACCGACACACTCGCTCTCACCCCACCAGATACGGCACAGCACACACACACACACAATATTAGACAAAAAGATAAGGAGAAAGTAAGAGTGCAAGAAGGAAGGTGTGTGAATGTAGAGATCCACAGTGACAGAGAGAGAGCGAGAGACAGTGGGAGAGATTGGGAATCCAGTTGCGGCCAGGATTGCAAACGTCTCATTTACAGATGCCTGGCCACATCTATATGGATGCCTGGTCACATCTATATGGATGCCTGGCCACATCTATATGGACACATCTATATGGATGCCTGGCCACATCTATATGGATGCCTGGTCACATCTATATGGATGCCTGGTCACATCTATATGGATGCCTGGTCACATCTATATGGATGCCTGGTCACATCTATATGGATGCCTGGTCACATCTATATGGATGCCTGGTCACATCTATATGGATGCCTGGTCACATCTATATGGATGCCTGGTCACATCTATATGGATGCCTGGCCACATCTATATGGATGCCTGGTCACATCTATATGGATGCCTGGTCACATCTATATGGATGCCTGGTCACATCTATATGGATGCCTGGTCACATCTATATGGATGCCTGGTCACATCTATATGGATGCCTGGTCACATCTATATGGATGCCTGGTCACATCTATATGGATGCCTGGTCACATCTATATGGATGCCTGGTCACATCTATATGGATGTCACATCTATATGGATGCCTGGTCACATCTATATGGATGCCTGGTCACATCTATATGGATGCCTGGTCACATCATGCCTGGTCACATCTATATGGATGCCTGGTCACATCTATATGGATGCCTGGTCACATCTATATGGATGCCTGGTCACATCTATATGGATGCCTGGTCACATCTCACATCTATATGGATGCCTGGTCACATCTATATGGATGCCTGCCTCACATCTATATGGATGCCTGGTCACATCTATATGGATGCCTGGTCACATCTATATGGATGCCTGGTCACATCTATATGGATGCCTGGCCACATCTATATGGATGCCTGGTCACATCTATATGGATGCCTGGTCACATCTATATGGATGCCTGGTCACATCTATATGGATGCCTGGTCACATCTATATGGATGCCTGGTCACATCTATATGGATGCCTGGTCACATCTATATGGATGCCTGGTCACATCTATATGGATGCCTGGTCACATCTATATGGATGCCTGGTCACATCTATATGGATGCCTGGTCACATCTATATGGATGCCTGGTCACATCTATATGGATGCCTGGCTATATGGATGCCTGGTCACATCACATCTATATGGATGCCTGGTCACATCTATATGGATGCCTGGTCACATCTATATGGATGCCTGGCTCACATCACATCTATATGGATGCCTGGTCACATCTATATGGATGCCTGGTCACATCTATATGGATGCCTGGTCACATCTATATGGATGCCTGGTCACATCTATATGGATGCCTGGTCACATCTATATGGATGCCTGGCCACATCTATATGGATGCCTGGCCACATCTATATGGATGCCTGGCCACATCTATATGGATGCCTGGCCACATCTATATGGATGCCCGGCCACATCTATATGGATGCCCGGCCACATCTATATGTAATTGGGATATTGCAACCCTACACACAGTCAATGACAAGACATCCGTGATTATGGAAAAATGGGAAAAGTAGAAAAAAAACATGTTTTTATCCAACTCCAGGTAATCAGCCATCCACAGGAATTCCTTCTCCATTAGTCTTATCCACTGATCAATTGATTTCTTAATGATCTCATACACCGAGTTAATTACTGCACAGCTCCAGTGATCGATTAGTCAGTGCAGGCCATGCACCGGAGATCTGATTTGGGACCAATTTTCGAACGATTTCAAACTAATTATATCGAGACAAACACACAAACAGTCGATATTCGGTCAAACCAGAGGCATGGACAGGACGTGAAGTACGGAGCACGTAGTCAAGAGACAACACCGGCTAGCCAATCAGGACCGGGAGTCAATTATTGTCCCCGCCTACTGTCGATGACGCTTAAAGTGAAACGGAGTCGTTCTCTCCGGGAGGCGCTGAGCTGCGGCAAGCGGAGTGACGTGTCGAACCCATCAACAGCCCTGTTCTGCAGACATGAAACCTAATGGCAGCGGTGAGTGTATACACGAGAAGGAGATGAAAGAGTGGATAAGAGAAACGCACAGAGAGAAAGAGTGTAAAAAGCCCATGAAGGGAGTCGATGGGGTGAGAGAGATGATTCCCCAAAGTGTTTTCTGCCTTCCCTTTAAAAGGTATCGACGTTAAATGCTTTTAACAGACGACGCCACAACTGCAAATGGCCCCTGTGTGTGTGTGTGTGTGTGTGTGTGTGTGTGTGTGTGGTGTGTGTGAGGTTTGAGCGTAAAACTAGAAAAATGCCAAATATGTGGACATTTTCCATGTCTCCGTATTGAACACACACACACTCTTCTCACACACACTCACACACACACCAGTTTTCGAGTCAGAATATATACAGTGTCTGCTACAGCACACATGACAGCTAGTAATGCTTGTAAAAGCTCCAGTAAGCTGCAAACCATCTTGGCCTCCAAACACTCCACTCAGATGTGTGTGTGCGATTCAATTTGTCCATCTCTCCTCCGGCTGTCTCAGAATCCGAGAGGGTTTCTCTGTTTTGGGCAAAATATCCAATTTAAATATTATATGAGCCTTAATGAGCACTGAGGCAGTCTACCATCCCCATCGTTAACTTCTCTCGTCGTCATACTTCAGTGTCTATGACCCGGACAAACTCCCAACAAGTTCCTGAGAGTGGAAGATTAGGAGAAACCTTCCCCCTAGGCACCCCGGCTAGGCCATTTTGGTTTTCACCCCAGACTGCTCTACCAATCAGGAAGCCATGCGGGTCTTGTCATCGCGGAGGCCCTCTGTTGACCCATGTTTATCCCACCACAGAAAGATGATAAAACGCCATGACATCAGAACATTCTATTGGATAATGCGCAGCCCACTCCCCAGGCACTGCCGGACAATAATATGTGATGTCTTAACGAAAATGGACAATTTAATTGATGAACTGTTTTGAATGCAGGCCACTCTTATTAAATAATAATGCATTTGAGTAGACGATTGATCGCGCCCTTTTATCCCTACAGAGGCCTTTGGGTGAACCAGAAAGGGGGCAGAGAATAAACATAAGAAATTAGAGATTTTCACTCGACCTTTTTACTTCTATTCTTGGGCTTGACCTTATTTTCATGTGTACGTTACTAATGGCGCAGTTCCTGCTGATCTCTCATATGAACTACCCTGGTATGTGGCTCATATCTCATATGAACTACCCTGGTTGGTGAGTGGCTCATATCTCATATGAACTACCCTGGTAGGTGGCTCATATCTCATATGAACTACCGTGGTTGGTGTGTGGCTCATATCTCATATGAACTGCCCTGGTGTGTGGCTCATATCTCATATGAACTACCCTGGTATGTGGCTCATATCTCATATGAACTACCCTGGTTGGTGTGTGGCTCATATCTCATATGAACTGCCCTGGTATGTGGCTCATATCTCATATGAACTACCCTGGTATGTGGCTCATATCTCATATGAACTACCCTGGTTGGTGTGTGGCTCATATCTCATATGAACTACCCTGGTATGTGGCTCATATCTCATATGAACTACCCTGGTTGGTGTGTGGCTCATATCTCATATGAACTACCCTGGTATGGTGTGTGGCTCATATCTCATATGAACTACCCTGGTTGGTGTGTGGCTCATATCTCATATGAACTACCCTGGTATGTGGCTCATATCTCATATGAACTACCCTGGTATGTGGCTCATATCTCATATGAACTACCCTGGTTGGTGTGTGGCTCATATCTCATATGAACTACCCTGGTATGTGGCTCATATCTCATATGAACTACCCTGGTATGTGGCTCATATCTCATATGAACTACCCTGGTTGGTGTGTGGCTCATATCTCATATGAACTACCCTGGTAGGTGGCTCATATCTCATATGAACTACCCTGGTTGGTGTGTGGCTCATATCTCATATGAACTACCCTGGTATGTGGCTCATATCTCATATGAACTACCCTGGTTGGTGTGTGGCTCATATCTCATATGAACTACCCTGGTTGGTGTGTGGCTCATATCTCATATGAACTACCCTGGTTGGTGTGTGGCTCATATCTTATATGAACTTCCCTGGTTGGTGGCTCATATCTCATATGAACTACCCTGGTATGTGGCTCATATCTCATATGAACTACCCTGGTTGGTGTGTGGCTCATATCTCATATGAACTACCCTGGTTGGTGTGTGGCTCATATCTCATATGAACTACCCTGGTTGGTGTGTGGCTCATATCTCATATGAACTTCCCTGGTTGGTATGTGGATCGCCTGCTAACGGTCATCCTCTATCCACTGCGCTAAACGCACAACTGGCTCTGTGTTCCGCATGGAGGCATCTTTCAACAGGACTGTTGAGTTGACCCAGTGTATTACAAACCATCAGGCCTCCATTATGGTGATATAGTCTGTAGGCTTGCTGTTTCCCACACTGCCATCTGCTTCGGCCATTTCGACACTCATCACTGTGACCTTTGCATTATGTTAACAAGCTCCTCGCCGTATACACTATTATTATACACTAAGGTTCAGCTGAAACCTGTCTCCGGGTATCTGTTGCTGTGTGTAGTCCTGCCGTGTCACATGACCTAGTCACATGACAGTCATATCAGGCAACAAAGCAAAAAAAATGCAACCGATATTGACCTAATTATCATATTTCATAACACAATGCAACTGATATTGACCTTATTTTTATCATTTTCATAACACAATGCAACTGATATTGACCTAATTATCATTTTTCATAACACAATGCAACTGATATTGACCTAATTATCATTTTTCATAACACAATGCAACTGATATTGACCTAATTATCATTTTTCATAACACAATGCAACTGATATTGACCTAATTATCATATTTCATAACACAATGCAACTGATATTGACCTTATTTTTATTTTTCATAACACAATGCAACCAATATTAACCTAATTATCATATTTCATAACACAATGCAACTGATATTAACCTAATTATCATGTTTCATAACACAATGCAACTGATATTGACCTAATTATCATTTTTCATAACACAATGCAACCAATATTAACCTAATTATCATATTTCATAACACAATGCAACTGATATTGACCTAATTATCATTTTTCATAACACAATGCAACTGATATTGACCTAATTATCATTTTTCATAACACAATGCAACTGATATTGACCTAATTATCATATTTCATAACACAATGCAACTGATATTGACCTAATTATCATATTTCATAACACAATGCAACTGATATTAACCTAATTATCATATTTCATAACACAATGCAACTGATATTGACCTAATTATCATATTTCATAACACAATGCAACTGATATTGACCTAATTATCATTTTTCATAACACAATGCAACCAATATTAACCTAATTATCATATTTCATAACACAATGCAACTGATATTGACCTAATTATCATTTTTCATAACACAATGCAACTGATATTAACCTAATTATCATATTTCATAACACAATGCAACTGATATTGACCTTATTTTTATTTTTCATAACACAATGCAACCAATATTAACCTAATTATCATATTTCATAACACAATGCAACTGATATTAACCTAATTATCATATTTCATAACACAATGCAACTGATATTGACCTAATTATCATTTTTCATAACACAATGCAACCAATATTAACCTAATTATCATATTTCATAACACAATGCAACTGATATTGACCTAATTATCATTTTTCATAACACAATGCAACTGATATTGACCTAATTATCATATTTCATAACACAATGCAACTGATATTGACCTAATTATCATATTTCATAACACAATGCAACTGATATTGATCTAATTATCATTTTTCATAACACAATGCAACCAATATTAACCTAATTATCATATTTCATAACACAATGCAACTGTTATTGACCTAATTATCATTTTCAAAACACAATGCAACTGATATTGACCTAGTTATCATATTTCATAACACAATGCAAAAACAGGCTACGATTACTTCCCTGTTTAATAGCAGACCAATTAAATCAAATAATTCCAGAAATACATCAACCAGAACAGACGCAATGCAATCAAACGTTAAATGACTCAGCTCGTTATAGGCAAATCACATTCAATAAAACACGGCAGTTTAATTGTACAATAGCATTACTTTCAGCTGATTAGCGTTCTATCAGACGTCACATTTCTCCTGGCATCAATACCCCAGAATTAGAAATGAGACTAGTAAGTTGTTCTTTGTGATCCAACCAACGCAAACTTTGATTTCTCTGTCGGCTTTTTTCAATCTTCATCCAGTCACTATCTGTTCTTTTGCTCATCTTAATCATTTCTTATCATTGGTCTGTCTGAGATTTGCTTTGTCTTTACAACCCTTTCTAGGAGGTCAGCAGCCCGGAGTCGCCCCTTCACTGTTGATGTTGACTGGGGTTTTCTGGATACTATTTAATGAAGCTATCAGTTAAGAACCTGTGAGGCGTCTTTTTCTCCAACTAGACACTCAAATGTATTTCTCCTCTTTCTCCGTTGGGGACTCCCACTCTTCTTTCTGTTCTGGTTACAGAGTCTGAACAAGGTGAAACAGCGATGTCGTCAGTTTCTCAGCAATTTCTCGCATGAAATAACCTTGGTTTCTCAGAAAAGGAAAATAATAATGAGTTTGAGAAAAATGTTACTAGTTTTCGGCCATTCTCTGACTGTTATTGAACCCTCAGAAAAACGCTGACACTTTAGATGCTGAACTAGTCTAAAAGCTGGTTTTAAAATCTGTAATACATCCGCTATTTTATATCCGCTATTTTCTCTAAGTGCCAATTTCATAAAGTCACTAGCACCATATCTACATATATTTCAGGTCAAATAAAGAGATTTTATGCAATTGTTTGAGTCTGGACTGGGTTTATGTGTGTCATTTTTGCCCACAGGTATCCAAAAAAGCTCTAAACGATATTTAGCGTATCATATAAAACATATGCCTGTCAAGTTTTTTGAGGGAAAAAGTTTTCAGAATTATTGTATTTTCTGTGTCTTTCTTATCAATGTGGCCAATTAGTTGTTGCACATGTAGCACAGACTGTATTTTCTTTTCTTTTGGCATCACAACCATTCATAACACATAGGCCACCTGTTTCAATAAAAACTCACCAAATGTGCTCAATGAAAACAGCGAGAAACACTGAATAACTCATCGTTTCACTTGACACTGACAGTTCACTGACAGTTAATACACACAGAAACTATAACACACGATTTGTTTATTTTAATTCATAGTTTTTCTCAGGAGAGGTAGTTTATTTGTGTAGCATTTAAGCCCAACTTAAATTAAAGTGCAATTTCTACAATAGTTACGCATTACGTTTCTTAACAGTAACATAAGACCAAAAATATAATGGGTTATGTAATATACCTTTGCTAGAAGCTACAATATGTACGTGAGCAATAACTTAAATTATTAAAAAAACTCAAGTATAATGTTAGCCTACACATTGGCAAACATCTGGTTGGCTCATAATAAATGTTACATGTCTACAACAAGCACATATATTGGTCAAGAAATTAAACATCACAATAGTGTATGTTTCTCTCTTTTATATTTCATGCGGCTTCCAGGCTATGTTCACTCTGTCAACGTCTCACCGTGGCCCCAAAGTCAAGCACAAAACAGTGATGTTTGAATCACTGCAACAACAACAAAGCTTGCAATGCCGGTTGGGTGGATAACTGGCAGATAATGGCAGTCTTGTTTTTTCCTCTCTCGACAGGCGATCGATATTTCCAAAGAACAGAGATCAATGTAGAACACAGGAAATGGACAGGTGGTCATGCTCCAAACAGCACCTAAACGAAGGCCATGTCGTGACTGTTTGTTTATGAGCTCACCTCCCCAGTATGCCTCATAGGTTTCGGCCACTTGGCTCAAAACAACAACTAGCAAACACACAAGCTCAAAGCCTGGTTGGTGGCCATTTTGGACACAATCCCACATTGAAAACCACAACCTGTTGACAGCAGTTCATTTTGTGAGACCAGCGTTAAGAATATATGTGAGCTTGTAATTTACATGTATAATGTGCTGGCAAGAGCAGCAGGGCTGTGTGATTGCTACAAATGTCAAAAGGGTAACAGTTTTACAGAGGCCGCGTTTTCTCGTAGAAATATGCGCATATTTACTGTTTCTTATCTGCATATCTTTGGTTTAGCTCGGGGAAATGAATGAACTGGCGAACATAATTAAACTGAAGGGATCTTCGGTCGGCAACGGGGCGAGATTATGCTACGTCGGAAGGGAGACAGGTTTTCTTAAACCACTTTAATTTTAATCTCGTGTGACGATTAAGTGCGACTCGTGGTGCACTCTGGGTACTCAGCCCAGACCGTTGTTATCTGGAACAATACTGTTCCATGTTTGTATAAACCGGTAGCTTATGCCAGCGTACATCAGCTGTAGCAGTCAGTTACATTTAATCGCGCTGACCGGTGATGATTACACAACATACAACACGGGGTTGACAACTTATACCTCTAAATATCGTGGCACGAATGCGCCCTCCTCCCACAACCGGGCGTAGAACCAACGCCAACAACAGAAGAAGCAGGCAGCTTCCGGATCAGCTTCACTGGAGAGGCAGAGAGGAAGACGGATCGAAGAAGATTGAGAGCTGGAGGCGAAGAACCTGTGCCAGGAGATGGAGGGTGCCAGAGAAACCTTCAGAGCTCGGTCCATGTGTATCCATTCCTCCCCAACCACCACCACCACCCCCACAACCCTCACCACAACGACCACCATCCCAAAGCTGCACACCACTTCCTTAAACACAGGGTTTGACATTTGCTTTGATTTCTCCTTTACCTCACCCGGTCATCTTTTTTTAATTAAAACCCCTCCAGGGCCCTGAACTCACACTCCGTGTCCGTCACTTGTGTAGCTCCTCATTACAATAGTAAAATAAACATTAGACAAGTGAAATAGTTCACGCACATCCAGAGTGACAGCAGGTTCATCTTCTGCCTTGTCATACAGACCCTCGTGGGAACCAAACCCAGAACCCCTGGAGATGCAGAAACTCAAAGCACCTGTTTCCATCATAACTGCAGGCAGACATTTTATGTTATTTTATAAAACCAGGTAGGCCGGTTGAGAAAACAAATTCTCATTTAGCGACGTAGCTCCCACTCGTTTGTCCATTCGTTTGGCTGCGGCATCCGAGTATGTTGACGGCAACGCCAGAACAAGAACGCCTTAACAACACAGGGGCCTCGACACACTCCTCTCTGCCGTTAAACAACCGCAACCACAGAGAAAACACTCCTAATTTGAAAGAGATGTAGAGTCAGTGATTGATCTCCGATCACACACATTTCCCCCAAACAGGCCCCTCCAATCTTTCGCAAGTGTCCCCCTGTCTGGCTGCGGGGACACTACAACAGCTTGGAGAGACGGCTACATCTGTCAACGCCGCTTCGGCTTGCCTCCTCCGAGGCGGGACGGGGAGAGACGGAGAACCGGCGGGGACAGGCGAAACGAAGACATAGGGTAGCAGGTGAAAGACTGAGGCGGCAGACAGGGGAGACACCGTGTTCTCAAATTCTCCGTCGTTTTTGGTAAGGCATAACAAACGCCAACTGAACACTGTGAATTTTAGGCATGTTCATGACGGTTGTGTCACCGTCTCGTTCCACTGATGTGCCTCTTGTCAATGCCGGCTATTTTGTTTAGGCAGACAACCGCTAACGCCGGCCATTGGTTGGATACGAGGCAGGAAAACAAACACGGGATTTCATTTCAATTGGGTTAGACAAATTACAATTGACGTCAATTCCGTAGTAGGGGCCTGCATAAGTAGAAAAACGTCTCAGCCTGTCAAAATATCTATGGTATTACATAACGTGACAACTGTGTACCGAAACCGGATATTAATTTGAGCCACATCTCCACCGCGGCCACAGGAACATCTGAAGCGTCTTTTGTGTAGGGGGTTGATGAGGTTTTTTCATTAAGTCAAAATAGTTCTGACATTTTAAAGTGGAAATTACAAACTGCAATGTTGCGGTTTCCGGCCACAAACAAAAGTGCGATCAATTTGGGGTCCGGTATGTGCAATTCGTGCCATCTAATGTCAGACGCCATTTCACTGTCTACGCCGCTAATCTTTAAATGCCATTCGTAAAGGTGGAAACCAGGCGCAATAATTCCACCCATGGCCTCTCCAGAACACCCCGCTCAAATGACCTCATTTGTGGATCCACATTCCCTTCAACGGCCACTGCCCTCCAGAAATTGGGTCTGACTTGTTAAAAAAAAGTATTAGGTTCACAGAGGGAAACTGAAATAGCGAGAAACACAGTCAAGGCAGTCCGAAAAAGCAATCCTGTCCAGTCCAGAAAACGTCGTATTGGCAGAAGGTGTCCAAATGATTATACTGCGCTGGGCTGTGTGTATGAACGATAAGGTCACTAGACCTGTTCCCAGCTGCCTGCAAATTAATCAAGGTTACTCAGAATGGAGCGTCTCCTGTCGCCATGAAGCCCGCATCATGTTCACGTAAACGGCAGTGATGCCACGCGTTGCCTGAATGAATACCAAGCGTCGACAGATCAGAAGCTGGATAGGAAGAATACGTTTGACAGGCACCCAGCCATGTCATTACCTAATCAGTATGGCTTTTTATTGTGCGGAGAAAATCAAAGCCCGTTCGCCGTCTGAATGAACGCCGCCGTTATTCGAGTAAATAATTATTTGCCTGCATTTCCGAAGTGCTGATTACACCCACCCCAAAGCCCCCGCCCTGGTGCCTTCGACCCCCCATGGTGTTAAATGGGAAGGTGGGGTGGGGGGCGGTGGGTGGAGAGGGAGAGAGATAAAGAGAGAGTGAAAGAGAGGGAGAGATGAATGCCTTATGAAATATGGATGAAATGGCTGTTGTTGCTCTATCACAGTCCTTAATTATAAGCCCACAGTCAATGTGGAACTCAGCCAGAGTAGGTGGGTGGGTGGGGAGAGAGGGGGGCGGGCAGAGAGAGGGAGGTGGGAGAAAGAGGTGGATAGAGGGAGAAGGAAGGAGAGGGAGGGTGGAGAGCAAAAGAGAGAGAGAGAGAGAGAGAGAGAGAGAGAGAGAGAGAGAGAGGTGAGATGGATGGGGAGAGAGACATGATAGAGGTAAAACATGATTGCCTGATTGCAACCTTCACTCACACTACCTGAATGTTAAGGCAACCTTCACTCACACTACCTGAATGTTAAGGCAACCTTCACTCACACTACCTGAATGTTAAGGCAACCTTCACTCACACTACCTGAATGTTAAGGCAACCTTCACTCACACTACCTGAATGTTAAGGCAACCTTCACTCACACTACCTGAATGTTAAGGCAACCTTCACTCACACTAACTGAATGTTAAGGCAACCTTCACTCACACTAACTGAATGTAAAGGCAACCTTCACTCACACTAACTGAATGTTAAGGCAACCTTCACTCACACTACCTGAATGTTAAGGCAACCTTCACTCACACTACCTGAATGTTAAGGCAACCTTCACTCACACTACCTGAATGTTAAGGCAACCTTCACTCACACTACCTGAATGTTAAGGCAACCTTCACTCACACTACCTGAATGTTAAGGCAACCTTCACTCACACTACCTGAATGTTAAGGCAACCTTCACTCACACTACCTGAACGAAACACCAAACGTACATTTCTCTTTTAAACGCTCCCCGACTGTGAGTAAGTTCCCAGGGGGGAAGTGAGCACAGTCAAAAATGGGCGAGTGGGAAACAGCTTTAAGTGGATAATGTGTGGGCACTAATGTACATTAAAATCACTGAAATACAACGACTGGGTTGGGATCCTGGTCAGGCAGTGAGTTGTTCAAAGCAAAGACTCCAACACACTATGGAACGTAGTAGCGGACAGGCGAGCACAGTAGAAGGTCCACAGAATCATGTGAACGATATTTCATCCTTTTGACAAAGATCGGAGAGAAGCGTTTTCGCTGTGGTAGCAAGTCAAAGAAATCTGTCAGCTGCCGAGTGTGAAAACGTTTATCCTGTCAAACTGTTAAAACGTCCTGACGCTTCCTCTCTGGTTTCCACTTTACTTAGCAATATGTTTATTACCGCAATACAAAGTTCCTCACACACACAACAGTAAACCCAGGCTGCACAAAAGCTACATAAAATGGCAACATTTTGGATGTGGGAGATATTGACTGCCTCGACAACCAGGGTTCAAAAGGCCTTGTGTTAAATCTATATTCTTGAATTTTATGTTAACAAGACATCCGAAGTCAGTTAACTTGGATCCTTCATTCGTCTCTGATCTTCAAAGGAAGCAACGAGGTCAGAAGCAGGCTGCATGAACCAGGAGTCTGTGAGAGAGGCAATGAGTATTGTGTCTGAACGAATATGAGTATTGTGTCTGAACGAATATGGGTATTGTGTCTGAACGAATATGAGTACTGTGTCTGAACGAATATGAGTATTGTGTCTGAACGAATATGAGTACTGTGTCTGAACGAATATGGGTATTGTGTCTGAACGAAAATGAGTATTGTGTCCGGAGTATTGTGTCTGAACGAATATGAGTATTGTGTCTGAACGAATATGAGTACTGTGTCTGAACGAATATGGGTATTGTGTCTGAACGAAAATGAGTATTGTGTCTGAACGAATATGAGTATTGTGTCTGAACGAATATGAGTATTGTGTCTGAACAAATATGAGTATTGTGTCTGAACGAATATGAGTATTGTGTCTGAACGAAAATGAGTACTGTGTCTGAACGAATATGAGTATTGTGTCTGAACGAATATGAGTACTGTGTCTGAACGAATATGAGTATTGTGTCTGAACGAATATGAGTATTGTGTCTGAACAAATATGAGTATTGTGTCTGAACGAATATGAGTATTGTGTCTGAACGAATATGAGTATTGTGTCTGAACGAATATGAGTATTGTGTCTGAACGAATATGAGTATTGTGTCTGAACAAATATGAGTATTGTGTCTGAACGAATATGAGTATTGTGTCTGAACGAATATGAGTATTGTGTCTGAACGAATATGAGTATTGTGTCTGAACGAATATGAGTATTGTGTCTGAACGAATATGAGTATTGTGTCTGAACGAATATGAGTATTGTGTCTGAACGAATATGAGTATTGTGTCTGAACGAATATGAGTATTGTGTCTGAACGAATATGAGTATTGTGTCTGAACGAATATGGGTATTGTGTCTGAACGAATATGAGTATTGTGTCTGAACGAATATGTCTGAACGAATATGAGTATTGTGTCTGAACGAATAATACTGTGTCTGGTAGTTGTGTCTGAACGAATATGAGTATTGTGTCTGAACGAATATGAGTATTGTGTCTGAACGAATATGAGTATTGTGTCTGAACAAATATGAGTATTGTGTCTGAACGAATATGGGTATTGTGTCTGAACGAATATGAGTATTGTGTCTGAACGAATATGAGTATTGTGTCTGAACGAATATGAGTATTGTGTCTGAACGAATATGAGTATTGTGTCTGAACGAATATGAGTATTGTGTCTGAATATGAGTATTGTGTCTGAACGAATATGAGTACTGTGTCTGAACGAATATGAGTATTGTGTCTGAACAAATAGTATTGTGTCTGAAGAATATAGTACTGTGTCTGAACGAATATGAGAACAAATATGAGTGTCTGAACGAATATGAGTACTGTGTCTGAACGAATATGAGTACTGTGTCGAATATGAGTATTGTGTCTGAACGAATATGAGTATTGTGTCTGAACGAATATGAGTATTGTGTCTGAATGAATATGAGTATTGTGTCTATTGTAACTATTGAGATATGTAGCAATCACTCTGTTAAACACATAGCTACACTTATTAGCATGTCTATCAGGTATAACTCAAAACATAAAGTTTGCTACAACTTTGGAGCCTAACCATGTTAAATAGGTTCTGCTGTCCGGATGAAAGTAATTCTGACTAGTTAGTTAACATATTTTAGAACAACTAGTGGTGTCATTCTTACAACAAACAGATTTACTGAAGCAATAAATTGTTATTTGTACTAATACATGTGTGATTCTGCGATGCCCAACTATAGTGGGAAATAATTTGAAGATATCTATTTAGATATGATTCATTTAAACTCTAACCAGACATTGCACATTTGCACTATTGCACAATAAAAGTGCATTATATGTAAACTCTGTGTATTCTAGCTAGGCATGGTCTCTCTTGTACATTATATTAAAACACTGTGTATTCTATCTAGCCATGGTCTCTCTTGTACATTATATTAAACACTGTGTATTCTAGCTAAGCATGGTCTCTCTTGTACTATATTAAAACACTGCATATTCTAGCTAGGCATGGTCTCTCTTGTACATTATATTAAACACTGCATATTCTAGCTAGGCATGGTCTCTCTTGTACATTATATTAAAACACTGCATATTCTAGCTAGGCATGGTCTCTCTTGTACATTATATTAAAACACTGCATATTCTAGCTAGGCATGGTCTCTCTTGTACTATATTAAAACACTGCATATTCTAGCTAGGCATGGTCTCTCTTGTACATTATATTAAAACACTGCATATTCTAGCTAGGCATGGTCTCTCTTGTACATTATATTAAAACACTGCATATTCTAGCTAGGCATGGTCTCTCTTGTACTATATTAAAACACTGCATATTCTAGCTAGGCATGGTCTCTCTTGTACATTATATTAAAACACTGCATATTCTAGCTAGGCATGGTCTCTCTTGTACATTATATTAAAACACTGCATATTCTAGCTAGGCATGGTCTCTCTT
This sequence comes from Dallia pectoralis, assembly GCA_029465975.1. Lineage (NCBI taxonomy): Eukaryota > Metazoa > Chordata > Actinopteri > Esociformes > Umbridae > Dallia > Dallia pectoralis. Next base: position 13,910,048 of record CM055735.1, on the reverse strand, counting down.
GTACATTATATTAAAACACTGCATATTCTAGCTAGGCATGGTCTCTCTTGTACTATATTAAAACACTGCATATTCTAGCTAGGCATGGTCTCTCTTGTACATTATTTTAAAACACTGCATATTCTAGCTAGGCATGGTCTCTCTTGTACATTATATTAAAACACTGCATATTCTAGCTAGGCATGGTCTCTCTTGTACATTATATTAAAACACTGCATATTCTAGCTAGGCATGGTCTCTCTTGTACTATATTAAAACACTGCATATTCTAGCTAGGCATGGTCTCTCTTGTACATTATATTAAAACACTGCATATTCTAGCTAGGCATGGTCTCTCTTGTACATTATATTAAAACACTGCATATTTTAGCTAGGCATGGTCTCTCTTGTACATTATATTAAAACACTGCATATTCTAGCTAGGCATGGTCTCTCTTGTACATTATATTAAAACACTGCATAGTCTAGCTAGGCATGGTCTCTCTTGTACATTATATTAAAACACTGTGTATTCTATCTAGGCATGGTCTCTCTTGCTCGTATTGCTCATACTGTTTGTACTGGTGGTATTTGTCATTCAATGTGTCAGTTGGTGTTGCAGAAACTGGTAAAGACAAATTTGTGTTCGTGAAAATGAACTTGGCGAATAAAACACTTTCTGATTCTGATTGCTGTTATTATTGAAATGGTGTGTTTTCATGAAACAAATGTATAATACAACTAGTAATTAATACATGAAATAGTTGTGATATGATGAAAGGGTCTTATAACAAATGACAGAGACAACGAGAGGAAAAAATATAGATGAATGGATTGAAGGATAGATGGATAGTTAACTAGATAAATCAATATATAGATGGATATGTATATCGGCATATAGATAGATTTATTTTTGGACAGATACACGTAGAGATATAGACGATTGAGGTACTTAGTCTCTCCAGGAGTAGATGTGATCTCAGACAGAACATCTCAGTGCAATCATCTGTTTAGAAAACATTGCAGAATAATTACCCAAAGAGTCAGCTAGACGTCAGAGCATTTTATAACTTGTGTGTGTGTGTGTGTGTGTGTGGGTGTGGGGGGGGTTATTGTGTAAAATAACTTGCCATTCAGTCGGGCTCATCCCTGATTATTGTGTAATCCAATATGAAAAGCTGCTAGTAATGTGTGGCAAAACACACCCAGGAAAGCGGACAAAAGTGACCGAGACTCACGTAGCAGTTGAATAGTTTAGCCAATCTGGCCCAACAAAGTGCACTACCTAGTGTATAGTAGACGGCCAACTGATTGGGATTAATTTCAGTTGCACAGAATGAAACAATAGGTGTGCCCGTATCCCCTTATTCAATAACTCAGACCGAGTCGCGTCCCCAGCAAGCCAATCACCTGTCACGTCATGTTCAACACGTTACCCATAATTCCGCATGTCGTTGGGTATTGTTGTTATTCGTGATGATCCCAGTGGCGTCCTGCTGTGTTCTACATTCGTAATCTCCCAGCAACCACATTGACTTGTAGAGACGTGATGTCAGCGGGAGGTGTACCGCTACGCTAACACGGAGTTGGGTTTGTCTACGCTCTGCGGAGCTCAAAGGCCAGGTCGATCGGTCATGAAGAACACGTACGACGGTGTGTGAGGCTTAGGGTTTAGCACGGCTGTCTCGTTGGGCCACCTTGACAACTAATTTGCCCTAACATTTTACCGGAAAAGGTCAGACAACCACCTTAGGATGAGTACTTGATAGCGGACGATGTTGGAATTTTCTTTTGGAAGACCGCCGAGCCGAAGGAAGAGAGTTCTCATTTAATGCTAAGACGCCGGGAGTAGACAGAGCATATTAAATTAATTGTAAATGTTCTGTTGAAACGCATTATTTCATTATGTATTTCCACCTAGTAGCCGCCTCAAAGGAACCTTTCGAAATGCAAGTTTGCCAGAAATCTCGGGAACGTTTGTTGGTCGGGTTCTCCTGACATTTTGCTGTCGGAGGCGACTGTTTCCACCAATTCGAGCAGTTAGGCTTCTGCAGGCAATCTGTTTGAAAGTCTGGGACCTGGACAGAAAGCAAGCCACTGGCCATCCAACCGTCAGGAGCAAACTGTAAATATCTGATCAAAGGGAACGGCTGACCCGGAGAGGTACAAGGGCTTGATGGAATGACCCAGAGAGGTACGAGGGCATGATGTAATGACCCAGAGAGATACGAGGGCTGGAATGACCCAGAGAGATACGAGGGCTTGATGGAATGACCCAGAGAGGTACGAGGGCATGATGTAATGACCCAGAGAGATACGAGGGCTGGAATGACCCAGAGAGATACGAGGGCTTGATGGAATGACCCAGAGAGATACGAGGGCGGGAATGACCCAGAGAGGTACAAGGGCTTGATGGAATGACCCAGAGAGGTACGAGGGCATGATGTAATGACCCAGAGAGATACGAGGGCTGGAATGACCCAGAGAGATACGAGGGCTTGATGGAATGACCCAGAGAGGTACGAGGGCTGGAATGACCCAGAGAGATACGAGGGCATGATGTAATGACCCAGAGAGGTACGAGGGCTTGATGGAATGACCCAGAGAGGTACGAGGGCTTGATGGAAAGACCCAGAGAGATACGAGGGCTTGATGGGGACCCGAGATCCCGGGTTGAACGGACACGTTATCTGAGATTTCCTCATCCACCATCAGGGCAGGGGAAAAAACTATATTTGTTTTAAAAATAAACGGTGACAAGGGCTGCTTATTTCTAGCCTTGGATAATAGCGACAAATGCACACCGCTTGCGTGGAGGCGAACCGCGTGGAAGCGGTACACACAGGAGAGGACATGTTGAGTCACTCGGCGTGAATATCCATTTCGAATCAATGCTGAAGGAGGAAATCATCAGCCCATCAATTACAAGGAAACGCCACAGCGTGAGATTAAAGTGGCACATGGAATAACAAGCACTTACCTGCAGTGAATGTCTCTGAGCCTGGCACCCAACACTCACAAGGTCACTGTGTAAAGACAGTTAAACCAACGCACGTGACATCACATGCACACTCATGGGAAAAGACCCCCCCCCCTTGCCCGCCGCCCGCCCCGAACAGAAACAGGAAAAACGTTTACAGCTGATACTATTAGTTTAGGCAGCTAAAATAAACCGTACCGATGTTTAACACTCATTAACACTGAATCCCAGTGAAACATCTAGGCCATGTGTGATGCCTGAGAAAACAGCCGGGCAGAACGGACGTGTGATGAGATGGATCTGTTTACCCTCCCTCTCTCTATATCCCTCCTCACTGCCTCTCTCTATATCCCTCATCACTGCCTCTCTCTATATCCCTCCTCACTGCCTCTCTCTATCCCTCCTCACTGCCTCTCTCTCTCCTCCTCACTGCCTCTCTCTCCTCCTCACTGCCTCTCTCCCCCTCACTGCATCTCCCTCTCCTCCTCACTGCCTCTCTCCTCCTCACTGCCTCTCTCTCCCTCCTCACTGCCTCTCTCTCCCTCCTCACTGCCTCTCTCTCCCTCCTCACTGCCTCTCTCTCCTCCTCACTGCCTCTCTCTCCTCCTCACTGCCTCTCTCCTCCTCACTGCCTCTCTCTCCCTCCTCACTGCCTCTCTCTCCCTCCTCACTGCCTCTCTCTTCTCCTCACTGCCTCTCTCTCCTCCTCACTGCCTCTCTCTTCTCCTCACTGCATCTCCCTCTCCTCCTCACTGCCTCTCTCTCCTCCTCACTGCCTCTCTCTCCTCCTCACTGCCTCTCTCTTCTCCTCACTGCATCTCCCTCTCCTCCTCACTGCCTCTCTCTCCTCCTCACTGCCTCTCTTCTCCTCACTGCCTCTCTTCTCCTCACTGCCTCTCTCCCCCTCACTGCATCTCCCTCTCCTCCTCACTGCCTCTCTCTCCTCCTCACTGCCTCTCTCTCCCTCCTCACTGCCTCTCTCTCCCTCCTCACTGCCTCTCTCCTCTCCTCACTGCCTCTCTCCTCTCCTCACTGCCTCTCTCCTCTCCTCACTGCCTCTCTCCTCTCCTCACTGCCTCTCTCTTCTCCTCACTGCCTCTCTCCTCTTCACTGCCTCTCTCTTCTCCTCACTGCCTCTCTCTCCTCCTCACTGCCTCTCTCTCCCTCGTCACTGCCTCTCTCTTCTCCTCACTGCCTCTCTTCTCCTCACTGCCTCTCTTCTCCTCACTGCCTCTCTTCTCCTCACTGCCTCTCTTCTCCTCACTGCCTCATCTCCAAGTACAAGGTTATTTGCAAGATTTGTAATAAGGAGTTTCAATTTCACCGGAGCTGTTCAAGCTTGAGGTACCATGTCAACGCAAAACATGCGTTTGCTGGGCCGTCAGGTTCAGCAAGTGGTTTGCGCCAGACCACGCTGAATGTTCGCAGGCCATTAACAAAATCAACCTCAGATAATTTGACCAACAAAATAGCAAAATGGATTGCAAAGAATTGTAGACCCATTAGCATTGTTGAAGACTCAGGTTTCCTTGATGTTTTGCAAGTGGCGTCTCAAGACTCATCCTATAAGCCACCGTCGAGAGCCACAGTTATGACGAAAATCCACGAGCTCTATGAAAACGAAAAAGAAAAAAGGAAAGAGGTCTTGGCTCAAGTAAATCACATCGCCCTGACAGGAGACCATTGGACATCAGTGAGTAACAACAATTACCTCGGAGTAACTGCACATTTCATCAGTGATACGTGGGAACTGAAGTCTTTTGCGCTGACTATATTAAAAACTGAGGAGAGTCATTTTGCGGAGGCTTGTAAAGAACGTGAGTGGTACATCGAGGGCAAGACGACAACCATTGGGTCTGACAGTGCACGCAACATGGTTGCTGCAATTCGACTTACACGCTATGAACACATGAGCTGTGTCGCTCACATGGTGCAGAGAAGTGTCACAGTGAGTCTTGCTGACAGCGGCTTGTAAATGCTTTGGCTAAGGCTCCCAAAGTTGTCGGTCATTTTAAGCACAGCCCAGCAAATGCTGCGGAGCTTCCAGCACAACAAGTCAGCCTGGGAAAGAAGCAAGAGCCATTGATCCAGGATGTTCCAACACGTTGGAATTCGACGCTGGAAATGGTCAAGCGCTTGAGCAGAAATAAAGAGGGTGTCATCGCAGCCCTGGACAATCAG
>CM055735.1:13877415-13904408 GCA_029465975.1 Dallia pectoralis | reverse complement strand
TTTTGGATCCTCGTTTCAAAGACTTGAAATGCCTGCCCAAGACAGACAGGGAAGAGGTGTGGACCACACTTGAAGGGATGCTGCAACAAGAATCACCCAGAAGGTCTTCACAGACACATGATGATGGGGCACCCAGGAAGAAAATGAGCCTTCTGCAAATGGGCTCAGATTCAGAATCAGAAAATGAAGAGGTCCAACCTGCCGTACAGAGGTACAGAGCAGAGCCCACCATTAAATTGGAGGACTGCCCCTTGAGGTGGTGGGCATCTCATTCAGGAGCCCATGAGAAGCTGGCCTCACTAGCTCACAAATATCTAGCCACTCCTGCAACCACTGTTCCCTGTGAACGACTTTTCTCAGTTGCAGGTCACATTGTGAACAAGAAAAGGTCAGCTTTACTTTCAGAAAATGTGAACAAGTTAGTTTGCCTCAGCAACTGGCTGAAAGATGATGAAGCTCAGTAGATTTGAAAGGTGGTGTTCAAACAAAAAGACCAGTTCAGTGCAACATGTTATAGTAGTTAGCAACGGGATTTTTGAGTAACTGGATTAAAGAATGGAGGAAAAGTTAAGATTGTTCTTTGGTTTGATTTAAAAGTTTTATTGAAAATGTGGTAGGCCACTGTTATGATTTGACTACATTTATTGCTTTCTGTTCAATTGAATACTGTTAAATTGCACATCCTGTTTAAGAGGAATGCCAAAGAGGAAGCGATGGGACATTACAAAGACAAATATTATGGTGTGTAGTATGTTTCAGCTTGATTTAAACCACCATTATTTGGCTGTGTTAATAAACAGACATAATATGAAAACGATGTATCTGTGTCCTGTTATTTATCTTTTGGTATGCATTTCAGAAAAAAATCATTAGGATTCAGGTGTAATTGCAAATGGTGATTAATCCTGATTAATCCACTGAAAATTCTGATTAATTTGATTAAAATTTTTAATCATTTGACAGCCCTAATTTATATATATAGTAACTCTATAGGCAATAGATGTTGACAATCTATGTTCTGTGACTGAGCTAGAATTTGCATTTGCGTGACACCCAGAATTTGCATACTATTGTTTTTCTGTGGCCAGAAGAAAAGGCAGTTTTCCTACTGCAATGCATGATTTGGCCACTATTGTCAGCACTCCCTCTACTCTCTCCCTCTACTCTCTCCCTCCCCCTCTCTCCCTCCCCCTCTCTCCCTCCCCCTGTCTCCCTCCCCTGTCTCCCTCCTCCTGTCTCCCTCCCCCTGTCTCCCTCCCCCTGTCTCCCTCCCCCTCTCTCCCTCCGCCTCTAAGATGGGTCTAGTAAAATCATCTCTCTATAAACTGTGATCTGAACCAGAGACCAGAAGAAACCAGAGGTAACCAGAGGTAACCAGAGGTAACCAGAGGGAACCAGAGGGAACCAGAGGGAACCAGAGGAAACCAGATGGAACCAGAGGAAACCAGATGGAACCAGAGGAAACCAGAGGGAACCAGAGGTAACCAGAGGGAACCAGAGGAAACCAGATGGAACCAGAGGAAACCAGATGGAACCAGAGGAAACCAGAGGGAACCAGACAGGACTAGTAAAACCATCTCTCAATAGAGGCAGTCATGCAGGATACACCCTGCCCATGTCCTCTGCACGGGGGTCAGAGAACCCTTCTACCGCACCTCCGCAAATCTGCCACCCGCACTACCAGTGTCCATGGCAACCAGCACATGGTACAGAAAGGCGTTGACGCCCTGAAAATGGCAGGTAATAGGATGTGTGTGTTTGTGTGACTTGAATGTGTGTGTGAGTATGCGTGAAGTGACCTGGGATGCCGGATTGCAGTAGACCTCACAAGGTCACCAACTGCCAGACAGTCAGAGAGCGCGTGGTCAGAGAGTGTGAGGTCAGAGAGTGCGTGTGGTCAGAGAGCGTATGGTCAGAAAGAATGTGGTCATAGAGCGTGTGGTCAGAGAGCGTGTGGTCAGAGTGCATGTGGTCAGAGAGCGTGTGGTCAGAGAGCGTGTGGTCAGAGAGCGTGTGGTCGGAAAGCGTGTGGTCAGAGAGAGCGTGTGGTCAGAGAGTGTGTGGTCAGAAAGAATGTGGTCAGAGAGCGTGTGGTCAGAGAGCGTGTGGTCAGAGTGCATGTGGTCAGAGAGCGTGTGGTCAGAGAGCGTGTGGTCAGAGAGCGTGTGGTCGGAAAGCGTGTGGTCAGAGAGAGCGTGCGGTCAGAGAGTGTGTGGTCGGAGAGCGTGTGGTCGGAGAGCGTGTGGTCAGAGAGCGTGTGGTCGGAAAGCGTGTGGTCAGAGACTGTGTTGTCAGAGAGTGTGTGGTCAGAAAGCATGTGGTCAGAGAGCGTGTGGTCAGAGAGCGTGTGGTCAGAGAGCGAGTGGTCGGAGAGCGTGTGGTCGGAGAGCGAGTGGTCGGAGAGCGTGTGGTCAGAGAGTGTGTGGTCAGAGAGCGTGTGGTCGGAAAGCGTGTGGTCAGAGAGAGCATGCGGTCAGAGAGTGTGTGGTCGGAGAGCGTGTGGTCAGAGAGCCAATGCCACTTTCCAAAACAGAAAAAAACGGTCCCTTGAGAAATATGGAATACGGTACTGTACGTGTTTGAGGTCACATCATTTTGTATCTGCCTTTTCGTGGTCTACTGACCATCCATGGCCAGGCGGAATAAACTGACAAGATGGTGGAGGAGGAGAACGAGGAGATTGAGGAGGTGGCCCAATACGGCAATAAACTACCATTCCCAGAATAATCCCTCAACAATATTCTCCCTTTTTCATGACGGAAAAAGAAAAGCCCTGACTGGTGACAAAAACGTGGACTCACTGAACTGTTACTCTTTTCCATTATAAAGGAACGACGAACGGAGAAACCGTGAAAGAGAATCGTCGTTTTCCCATGTGCCCCTCTGATTTGGCACCATTCATCTGCTTGGCCTGCTGGTCTCCATTTTACCAGCCCATTTCCCTGAACGGCACCGACCCAGGTTTCACCGCCTCACTGCAGTCGTCCACACGTAATGGGTCGTCGGAGGAATAAACGACCAGAGTGTGGTTGTGCGTGGGTATAAAGCGCGGAGGTTCAACCCGACGTCAAGTCTTTATGGCCAGGCGGAAAACAAGCGTTGAGTCCAAGCGGAGGAAAGGGCGATGGTGCCACAGCGCGTTCGTAAATTGAATATTTATCTGTCCCCGGCGCCGCGCTGCAATAACAAAGACCGAGACCAAATGAGAGAACGTGAGCTGACAAACGGGGACCCGCAGAAATCACACAGAAACCATAAGCTTCACGAATGGTTTACAGTGAACCTCGACCTACGCCAAGCAGACTAGATGGTCACTTTTATTTTCTTAACCCTATCGATCCGGGCACATCAAGGCCCTGAAGAACAATTTGGGATTGTGTTATGGATTTGTCTATTCTTTCAACTTCTGTGGACGCTGACCATTGGTTGTTGTGACGGACGGGTTTAGAGTCCGAGGGGCTTTCGTGAAAGAACGGTCGATCCCAAAGACCGGCGCCTGGAGTCTGAATGGTTTGAGACGGAAAAACTCAAAGACATCTGTGAAAAGTTTATTTCTTTTGTGATGTTTGGGGGCCACACAATGACATTTGTGAGAAGATATGTTAAATAAAGATGTTTTGGGAGAAGGGTTGGGTTTTTGAACTGACAAGGATAACAATGTCCAGTAGAAGATGGGCTATTCCGTTCTGTGTAGAGATCAGGTGGAATCTCTTTATGTTTCATGCTTCAGGTGGAATCTCTTTATGTTTCATGCTTCAGGTGGAATCTCTTTATGTTTCATGCTTCAGGTGCAATCTCTTTATCTTTCATGCTTCAGGTGCAATCTCTTTATGTTTATGCTTCAGGTGCAATCTCTTTATGTTTATGCTTCAGGTGGAATCTCGTTATGTTTCATGCTTCAGGTGGAATCTCTTTATCTTTCATGCTTCAGGTGCGATCTCTTTATGTTTCATGCTTCAGGTGCAATCTCTTTATGTTTCATGCTTCAGGTGCAATCTCTTTATCTTTCATGCTTCAGGTGCAATCTCTTTATGTTTCATGCTTCAGGTGCAATCTCTTTATGTTTATGCTTCAGGTGCAATCTCTTTATGTTTCATGCTTCTAGGCAAAGGCTTCTGGGATACCATTCAGTGGCATTTCATAGCATAATTGAAACTGAAAATGGCCACCGGTTGGCCACAGCCAGCTCTCTTCTCATGCACTGAAAACACAATGAATAAAAAGAAAGGAGAGAGTATGAGGAGAACATGAATAATGTGACATTCCTTGTCGGACTGGAGCAGGGCTGTCTTAGTGAGCTACGGGTGAACAAATCTGCTTATGGAAGTGGCGAGGAGCTCGACGGGCAGAACATAGGAACGTGTCAGCGGACTTTCATTGCGTCTGCCGTAATAGATGAATGCACATCGAGCGTTTCAGCAGGTGCCTTGAGGAGGTACCGCGGGCCTCGCCAGACAAGAGACGACCAATTTCGACCTGTCCTGATGTCAGGGCCGCTTCACTCTGCTAAGAGCACGAACCCCCTTTGATGATTCTAGTGAGCTGGAGTTGAAACATAAAAGCCCAATGGTGTAATAGCCAGCGCAGCTTTATGTTGCACTTAATAGCTAAACTGATTGCCTCTTTGATTACATTTTCAATCATTCAAAGACCGTGAAAGTGCACAGGAAAGTGCACAGAGGACTCTCCCCCAGTTTAAAGTCCATAATGTATGGCAGCGTATATGTCAGAATGTTCTACTGGGTGCTCGATCATTTACAGAGCAACGCATGTGCTGGATAATGTATCGGCTTGATGGACTTATGTAATGTGTGTGTCTAAACTGAGTTCCACGGGGACAAAGTTGGGCAAACCAACAGGTGACCAGTTTGGCCTCATTTACGTTGTTCTGGCTAGCTGTATCTAGAAACGCAGCTTCTAAAGTCCACCCCGTAATATTTATATTTACATCTGCTCCGGTGTGACAGAAATAAAAACATAGTTCATCCCATGTTCCAGAGGACTGTAGAGCTGTACACAATAGCTCCCGTTACACTATAAAAAGGCAGAAATTAAATGAACGCGTTGTATTTAGGCCACCTGTCAGATACCTACAGCGATGAGCCAAAACATAACGACAGAAAAAGCGAATAACGCTGATGACCTCCTAACAAGGACACCGATCATGGTCCAGGTAGATGCAAAAGTGAGTGAACAATCAGTCCTGGTAGACAACGTGTAGGATGCAGGAGAAGTGTGCAGGAGTAAAGACCTGAGACAAATTATTATGTCTGAAATCTCTGTGGGGTGCCCCCGATCAGCAGTGGTGAGTACCTACCGACAGTGGTGAGTACCTACTGAAAGTGGTGAGTATCTACTGACAGTGGTAAAGTATCTACCGACAGTGGTGAGAACCCACCAACAGTGGTGAGTACCTACTGACAGTGGTGAGTACCCACCGACAGTGGTGAGTACCTACTGACAATGGTGAGTACCTACTGACAGTGGTGAGTACCTACCGACAGTGGTGAGTATCTACTGACTGTGGTGAGTACATACTGAAAGTGGTGAGTATCTACTGACAGTGGTGAGTATCTACTGACAGTGGTGAGTACCTACCGACAGTGGTGAGTATCTACTGACAATGGTGAGTACCTACTGACAGTGGTGAGTACCTACCGACAGTGGTGAGTATCTACTGACTGTGGTGAGTACATACTGAAAGTGGTGAGTATCTACTGACAGTGGTGAGTATCTACTGACAGTGGTGAGTACCTACCGACAGTGGTGAGTATCTACTGACAGTGGTGAGTATCTACTGACAGAGCTCCCGGTCAGCAGTGGTGAGTACCTACTGACTGTGGTGAGTACATACTGAAAGTGGTGAGTATCTACTGACAGTGGTGAGTACCTACTGACAGTGGTGAGTATCTACTGACAGTGGTGAGTATCTACTGACGGTGGTGAGTACCTACTGACAGTGGTGAGTATCTACTGACAGTGGTGAGTACCTACCGACAGTGGTGAGTACCAACCTGAACTGACACATTTGTGTACAACCTGAACTGACCGGAATTCACATGGCACTGACACCAAACCCAGACGGACACATGGCATGTGGTGCAGTGATTCATCAAGGTGGACTCGGGATGAGAACCACCCTCTCTCCTCCCTTCCCAGAGGAGTTTGTCCAGGCCAGATTGCCTGCTTCAACTTAATAAAGGAGCAATCCACTTCCCCCTATAGCACCGTGGCGTCCCTGCTAAGCCTCTTAGAGGAACAACCTCAGGGTTTATCTGCACGACCAGAGAGGCAACTCAGGGGAGAAACGGGAGGAGAACGAACCCAGGAGAGCAAAAGATGGGGTAGGAATACAGATAAATGGACAGAGGTGAAGGCAGGGAGATAGATGTCCAAGCAAATAGAGAAAGAGCGCGAGTGAGCGAGTGATAAAAAGAGGAAAAGGAGAGAAAAAGAGAAAGAGAGTTTGGAGGATTACAGGGATTGTATTCCTGCTGGGGCATAAATTAAGCGAGGTAAGACAAGAAAAAACACACAAAGCAATATCAACTCCAAATGCCCCATAACCCCGGGTCTTCAGGGAGATACTTAAACAGACTGTGTGCATTTGTCTCGTTCACTTCAAAACCACCTAGGCACGTCGAATTAAACACGACATTTTTATTTGAATACACTCGCAGGAGAGACCTGGGAATTGGAACAAAATCTCTCCGAAAGCCGAAGACTGCGCTCTCTAAAATAGCTGAATTTATAGTTTTTGAGAATATTTAGGACTACATAATTAGCACCTTCAGGAAATCAGGACAAATTGGATAAAGACCGAGGTGCGAAACTGTAAACACTTACGAGTGTTAATCACTTGGTTCCATTATCACAATTGGCAAATTAACTAGATGGGTTACCCTCAGATGGATCTCATGTAAGGAGAAAGTGCTGCATACCAACACACTGTAAGGAGAATGTGCTACATACCAACACACTGTAAGGAGAATGCACTGCATACCAGCGCACTGTAAGGAGAATGTGCTACATACCAACACACTGTAAGGAGAATGTGCTACATACCAACACACTGTAAAGAGAATGTGCTGCATACCAATGCACTGTAAGGAGAATGTGCTGCATACCAGCGCACTATAAGGAGAATGTGCTGCATACCAGCGCACTGTAAGGAGAATGTGCTGCATACCAACACACTGTAAAGAGAATGTGCTGCATACCAATGCACTGTAAGGAGAATGTGCTGCATACCAACACACTGTAAGGAGAATGTGCTGCATACCAACACACTGTAAGGAGAATGCACTGCATACCAGCGCACTGTAAGGAGAATGTGCTACATACCAACACACTGTAAGGAGAATGTGCTACATACCAACACACTGTAAAGAGAATGTGCTGCATACCAATGCACTGTAAGGAGAATGTGCTGCATACCAGAGCACTATAAGGAGAATGTGCTGCATACCAGCTGTCGTGGAAATTTTAGACTTTAATCGCTGAATTCGAACTTAAAGTAAGACGCACGAGAGTATGTTACAGTTTGACACTTTTAACAGGTTTAATTGCAAGTAAGAAACCATTTCTCAAATACAGGTTTAAGCTTTTGCATTGATCAGATCAATCCCTATAGCAAGCTTAAAGAATAGGTTTGAGGAAAGTCTTCATCAGACAACAGGACAATAACCTGTGCTGGATCAGACTGACCTAATGATTACAACTTCTGCAGGGGTATTTAAAGGAATGAAGTTACGCACACTCATTGACACACCAACCTAAACAGAGATGATGGAGAACAGACGAGGTCCTTAGAAGATCTCACCAAACTATAGGATAATAAACATGACATATGGAGCTGTCAGGAAAACCCGAGGGTCACTCCCCAGTCAAGTCAAGGGAGGTCAGTTACAATTCCTAACAGCCAAGCCGGCACTGCAAAGTTACTTAGTGACATCTATTTCCTCCCCAGGACCTTTCTAGAGGTCAATAGGTCAATAGACAGATGTCTCCTATCATGAAACTTATATTCCTGTCCTACAAAAAGCTTATCCTAACATCTATAGGACTTACATGTTAATAAACTTCTTGAGTGATCATAAAATTCCATAACACAGCGCACTGTAAGGAGAATGTGCTGCATACCAATGCATTGTAAGGAGAATGCACTGCATACCAGCGCACTGTAAGGAGAATGTGCTGCATACCAATGCACTGTAAGGAGAATGCTCTGCATACCAACGTACTGTAGGAGAATGCACTGCATACCAACACACTGATGATGGAGACAGGGACAGGGACCTCTGTTCCCATGGGAACTGGCTGTCACAAACTGGACCGGTCGACTGATGTGGCACTGTCCGAATGCCAGGTTCAAGGCAGCTCGTTGTATCCAACATGGAGTGGTTCTGCCAAGCACATGGAGTGGTTCTGATGACCACATGGAGTGGTTCTGATGACCACAGGGAGTGGTTCTGATGCCCACACGGAGTGGTTCTGATGACCACAGGGAGTGGTTCTGATGGCCACACGGAGTGGTTCTGATGGCCACACGGGGTGGTTCTGATGACCACACATAGTGGTTCTGATGGCCACACGGAGTGGTTCTGATGGCCACACAGAGTGGTTCTGATGGCCACACAGAGTGGTTCTGATGACCACACTGAGTGGTTCTGATGACCACACAGAGTGGTTCTGATGACCACACAAAGTGGTTCTGAAGACCAGACGGAGTGGTTCTGATGACCACACAAAGTGGTTCTGATGACCACACGGAGTGGTTCTGATGACCACACATAGTGGTTCTGATGGCCACACGGAGTGGTTCTGATGGCCACACGGAGTGGTTAAGATGGCCACACGGAGTGGTTCTGATGGCCACACATAGTGGTTCTGATGGCCACACGGAGTGGTTCTGATGGCCACACTGAGTGGTTCTGATGACCACACAAAGTGGTTCTGAAGACCACACGGAGTGGTTCTGATGACCACACAAAGTGGTTCTGATGACAACACGGAGTGGTTCTGATGACCACACGGATTGGTTCTGATGGCCACACTGTGTGTGCGTGTCTGTGTGTGTCTCTGTGTGTGTGTGTGTGTATGGGGGGGGCTAATCGCCTGTGAAAACGTGCACGGGTTCAGTTGGCTCCGCCAGGACCCCAGCCCGGTTAATCTCAAGGCAACATCTGGGTCTGGGGACCATGCCGAGTGGATAGAAGCACATCAATGCCTCCGACCAAACGGCTCTGCGGCATTTCTGCAGTGCAGCGTCGCCTCATTTATCTCCCCCGTCCTCACGAATCGGTTTCCCGGCGGAGGAGGAAGGGGTACCCTTTGAAAGTGTGTTTGTTTCTCGCTTTAATCGTTTCCAAATACATCTGAGGGGAAGCGGCCCGGCGACGTCTCAATATGTAAAAACCACCAGCATTACGACAAACAAGGGCCCATGTGCCAGTCTTAGGAAGGAGGATACGATGCTACCGTCTCAGTATATGAAACAGAGAGAGCGGCACTGTTTGTAATGACACTGGAACACGGGGTAGAGGCAGTATGTGTTCTGCTTTTGTTTTTCTGCAGCTGTCCCGACATATTATCCAATGACGCGCAGTGCAGGAAACTGTGAGTCATTCTCCTTCACTGTAATCTAAGTCAAGTCTGAGATGACATTTGTGTCGTTTTTTAATCTTAAGAAACGGCGGACGCTGCGGACTGCCAAGTGGATAGCTGGGGAATATCGGTGCGTATATATGTATACATACGTGCGGGACTGGACATCACTCTCGGAGAATTCAAACAACAATATTTAAAAGTAGGTTAATGCTCCTCTGACATCAGGGCTTGAATATTCTCATGCGTAGCCTAGCAACCGTGATTATTGCTTTGTACAATCATTGGAGAAATATCTAGGAACGACCGATGTCTCTGGATATGTATTTTTTTTATTTTTCTCCTCTATGCAACCCAAACAAAATCTATAATCTGGTCTGGATGCTCCAGACTAATCTTCTGTAACTACAGTCCAGTTCCCACTCACACGATAAAACCCATATCTCCAGGCCACATCGAAATCCTGTTTGTTGCAAAAAACGTTATATATTTCCCCAAAGGGGCACAGATTAACTTTGTGCCTGGATTTACAGAATATGAAATATCATTAGCTTTGATCAGATTGACTCAGGCCAGATAGATCAGTGCAATCTAAACAAAACACAAACGAAAACTATAAAAAATTGTAAAATGATACGTTCAAAATACAGCAATGCCTGCTTCATATTCATTATTATTCCATCAACGGCCTTTGTAGTGTGATTCGTGCTCTGGCTTGAGTAGATATCTACATTGCAGAATAGTTTCTGTTTCTCGCATGTGGCCCGTGAGACCCAGGAAACAGGCTTTGTTGGCACTCTGTGACGCACACAGAACCGTAGGGGTTGGCTTAGCTCTGAAAACGGGTCAGCGTGCACCACAGATCATCAATCGCCGGTCCCACTGTCTCACGGCGCGGGAGAGCGACCAGCCGGCCACGTCCAATGGCATCCTTTTCTCTCCGGGTCTACCGGTATCATCAATCTGCGGCTACTGCTGAACATGTGGTCAAGGTCACAAATTGGACCAATGTGGCTCACCAATGTGGCTCATCAAATCCCTAAAAATCATTTCTGAGGTCCCAGAACGTGGTGGCTATTGTCTTCTGGTCACTCTAAGGGATGACTAATGAGACCGTGAACCATGAGATACCCACCCTAAAGAGTGTGTGTGTGTGTGTGTGTGTCCTACTAATGCACAGAACCGGTCTCGGAGGAAATGAATTCACGTCTTAATTAAAACGCCATGAGCATGAGAACACCAAATGCCCATTGCTTAGGGTGAAAGTATAGTGGCTGTAATGCGCGCCCTCCTGTAAACCTTCTTACCGCTATGAACCAATACCCGACTCCTGAGCACCATGTGGGAATTAAATGCACGTGTGAATGCTGTCTAACGTCCCAGAGGTGAAATCACAAACACATTTGCAGATAGCTTCACAACCGGGACACACACCCGGGACAGCAGACAAGGACAGAGCTCAGGTGTTAGAATTGCCCACAGCCGCCCACGGCCAAATGCAAACAGGCCATTATAAATTAAAAGAGAGCATGGAATGACAAGTCAGCCCTGAGGCATCCCGTTCCTAATCACACCGGACGTATCCCTTCACAAGCTTCCTCTCCAGACCCCCCTGATCCTGTAAAACAGGAGTGTACCCTCCCTGTTGGAGCTTGACTACACTGTCTGATTAATGTTAACCAATACCTAAGGCAGACTGCTGCTCTCATGTTTTGAAGCCATGTGTGCGTGTGTGGGGGGGGGGGCACACGGGGCCCCCTGTGAGTAGTGTTAGTCCCTCAGGGGGCCGGGGCACGAAACAGGCTGCCGCACACACCGTCGCAGCATGGGTCAGAACTACGCCCCTCCACGTCGACATCACAGACACACAGATACACACACACACACACACACACACACACAGAGACTAACAGACACACAGACTCACAGACACACAGACACACACAGACACACACAGATACACACACACACACAGAGACTAACAGACACACAGACACACAGACTCACACACAGACACACACACACACACACACACAGACACACACACACAGAGACTAACAGACACACAGACACACAGATACACACACACACACAGAGACTAACAGACACACACACACACAGAGACTAACAGACACACAGACACACAGACACACACACACACACACAGAGACTAACAGACACACAGATACACACACACACACACAGAGACTAACAGACACACAGACTCACAGACACACACAGACACACACAGACACACACAGACACACACACACACACAGAGACTAACAGACACACAGACTCACAGACACACACAGACACACACAGACACACACACACACACAGAGACTAACAGACACACACACACACAGAGACTAACAGACACACAGACACACAGATACACACACACACACACACACACAGAGACTAACAGACACACACACACACAGAGACTAACAGACACACAGACACACAGATACACACACACACACACACACACAGAGACTAACAGACACACAGACACACAGATACACACACACACACACACACACACACACACACACAGAGACTAACAGACACACACACACACAGAGACTAACAGACACACAGACTCACAGACACACACAGACACACACAGACACAGAGACTAACAGACACACAGACTCACAGACACACACAGACACACAAAGACACAGAGACTAACAGACACACAGACACACAGACTCACAGACACACACAGACACACACAGACACACACACACACACGTGAAGCACAGGGGAGCTAGTTGAACCCCCCCGGGGAACCCCAGGTACTACATGGGCTGGAAGGGGCGTTGTGCTACGAAGCAGGGAACCACCAGGGGCTGTTGACCGACAACCTGGGAGTGAACGGACGCTGTCTGCGGTTTATGACAATCCCTGTCTGCCCACGACGCCACACCGGCATTTATCCATCAATGGCTTTAGTGTTTCTGACGTGTGACCCGTCAGCGTGGTGGTTATAGCTCGCCAAGCATACAAACACAGGGAGGCGGGGAGATGACGAGGAGGAGAAAACAGGGAGGAGAAAACAAGGAGGAGGGAGGAGAAAACAGGGAGGAGGGAGGAGAAAACAGGGAGGAGGTAGGAGAAAACAGGGAGGAGGGAGGAGAAAACAGGGAGGAGGGAGGAGAAAACAGGGAGGAGGGAGGAGAAAACAGAGAGGAGGGAGGAGAAAACAGGGAGGAGGGAGGAGAAAACAGGGAGGAGAAAACAAGGAGGAGGGAGGAGAAAACAGAGAGGAGGGAGGAGAAAACAGGGAGGAGGTAGGAGAAAACAGGGAGGAGGGAGGAGAAAACAGGGAGGAGGGAGGAGAAAACAGGGAGGAGGGAGGAGAAAACAGAGAGGAGGGAGGAGAAAACAGGGAGGAGGGAGGAGAAAACAGGGAGGAGGGAGGAGAAAACAGGGAGGAGGGAGGAGAAAACAGAGAGGAGGGAGGAGAAAACAGGGAGGAGGGAGGAGAAAACAGGGAGGAGGGAGGAGAAAACAGAGAGGAGGGAGGAGAAAACAGGGAGGAGGGAGGAGAAAACAGGGAGGAGGGAGGTGACAGGGAGGAGGAAGGAGATGAAGAGGAGGGAGGAGAAAACAGGGAGGAGGGAGGAGAAAACAGGGAGGAGGGAGGAGAAAACAGAGAGGAGGGAGGAGAAAACAGGGAGGAGGGAGGAGAAAACAGGGAGGAGGGAGGAGAAAACAGGGAGGAGGGAGGAGAAAACAGGGAGGAGGGAGGAGAAAACAGGGAGGAGGGAGGAGAAAACAGGGAGGAGGGAGGTGACAGGGAGGAGGAAGGAGATGAAGAGGAGAGGGGGAGAAAACAGGGAGGAGGGAGGAGAAAACAGGGAGGAGATGGGGAGGAGAGGGGGAGAAAACAGAGAGGGAGAAGAGAGACGACAGGGAGGAGAGAGGAGGGAGGAAAGGAGAAGACAGGGAGGAGAGAGAAAAGAGGGGACAGGCAGGGAGGAGGAGACAGGGAGAAGAGGTGGAGAAAACAGAAATGGGTGTGGAGACTGAGACACAACAGGAGAATGTGGGCTCCAGCCAGTATCCCTCATACAGCCCTGTTCACTCTGCTCGCACATAAACAACTCATTGACAGGTTGACCGACAGCAATGGAGTAAAGACTACTTGGAATCGGTGAGGAATAAGTCATCTAATCACTTTTATTGTGCATGTAAACGGCATATGACAATTAAGCAGGTTTGAAAAAAAAACGTGTCTTGGTGTTTTTATTTTCCCCACATTCCACCGAGTAAACACATGTGAACAGAAAGGGTAGCCAGGCACCTGCAGAATCCCTGCAGAAACTTGGTGTTTCCATAGCAATTTCCCCAGTGAGCCGGCCTCGGCACGAGGGAGGGGTAATCCATCACCCAGCGATCCAGACAGAGGGGGAACGCGACGGCCTCTCCTAACGCCCGGACACGCCCCTCAGCCCTCACCGCTAGTGCCAGGAACGACTCGCATCAAACCGCACATCAATTACCGAGTCAAATGGTTCTGGAGCCACGGGTCTGGGCAGTAAGGGGCCGTGTCACCTCTGTGTGACTGATCTGGATGATGTCCCCCCCCGAACCCCGCCGGGACCGTTAAGGGAATGACAGGCGTTCCCCGGACAGATAAGGCCAATGCTAATTTTCCCACACGTTCAGCTGAGCCACGGGCTAGTGTCACGGTAGATCCAAGCCTGTCTTTCTTTATGTGAAGGTCGGTTAGGAACCAGAGACAGTATCGCACTGCTCAGCCAACTCTGTGCCTATTTCATCTTCTGATGGGGTTCTTTAAGTATCAACCCGGGTGCTCATGGGATAATAAAATATCCCACTGACAACCGATGAGCAAATCGTATAGAGATAAAATGCAATAACCGAGAAAGTATGAGGAACATGAGACACCGAGAAAGTACGAGAAAGTATGAAAGGAAGGCAACTTCGAAACGGAAGTTACTGAGAGAAACCAGAGCTTGGGTAAACACATGAACTACCACTCAAAAGGTTGAGGTCATTTACAAATGTCTTTCTACACGTCATTTATCATCAAATTGACGTTATTTTTATTTGGACCATGAACTCGATTTTCTTACGAAAACATGGACATTTCTAAGTGACCCGTAACTTTTGAGAGCTAGCGTACATTTTTTAATTGCGTAATTTAGGCCCCGTGGAGTCACCACAAACGCAGTCCAACCGCACAGACCCCCCAAAAGGTAGAGAACAGCACCCCCCTGGAGGGAGAGAACAGCACCCCCCCGGAGGGAGAGAACAGCAGCTTGTATCGCAGCCAATGTTTGCATCCAACATGGACGCCCATGTCCACAGAGGGACCCGTCACTGGTCTGTGGGAGTGATAGTAACGGCACACCTACCTTCACCTGCGTACTCTTCTGCTCCGCCAGACGGGACAGGAGATCAGGGAAAGAGAGGGAGAAATAGATTAGACAACGAATACGCACGAGATGAACATGTCATAGTTTCAAATGTACTGGATGTCCCATTGATACAAATCAACAACAGAGAGAGAGAGAGAGAGATAAAGAGAGAGAGAGAGAGGGAGAAAGTGAGAGAGAGATAAAGAGAGAGAGAGAGAGAGAGAGAGAGGGGAGAGAGGGAGGACTAGAATGAGCAATGGATATAATGTGGTGCAGGGGGAAATAGAGATGGACAGAGAGGGGGAGAGGGAGAATGAGAGGGAGAGAGAGAGAGAGAGAGAGAGAGAGAGAGAGAGATAAAGAGAGAGAGAGAGAGAGAGAGTGAGGGAGAGAGAGGGAGTGGGAGAAAGAGAGAGAGAGATAAAGAGGGAGAAAGAGAGAGAGAGAGAGAGAGAGAGAGAGGGAGTGGGAGAAAGAGAGAGAGAGATAAAGAGAGAGAGAGAGAGTGAGGGAGAGAGAGGGAGTGGGAGAAAGAGAGAGAGAGATAAAGAGGGAGAAAGAGAGAGAGTGAGGGAGAGAGAGGGAGTGGGAGAAAGAGTTAGAGAGAGGGAGAGGGAGAATGAGAGGGAGAGAGAGAGATAAAGAGGGAGAAAGAGAGAGAGAGAGAGAGAGAGAGAGGGAGTGGGAGAAAGAGTTAGAGAGAGGGAGAGGGAGAATGAGAGGGAGAGAGAGAGATAAAGAGGGAGAAAGAGAGAGAGTGAGGGAGAGAGAGGGAGTGGGAGAAAGAGTTAGAGAGAGGGAGAGGGAGAATGAGAGGGAGAGAGAGAGATAAAGAGGGAGAAAGAGAGAGAGAGAGAGAGAGAGAGGGAGTGGGAGAAAGAGTTAGAGAGAGGGAGAGGGAGAGAGAGAAAGAAAAACAGGAGTGCAACAATTATCTACGATTCCTAATATTTGACTTAATTCCAATGTGATCCATCAATCCTAATCTGATGCACAGCAAATGGAAGTAACAGAGGATTGCTACGGATGTTACAGGAAGCTTGGCTTGAGTGACAGCACATCCCATCCAATAGCATGCGCACGCCATTACGCGAGCGGCGAATCCCGATCGAGCAACCTCCCACACAAACGGAGGCACATGTCTTCACACCCTCATAACCCAGAGAGAGAGTTAAAGATGTCTAGCGCAGTTGTAAACCTCATCACCCCGGGCTACCACAGACTAGATTCTATAAAGTCAAATCGGGGTGTGAGATGAAACATATATAAATCGGCTCCTCGAGGAACGTCACTTATGCGTTATCGCAGACCCACCAAAAAGAACAAAGCGTCTCAGGATCTATATCCGTCTGTTTCCAACACTAAACACGGTTCAATTGTGTGTGACTCAGGGTGCTTCCTGATTAAAAATCGGTTTTCCTGAACACATCGTGAGAGGAATAGTGAGGCCTTTAATTTGACTGGTTTTCCTGAACACATCGTGTGAGGAATAGTGAGGCCTTTAATTTGACTGGTTTTCCTGAACACATCGTGTGAGGAATAGTGAGGCCTTTAATTTGACTGGTTATCCTGAACACATCGTGTGAGGAATAGTGAGGCCTTTAATTTGACTGGTTTTCCTGAACACATCGTGTGAGGAATAGTGAGGCCTTTAATTTGACTGGTTTTCCTGAACACATCGTGTGAGGAACAGTGAGGCCTTTAATTTGACTGGTTTTCCTGAACACATCGTGTGAGGAATAGTGAGGCCTTTAATTTGACTGGTTATCCTGAACACATCGTGTGAGGAATAGTGAGGCCTTTAATTTGACTGGTTTTCCTGAACACATCGTGTGAGGAATAGTGAGGCCTTTAATTTGACTGGTTATCCTGAACACATCGTGTGAGGAATAGTGAGGCCTTTAATTTGACTGGTTTTCCTGAACACATCGTGTGAGGTCACTTAGAACGTCCTTGTTTCCCACCGAAATGGACAAAAACAATGATTTTCTTCGGAAAAACGAGGACATTTCAAGTGTTCCCCAACTTGCGAACGGTAGTGTAAATTTGTGCTCTACGTACCGAGCCGAAAAAGAGCCTGTCCGAACGGTCGCTCTCAGTGTCAGGGCGCCATGACAGCTGGACTCAACAGTGATGGCAAAACAAGGCCTCCTGCTGTTTGTGTCATTCCACTACACAGTGCACGTTCCTCAAAAGGCTTTCCTTACTGACTGAAAAATCCTATTGTTTTAAAAAATGTACCTCAGTTAGTAGACCCCTTTTTCAGAGATACCCCTCCCCCACGCCGGGGGGTAGAAAATGGTAAATGCTGCGCTGTTATATAGCGCTTTTATCCTGCCTCACATTCACCCATTCATTCACTCATTCATCCACTGACGACCGCGTCTACCATGCAAGGCGACTGCAGGCTCGCCAGGAGCAGCTGGGGTTAGGTGTCTTGCTCATGGACACCTCGACAATATCCCAGGAGGACTGCCATTTTAAGCAACATAGGCCCATACGCAGAATAATAATTAACGGATCGAGTGTCTGTATTTTTTTCGACCATATAAAAGCTGCGTTGATCAGTTCTATGGTTCAGTACAAACACAGTAGAGAGTTTAATGTGTTAATCTGCGCAGACACGTTTCTCTCAGAGTTCATCCTTCGGTGTGTCGTACGGTGTTCTGCTGTATGATTCATGTTTCAGAACAAATGTCTACTACTTCGCTCCCATAAAAGTTATTCCATTGTTGTCATCACACAGAGCGAAACACAAAGAGCCTGGGTGGGCTGGCGACGTCTGCTTTAACAGGCGATCGATGCCGCGCGCTTGAAGCCCAGCTGACACCCTAACATCCTCACACACCTTCATTGCTTTTCCCTATTGATCCTCGGATCAGAACACCCACAATGCCTCAGCAATAGGCCGGTCTCTAAGAGCTGCTGCTGTAAGTAAAACAGGAAGTCAAGAGAGCGGACAAATCCGGACACGGCGAGCCAGGCGAGAGTGAGGCACGGTTCTACAGCGGAGATTATGCCGAGCTGTAAGCTAGGGGGGACCTTGTTTGCCAAAGGAAATGATTGCTCTGATCCCGGGCCATGGTTCTGTCCCTGCCACTTCATCCCTAAGTCTTTCCTGTCATCGCTGTGCTTTGGACGGTGTTCAGCCTGGACCGGAGACTATCTTTTAGAGACACTGCTTGTGCCAGTCTCAGAGTCCCTGTTCAAAGCCGGCAGAGCATGAAAGAGACGCATCCCTTTTTTCTCCAAACCGTCGATTCATCTCTCAAGTAATTATGAGGCCCGTGTAAAAATGTTCCTCAGAGATGGTTCGTGTGGACTGTGTCCCCTTGTCCGAAAGACGGAGCAGCAAACCTCAGTAGGCTTTACCCTTTCAAACGGACAATTCAAACTTTAGCTTGGGGAATGACGGGTGATACGAGTGAGAATTAAAGTCGATTGAAGATAACGAGTTGTCGTACAGGAGCTTTGATTTCAGGGCGCTGGGTTCCCACCGCGGAGAACAGTCAGAGATGAATGAAAAGTGAAGCTGAACTAGTCTGCTACGCCAGATCCAGAACCCAATTATGAGTGAGCACATAGCCGTCAGGGATTGGGCGATCCATAGGGATGTGTCCCTGTAAACAAACACGACTGCGTTCGGGTTGGAGACCGCGTGGATATCGTGCTGTTCTCGCTTTGCTTTACCTACAACACCAGAGCTTGAGTCTCCCCGGAGTGGCGCAGAAGCACCGCCACAAGAGACCCGCCTTCCACCAAAACATTAGCATCATTAATTGACTGAAATGCTGCGTTTACATCCTCTTGTATAAACACGAGGTAGCGCTATTGGAAGCGGAGTAGACAAGATATTCTGGATTAAACTGGCAATGACAAAATGTCTGAGTTGCACTAATGGAGAATGTGGAATAGAGCAGAAAAACCTTTATCTCTCCGCGTTTATCCCGTTTATAATATAGATTTGTTCAGGTAGTTTCTACCTAACCAACCTTCAAATAACATTGTACGGTATGTTCCATTAGATAAAGGAGAGACACTTACTCAAGGCATTCTGCTCCGCTGGGATCCTCTTCCCAGGGCTTAAAGAAGAAAATTGATTCCATTTGCAGATGTCAAAAGCCTTGATCCTGCAGCTATATGTAAGGGCTGAGACAAGCATCCTTTTTGATATCCAAAAATCTAGCGTGAGAAGAGCAGTGCCATGAGAGTCAAAATGCACCCTGTGTGTCTAAAATGAATATGCAACCACAGGTGACATTGGGAGGGAGTGGCTATACATTTGGTGGGAGGGGCTATATGTTTGGAGGGAGTGGCTATATGTTTGGTGGTGGTGGTTATCTGTTTTGTGGGTGTGGTTATATGTGTGGTGGGAGTGGCTATATATTTGGTGGGAGTGGCTATGTGTTAGTAGGAGTGGCTATATGTTTGATGGGAGGGGTTATATGTTTGGAGGGAGTGGCTATATATTTGGTGGTAGTGGTTATCTGTTTTGTGGGTGTGGTCATATGTGTGGTGGGAGTGGCTATAGGTGTCACACTCCCCTTGGCTCATCTGACCTCAGTCCGAGGATTGGCAGCGACACTGGAAGGAAACTGTTGTTGAGTAACTAGCTCGTTGTGCCAGCAGTTGAGTAACTGGCAGACACAATGTGCCGGGCTCACATTGTGCCAGTGGTTGAGCAACTGGCAGACACAATGTGCCATGCTCACGTTGTGCCAGCTGACAGTTCTCGTGTCTCGTCGCCCTTGGAACATGCTTTTAACATGAACAACACATCCTGTCATTTCAAAACGCTCCATCAGCTATGGATGAATAAAATAGTGACAAAGCTCACAGTCACTGCTTTAAACTGAAAAAAACATTTGATTTTAAATTGAAATGACAAGCCAAAAACTCTGTCCCTGTCCAAATATTTCTGGATTTTACTGTGCTAGGTGGGACTTTACCATGGTAAACATCTGTCTAGGTAGACTTTCCCATGCTAAACATCTGTCTAGGTAGACACCCATGCTAGACATCGGTCTAGATAGACTTTTTCTTGCTAGACATCTGTCTAGGTAGACTTTCCCATTCTAGACATCTGTCTAGGTTGACTTTCCCATTCTAGACATCTGTCTAGGTTGACTTTCCCATGCTAGACATCTGTCTAGGTTGACTTTCCCATGCTAGACATCTGTCTAGGTAGACTTTCCCATGCTAGACATTTGTCTAGGTAGACTTTCCCATGCTAGACATCTGTCTTTGTAGACTTTCCCATTGTAGACATCTGTCTAGGTAGACTTTCCCGTGCTAGACATCTGTCTAGGTAGACTTTCCCATGCTAGACATCTGTCTAAGTACACTTTCCTCAATAAAGTTGACATGAGCAAAGTGACAAAAGAGGCAACAGAAAACCAAGCGATGGTAACCGAGGTAGGCCCCTTGTGTCACTTCCAGTTACAACACTTCCAATACTAAACCACATCACAATCTTTAAAGATGAATTCTGGCCAACAGTGAGTAAGAGAAAACTTACAAACACACAAACACACACACACACACACACACACACACACACACACACGCATACACCAACACACACACAAGCACACACACAAACACCAACACCAACACACTGGCATGCTCTAAACTTAAAATGCAAAAACATCTGTAAAAAAAGTTTATTATATACGTATACATATATATATGTATCTGTTCGTCTAAAACAAATATATTTTGATATAAACAGTATGTAGTGATAGATGGTCTCTCTGAGTGGCATGTAGACGTTTTCTGGCCCTTGACTCACTTCAATGACCTTGACTTATCCGGTATCAACATCACTCCATCAATCTCCTAAATCTCCTACAACTCCCATATTACCAGAATGGTTCATTTAGCTTTAAGCAACCTTATCCCTCACCCAAGCTTAAGTCACCGGTGAAGAAAGCAGGAATACGGGTCTGAAATAGAAAGAAAATGAAATGCCTGATGTGCGGGAGAGCAGGTGGAGACAGCCGGGGAGGACAGAGAGAATGCTTGTCTACAAAACGCTACGTTCTCCCGGAACATATCGAAGAAGACTCACAACGCTAGGTGACTCTGTTGTGTAAACTTGCGGATATCGATAGCTTGGGACGCCGCCGTGCGAGGAAGCGTGCGTCGCATTTTCAAGAGAGTCCCACTGGAGTTTTCACAAAATGGGAATACGCGTCTCAGATCTGTATCAAGCTTCTGCGAACGCGTATCACTCCATTTTTCCCCCGCGATTGACGGCCACAAACCGGTCTCAAGCATGCCGGTGTAAATTCCAACTCTTTAGAAATATTCATGCAAACCGAGGACACACACACGCTTTTTATTTGCGCTCTCATAAAGTTATCAAAAAGCCGACGACGGTTTAATCAGCGTCAAAATATAAGAAAGAGAGGGATGATTAAACAAACAGGCAAAGTGGGAGGGAGAGAGAGGGAGATGAGGGAACGATGGAGGGAATATGTCAAGAATGATAGAGCGAGAGAAACTAAATTGTAGAATCAGGGAGAGGGGGAGAAGGAGGAAGAACAATGTTTAAACAAAAGACAGGTCCAGAGGATTCGGTTGGAGGACTGACTCATAGGTCAATTTAAGGGGTCAAGGAGAGGTGAGACAGAGTTAATAACTTGGTAAATGACTAGAGGAGGACCTCATCCCCTGGTGTCACAGCAAGTTAGGAGGAAGAGTGAAGACAACGCTTAACCCATAACCAGACACACCCTGTGCACACACATCCTGTGCACATGCACACACACGCACACGACATGTTTCCACCATGGGAAATTTCCCGCGCTTATTAAAGACATTTCTGACTGCTGGAAATTGCTATTGAAGGCCTCGTCTATTTTTATCATTCTGTAATAGGTTTAATGGTGTGAGGATGACTTGGTGTCAGGTAGTTGTATGGATATGAAATGTTAACGTCTTAAGGTAGGAGAAATTAAAATGCCGTAATGGCAAGTCAGACATGACTGATTCTAAAAGGTTTCCCAATTAGACGTACACAAGTGAATTTATTTGACTACAGGGTGAAAGGGGGAAAGAGAATGTATAAAAAGAAGACCCTGAACCACATCAGGGCCAGAATACAGGTTTCTATACTACACTTTCTGAAGTCTAATGTCATAGATACAAGAATATACATGTTTTGGAAGTCTTTTTTGTGTATGGAAGACGATAACTTGTCAAAAATCTTTTAGGAGGTAGATCCAGGAATGGTTGTTGTAATTTTATCTGATTCTCGTACAGTTCCTGGACCAAAAAGAGAACAGTGCACCACTCCTTTTTAGGTATGTACGTGTCAATATGGGTACCGTTTTGGCCAATCGGTGTTTCTCCCATGTGTTCAATGTTAGTTAATTTTCCCAGCACCCCTTGCTGAATACATCACTGATAAGTGTTCTTGGGACATGTTGACATACAGAGTTTGGGGTGGAGGTTGAAGGTTCACGTGACACCCCCCGGGGGGTAGATAGTGTGGTATGTAGAAGGTGTGGATAGTGTGGTATGTAGAAGGTGTGGATGGTGTGGTTTGTAGAAGGTGTGGATAGTGTGGTATGTAGAAGGTGTGGATGGTGTGGTATGTAGAAGGTGTGGATGGTGTGGTATGTAGAAGGTGTGGATAGTGTGGTATGTAGAAGGTGTGGATAGTGTGGTATGTAGAAGGTGTGGATAATGTGGTATGTAGAAGGTGTGGATGGTGTGGAATGTAGAAGGTGTGGATAGTGTGGTATGTAGAAGGTGTGGATGGTGTGGTATGTAGAAGGTGTGGATAGTGTGGTATGTAGAAGGTGTGGATGGTGTGGTATGTAGAATGTGTGGATAGTGTGGTATGTAGAAGGTGTGGATAGTGTGGTATGTAGAATGTGTGGATAGTGTGGTATGTAGAAGGTGTGGATAGTGTGGTATGTAGAAGGTGTGGATAGTGTGGTATGTAGAAGGTGTGGATAGTGTGGTATGTAGAAGGTGTGGATAGTGTGGTATGTAGAAGGTGTGGATGGTGTGGTATGTAGAAGGTGTGGATAGTGTGGTATGTAGAAGGTGTGGATAGTGTGGTATGTAGAAGGTGTGGATAGTGTGGTATGTAGAATGTGTGGATAGTGTGGTATGTAGAAGGTGTGGATGGTGTGGTATGTAGAAGGTGTGGCTAGTGTGGTATGTAGGTGTGGATAGTGTGGTATGAAGAAGGTGTGGATAGTGTGGTACGTAGAAGGTGTGGATGGTGTGGTATGTAGAAGGTGTGGATAGTGTGGTATGTAGGTGTGGATAGTGTGGTATGTAGGTGTGGATAGTGTGGTATGTAGAAGGTGTGGATAGTGTGGTATGTAGAAGGTGTGGATATGGTGGTATGTAGAAGGTGTGGATGGTGTGGTATGTAGAAGGTGTGGATGGTGTGGTATGTAGAAGGTGTGGATGGTGTGGTATGGAGAAGGTGTGGATAGTGTGGTATGTAGAAGGGGTGGATAGTGTGGTATGTAGAAGGTGTGGATAGTGTGGTATTTAGAAGGTGTGGATAGTGTGGTATGAAGAAGGTGTGGATAGTGTGGTATGTAGAAGGTGTGCTGGGTAATCTGTGGACATCAGAGGGTTAGAAAACCTCTGGTTTAGGCATGTAGTTATATTGGCTTTTTCAACTGTGCTCATTGTTCAATAGAAATAAGTTTATTTCAACATCATTTTCAGTTCTCACTCATGTGTCACCGTGAATCCACCATGAACAAGCTTGATGACGGTCGTTCCATAAAAAAACAAATCCATTTTAGACAGCACTGTCATTTTCCCACCTCTATCAAACGTTTGAATAGCAGAGAAACCGAAGGCTTCACAATAAATTGACTTCAAATTCGAGACAGAATAATGTCTTCGTGGTACATTGTTCGAGAAAAAGTTGTCCTCCGTGACAGCGTAAAGATGATCAGTGGCAACGTGCTGTGGTCGGACTTCTCCAAAACGTCTGCTTGCTTTGAGGGGATGTCACTCGCTGTCACATCGGCAGGTGACACAGATACATGCTGTCAACCACAGCAGGCGATGACGAGCACGACCGCTAATCCTTCCCTGAAGAGCCACGGTCCTGTGAGGAATTGTGCGAACAAATACAACACTCCAGCAGCTTCGAGACAACGACAAATGCAAATCAGAGGACTTCGCCTTCTGAGTGAAAGTAATTTCGGTAAGGCCCGTATGACTGTCCTTAGTTCTGCTTCAAATGACAGAGATGATTCCTTTATATGAAGATGTTGTCTGAATATTGAGAGCCAGGGCGAATTACGTCTACTGTCTGGTTATTGCTCGGCCTTCGTACCACAAGTAAATCTGACTCATAGTCCGCCAAAGACTGACAAATGAAAAACTCTAAAATAACTGTGATTGGATTAAAGAACGATATAAGGACAATTGCTGAGGATAATTTACAAGGGCATAGCGTGTTGATTAGAGACGGTGAGTACTGAGCTTCGTGAAATATCCCATTTTCATCAAGTCCACCCGTCAACTATCATGACCGGCGAATTGGATTCCGCGTAGCGTGTAAAATGTAAATGAGAAGCTCCTATCATAAACTACAGGCACAAACGACAGCTAGCCTACGGTGCACTGAGGTGGAATTTAAATACGGATACCACGCGGCAGTTTATGCTGACGCGAACAAAGGCGCGGGGAAGAAACCCAAACAAAATGCCAACGATGAGAAGTAAGAAAAGTTCCCTGTTTGACTTTCATATCAGTCACTTGTTAGGTCCGTGAAACTCATTTTCTGGTAATTAGAGAATGAGAAGGTCTAATTGTGCGCGTTCATCAGCCTCGTGTGGAGCGACAGCACAGAAGTCAGTCACAGTTAAATAACTCGACACTTGTGTTATGTGTTCACTACCGTGTCATGGCGCTAGTCTGAAATCCC
Organism: Dallia pectoralis; assembly: GCA_029465975.1. Lineage (NCBI taxonomy): Eukaryota > Metazoa > Chordata > Actinopteri > Esociformes > Umbridae > Dallia > Dallia pectoralis. Next base: position 13,879,487 of record CM055735.1, on the reverse strand, counting down.
GCCCTAAATATAAACCTGAACGTTGGAGATAAAGATGGTGACCGAAGCAGATCGGTCATTGGTCAGGGAGCTGTCTTCCAATATTATTCAATATATTAGCAGCGCCTCCTATATTAGCAGCGCCTCCTATATTAGCAGCGCTTCCTATATTAGCAGCGCCTCCTATATTAGCAGCGCCTCCTATATTAGCAGCGCCTCCTATATTAGCAGCGCCTCCTATATTAGCAGCACCTCCGATATTAGCAGCACCTCCGATATTAGCAGCACCTCCGATATTAGCAGCACCTCCGATATTAGCAGCACCTCCGATATTAGCAGCACCTCCGATATTAGCAGCGCCTCCGATATTAGCAGCGCCTCCAATATTAGCAGCGCCTCCTATATTAGCAGCACCTTTTATGTTAGCAGCACTTTCTATATTAGCAGCACCTCCTCTAATAGCAGCGCCTCCTATAATAGCAGCGCCTCCTATAATAGCAGCGCCTCCTATAATAGCAGCGCCTCCAATATTAGCAACGCCTTCTATATTAGCAGCACCTTCTATATTAGGAGCGCCTTCTATATTAGCAGTGCCTTCTATATTAGCAGCACCTTCTATATTAGGAGCGCTTTCTATATTAGCAGTGCCTTCTATATTAGCAGCACCTTCTATATTAGCAGTGCCTTCTATATTAGCAGTGCCTTCTATATTAGGAGCGTTTTCTATATTAGCAGTGCCTTCTATATTAGCAGTGCCTTCTATATTAGGAGCGCTTTCTATATTAGCAGTGCCTTCTATATTAGCAGTGCCTTCTATATTAGCAGTGCCTTCTATATTAGGAACGCTTTCTATATTAGCAGTGCCTTCTATATTAGCAGTGCCTTCTATATTAGGAGCGCTTTCTATATTAGCAGTGCCTTCTATATTAGCAGTGCCTTCTATATTAGCAGTGCCTTCTATATTAGCAGTGCCTTCTATATTAGGAGCGCTTTCTATATTAGCAGTGCCTTCTATATTAGCAGTGCCTTCTATATTAGCAGTGCTTCCTATATATGCAGCACTTCCTATATTAGCAGAGCATCCTATACAAGCCAAATATCCAGTACAAATAATATATTTGTTATTTTGTACAATTGTACACATCGTTTTTTTGGTGGTTAACAATTAGTGGATAAGACAAAGTTAAATGTTTGTGTAGTATTTTTGAATTTTATTTTTATTTAACCTTTATTTAACCAGGTAGGCCGATTGAGAATAAATTATCATTTGCAACGGCAACCTGGGAAGAAGCTGGGGATTGAACCCAGAACATCTTACATACAAAGCTCGCACTCTTTCAGTGAGATACACAAACTAAATGGAAACTGAGGATTTAATAACAAACAGAAAATATGTAAAATATCTGCTTTGATAATATACCTATAATATTAATACAATTATTTTTTATTTGAATTCAGCCTGCTGGTCATTAAAGTGTAAGGGTACGGTAGCAAATGACCTTGGACTTACCTCTGATTGGTCACTGTTTAATGACACTGTAGCACCCTCAAGCAGAGCAGTTCAAAGGTCATGCCGAATGCCCACAGTGGGAAAGGCACAATAAAGTCTGGACCAGGCAGGGTCAGATTCAGCTCCATTCTTGTATCAGTCTAGATCTTTCTACGGCAACACAATTGAACTCCGGTTCAGTCGAGACAAATCACGTCTGTTCTTTGTCCTGTTCTAATCAGGCACATTATGTGCTTCAGAGTGGAGTGCTGAGCTCGCCACACAGTGCAAATGTTTAAGAGACCGACGCGTTTTACACCTAGACTGTGCCGGCGTGCGTGGTGCTACGGCGTGCTAAGTTTTTTTGCGCCATCAGAGACGGGGGTAGCATTTTCTAAACACGATGCAAACAAAGAGGCGTCGACGTTCTACTTGTATTATTATTTAATGGAAACAAAGTGCAGAAGGCCTGCCACCGAATGACCTGTTGGAATGAATGTACATTAATGACCTGGGGGTGTTTTATGTACATGTCTGATGGAATCTCCAGGATGTTTGGAAGGTCAAAGAGAGATAACGTCTAGGAGGAGAGAAGGGGCGAGGA
>CM055735.1:13839527-13876915 GCA_029465975.1 Dallia pectoralis | reverse complement strand
GTCTGTCTGCTTGTGTGTATCTACGTGTGTGTGTTGTATGATTACGTGTAAGGTTATGCATGTGACTGCTTGTATGCACGTGCATCTTTTTTGCGTCATATCAGGGATTATAAGGTTAAAACAAATCTAAAGGTTTGCCTCCTGATGCAGTGTTTGAGTGCCTCCAACCATCCAACCGTCAAAGATAGCCGCAGCTGCCGAACTAACTGGTGATCGCTAGCGTATGAGTGGTTTGCCTGCTACACCAGACGGAACAGTTTGCATCGACACAAGCCAGGGATATCCAGCGTCTGTGAGCTCGTGGACGATCTCAACACCCGGTGCCAACATGACGCAGCCCTGACCCAGAAGGCGCTGGAATAACAGGTTTATCAGCAGCGATTACTCTTGTAGAGAGAGCGTGTGTGGATGTGCAGAATGCCGTCACCTTGTGGTCTTAAAGCTTTTTCAGACCCCATTCTCTCCGGGCCGGTTAGCCACAAGGCAAATGAGGCTCCCCATGGCTCCATCCTTGTGTTCTCCTCAGAGCCGCCACATCAGCCCTCCTCTCTCGTCCAGGAGACGAAGGAGACAAACTGTCCGGAGCAGATGGCGTCCGAGCAATGCCGGAGCCGGTGAGTTGCTGTGTCTTCGCATTGAAGGCGAGGGGCATGAAGATTAAATATCTACACAGACGCCAGAGGCAGCCGAAGTAGCAGGCCGGGGTTCAAAGGCTGAATAAAGTGATACAGAGTACAGTTCTTGTATCATATGTTATATTTCAAGACTATATTTCATTTTGAAGGTCAAACGATGCAGATTTTGTTTGTCGATCAACACCGTCATATGTGACTGCTGAGTGGATTCTCCCAGAGGTCAAAGGTCACTGTTTTAAACCCTTATTGAACGCGCTTCGGCGTTAGCGCAATCAGGCTCAACATTTTGTTGTCGTTTTCAGGCGACAGCTTTGACTGGTGATTTTGGCTTCTGAAACGGCTTTTCAGCCCAGCAACATTGATTCACTTATTATTCTGTCAGAGTCTGGCTTCCTCAAGCCATTTTGTTGGAGGTGGACATGAAGTGGGTCGGGATATTTGTGTTCAATCACCGGCTGAACCCAGGGGCAGTTAACTGGGATTGCTTAAGGACAAAGCGACCGACAGATTCATGTGAAAGAAAATAAAACAAATGTCAAACTAGAGACTTCTCATCACATAGAAATGTAGTTGTTTTTGACAGGTTTTTCGATATGGCTGAATGCTTTGCTTAGCTGTCAGTTTAAAACACATAATTAGTGAAGTGCTGTTAAAGGTCAACCCCTCCTCCCGCCATGGTTAAATCAGGTTGAATCTTCTGGCAGCATTACGGTTCCCTCCATCAATCCTTCCCGCTGTGGTCCTCGAAGAAACACGTCAGCGCTCATGAACCGTTTGGTTTCACCAAATAAAATGACTACTACTACGAGGAAGGACACGGAGCAAGAGGAAGAGGAATAGAGGGCGGTAGACGAAAAGGAAAGAGGAGAGGGAGTCAAGTCAGTGAGATGGGAGGGCAGAACCTGACCTCTAACCTCTGGTTGGAATATTTCCCTCTGTCTCTAGTGATGCATCCAGATCCAAAGGAGATTAGAGAGGCTGACACACACACACACACACACACACACACACGTTCTGATTGTCACACACTCCTGCTGACAAGGGCCGGCAATGATATGGTCCACGCTGCCTTCCCAGCATGTCAGGCTGTTTCCATTTCCAGACAAACACCACCACAAACCATTTCTCTAGTGGCCGAGGGCCTCTGGCCCTGATGTGGTGATTACATCGGCCGACGACCGCCCACCAACCTAAAGGCACATCCTTCTCCCCGCACCTCGTCAACTTCTATGTCCCCAAACACTGTGGACACATCTCCAGATCCGGTGTGTAGAGCAGATCAGAGCAGCCATCTTGGATGTGTGTAGAAAGTGGTCTGTGTGCACGCAAGTGGTTTGACCTGGCAGCTGGTGCCGGTCAAATACAGGTCGAACCGTATCGGATTACCACAAGTGCAGGGATTGTGCCTGTCTGTCTGTTGGACTTTCTCTGCACAGGTCAATATAATGAAGGATTTGTTTCTTTGATCTGCAACTTGTGCGCACGATTTACTCAAGTGTTCATAATTCAATAAAAATCATCGTCCAAGTCTTTTTACGACGTCACAGCTTATGGTTTATCAGATTATTCAGTTTTGTACAGCAGTATTAATATATCTCTTGCGATGATTTCTTATAGGCTTTATTCTTTATTCTCCACAAAATTGGTCGTTTGAATAGAGCTTTTGCGTATCATCTTAAAATCCATCTTCGGTGACAAGATAGAGAACGTGCCGGAATAAAGACGGGGGCACTGGTCAACAGTAGAAATTCAACATGCTTTAAAATGTTGGACGTTGAAAACGGGTCGGTTGAATTGTTTTTTACCGTAACTATTACATTTAGGTGTAAACAAATTTAAAGCTGGCAATTACAAACAACTGCAATACCTGAACAGACATGCCTGACAGGACATTGTATGAGCCAGTTGGTGCCCAGTGGGTAGTGACGGGTGCGACACAGGCAGAGCAGGCACTTATATCAGCAGTCAGGCTTCATTTCCATGTAATTGGCTGTCACAACCAGCTATATTAACACCACAGGTGGTCCCGTCTGGTACGGGCCCTAAATAAATAAAGAGCTAACGCAACATCGGCGGGTTCTGCCAGAGATCAATAGAGTCGTGACAAATAGCCGCTCACGCCGCGCTCAGATGATCGTTAGCAGGTCCGGCGTGTTCTTTGGGCGGACGCGGCGGGCTCCGTTTCTCTTCACGACCCGGATCGAGAGTTACGGCGCAACCGTGAATAAAATATGGAAGATGCTTTTACACGCGCCAGCGTACGCAAATCCGGACGTGGTTTTCCCTGTTCGCGCTGTGCATTCAACGGGGGTTTTAGGACACCCCGTGGTGAGGGTTTGGCAAACTTCCTGGTGTCCGTTACTTGGTGTCAATACATTGGTTAGATGGGCAGTGGGGGGGGTAGAGATAACCGGGCTCCTATTGTGAGTTCTACCTGCGGGTGCTTGATGGTATTGAAACACTGAGAGGATGGATGGATGTGGGTATGGAGGGTGCAGGGAGAGAGAGGGGGAAGAGAGGAGTGGGAGAGAGAGAGAGGAGGAGAGGGAGAGATATGGAGAGAGAGAGGGGGAGAGGGAGAGAGAGAGAGAGGAGGAGAGGGAGAGAGAGGGAGAGAGAGAGGGATCCCCACTCCCAACCTCTCCACCTCCTCTCCCCACTCCCAACCTCTCCACCTCCTCTCCCCACTCCCAACCTCTACACCTCCTCTATCCACTCCCAACCTCTCCACCTCCACCTCCCAACCTCTCCACCTCCACCTCCACTCCCAACCTCTCCACCTCCACCTCCTCTATCCACTCCCAACCTCTCCACCTCCACCTCCTCTATCCACTCCCAACCTCTTCACCTCCTCTCCCCACTCCCAACCTCTCCACCCCCACCTCCTCTATCCACTCCCAACCTCTCCACCTCCTCTCCCCACTCCCAACCTCTCCACCTCCTCTATCCACTCCCAACCTCTCCACCTCCTCTCCCCACTCCCAACCTCTCCACCTCCTCTCCCCACTCCCAACCTCTCCACCTCCTCTATCCACTCCCAACCTCTCCACCTCCACCTCCTCTATCCACTCCCAACCTCTCCACCTCCTCTCCCCACTCCCAACCTCTCCACCTCCTCTCCCCACTCCCAACCTCTCCACCCCCACCTCCTCTAACCTCCACCTCCTCCCAACCTCTCCACCTCCTCTCCCCCCACTCCCAACCTCTCCACCTCCCACCTCTCCCCACTCCCAACCTCTCCACCCCCACCTCCTCTATCCACTCCCAACCTCTCCACCTCCTCTCCCCACTCCCAACCTCTTCACCTCCTCTCCCCACTCCCAACCTCTCCACCCCCACCTCCACCCCCAACCTCCTCTATCCACTCCCCACCTCTCCACCTCCTCTCCCCACTCCCAACCTCTCCACCCCCACCTCCTCTATCCACTCCCAACCTCTCCACCTCCTCTCCCCACTCCCAACCTCTTCACCTCCTCTCCCCACTCCCAACCTCTCCACCCCCACCTCCTCTATCCACTCCCAACCTCTCCACCTCCTCTCCCCACTCCCAACCTCTCCACCTCCTCTCCCCACTCCCAACCTCTCCACCTCCTCTCCCCACTCCCAACCTCTCCACCCCCACCTCCTCTATCCACTCCCAACCTCTCCACCTCCTCTCCCCACTCCCAACCTCTCCACCTCCTCTATCCACTTTATTGTGATTATCTTCTACATTTCTAAAAAGGCAATACAATTTGCAAAAGAGAATGTGTATTTAATTTAAAATCACATAATTTGTATATGTTTATATTATTGTGCTTACTTTTGTGATGGACATAACTTAAAAGTAACATTATTTAGTAAGACAACTTTGGGAATGCGTGACTTTGCATATGGTTCCACGACGATTCCTCACCGTGCCCACGCCAGACAACACCCCGAAACGACCAAACACCCATTGGCCGATTATGTCCTATGAATAACTGCCAACGTTATTATGCAGGTTCTGTTAATCGGTGAAACCCTGTGAGAATCACTCCAGGAGTCTAGTGTATTGGAACTGAAGCAGAACTAAAGACAGCGCCCCTGAGAGGACACGGACTCATGTCGCTGTTACTACGAGACAGAGGACGGCACCGGCTCTCTCAACTTCTGCATCGTGTGTGTGTGTGTGTGTGTGAAGAAAGATAGGCCGAGAGGAAAAGAGCGAAGAGAGAAAGAAAGAGAGAAGTGGCGTAAGGAAGGAGGGAAGTGTGGGGGAAGGAGGGTTGCGGGGTGTGTGTGCGTGTGTGGGGGGGGGGCGTGTCAGTTCATTAACAGTCCTTACAAATTGTCAGGAGACTTTCACTGTTAGAATCGAGACTAATTAGGTTAAGGCGCTTTCAGCGAAAGCTCGGGAATCCATGGATATAAAATCACAGAGACTGATCAAGACTGCTGTTAGGTACCAAGAGACGAGCCGGTGGACGAGCCGGTGGAGAACGCAGATCGATGGTTGCCGTCTCCATAAATAGGTAGATTAACATGGCTGAGAGTGCGTTAATATGTGGGAACATCCCCACATGTATTATTCATACAGTGTGTAAGGTAAAAGCTGACATGAGTATGGTAGAAAACCAGTATACGCTTGAGCAATGCAGTTCTGAGGCTATTAATTTCTACCTTGAAATACATCTCAGCAACACTTTACAGGTTTAAAAATTAATCCGTGGCGGTTTAGAAATATTCACCAGATTGGCATCTTTTTTACGATTTGCTCAAGGTCTGTAAATGGACTTCCTGTGTGGTCGGAAAGGGACCTGATGTCTGAGTATGTAACTATCAGCACTGACACCAAGAGACACCAGACCGAGTATGTTACTATCAGCACTGACACAGAGACACCAGACTGAGTATGTTACTATCAGCACTGACACAGAGACACCAGACTGAGTATGTTACTATCAGCACTGACACACAGAGACACCAGACTGAGTATGTTAATATCAGCACTGACACAAAGAGACACCAGACCGAGTATGTTACTGTCAGCACTGACACAGAGACACCAGACTGAGTATGTTACTATCAGCACTGACACAGAGACACCAGACTGAGTATGTTACTATCAGCACTGACACAAAGAGACACCAGACCGAGTATGTTACTGTCAGCACTGACACAGAGACACCAGACTGAGTATGTTACTATCAGCACTGACACAAAGAGACACCAGACCGAGTATGTTACTATCAGCACTGACACAGAGACACCAGACTGAGTATGTTACTATCAGCACTGACACACAGAGACACCAGACTGAGTATGTTAATATCAGCACTGACACAGAGACACCAGACTGAGTATGTTAATATCAGCACTGACACAGAGACACCAGACTGAGTATGTAACTATTAGCACTGACACAGAGACACCAGACTGAGTATGTTACTATCAGCACTGACACAGAGAGACACCAGACTGAGTATGTTACTATCAGCACTGACACCAAGAGACACCAGACCGAGTATGTTACTATCAGCACTGACACAGAGAGACACCAGACTGAGTATGTAACTATCAGCACTGACACCAAGAGACACCAGACCGAGTATGTTACTATCAGTACTGACACAGAGACACCAGACTGAGTATGTTAATATCAGCACTGACACAGAGACACCAGACTGAGTATGTAACTATTAGCACTGACACAGAGACACCAGACTGAGTATGTTACTATCAGCACTGACACAGAGAGACACCAGACTGAGTATGTTACTATCAGCACTGACACAAGAGACACCAGACCGAGTATGTTACTATCAGCACTGACACAGAGAGACACCAGACCGAGTATGTAACTATCAGCACTGACACCAAGAGACACCAGACCGAGTATGTTACTATCAGTACTGACACAGAGACACCAGACTGAGTATGTTACTATCAGCACTGACACAGAGACACCAGACTGAGTATGTTACTATCAGCACTGACACAAAGAGACACCAGACCGAGTATGTTACTATCAGCACTGACACAGAGACACCAGACTGAGTATGTATGTTACTACACTGACACAGAGACACCAGACTGAGTATGTTACTATCAGCACTGACACAGAGACACCAGACACCAGACTGAGTATGTTACTATCAGCACTGACACAGAGAGAGACACCAGACACAGAGAGACACCAGACCGAGTATGTTACTATCAGCACTGACACAGAGACACCAGACTGAGTATGTTACTATCAGCACTGACACAGAGACACCAGACTGAGTATGTTACTATCAGCACTGACACAGAGACACCAGACTGAGTATGTTACTATCAGCACTGACACAGAGAGACACCAGACTGACACAGAGACACCAGACTGAGTATGTTACTATCAGCACTGACACAAAGAGACACCAGACTGCACTGTTACTACAGCACTGACACAGAGACACCAGACCGAGTATGTTACTATCAGCACTGACACAGAGACACCAGACAGAGTATGTTACTATCAGCACTGACACAGAGACACCAGACTGAGTATGTTACTATCAGCACTGACACAGAGACACCAGACAGAGTATGTTACAGACTGAGTATGTTACTATCAGCACTGACACAGAGACACCAGACTGTTACTATCAGTGACACAGAGACACCAGACTGAGTATGTTACTATCAGCACTGACACAGAGACACCAGACTGAGTATGTTACTATCAGCACTGACACACCAGAGACACCAGACACAGAGACACCAGACTGTATGTTACTATCAGCACTGACACAGAGAGACACCAGACTGAGTATGTTACTATCAGCACTGACATCAGCACTGACACAGAGACACCAGACTGAGTATGTTACTATCAGCACTGACACAGAGACACCAGACTGAGTATGTTACTATCAGCACTGACACAGAGAGACACCAGACCGAGTATGTTACTATCAGCACTGACACAGAGACACCAGACTGAGTATGTTACTATCAGCACTGACACAGAGACACCAGACTGAGTACTATCAGCACTGACACAGAGACACACAGACTGACTATCAGCACTGACACAGAGACACCAGACTGAGTATGTTACTATCAGCACTGACACAGAGACACCAGACTGAGTATGTTACTATCAGCACTGACACAGAGAGACACCAGACTGAGTATGTTACTATCAGCACTGACACAGAGACACCAGACTGAGTATGTTACAATCAGCACTGACACAAAGAGACACCAGACCGAGTATGTTAATATCAGCACTGACACAGAGACACCAGACAGAGTATGTTACTATCAGCACTGACACAGAGACACCAGACCGAGTATGTTACTATCAGCACTGACACAGAGACACCAGACAGAGTATGTTACTATCAGCACTGACACAGAGAGACACCAGACTGAGTATGTTACTATCAGCACTGACACAGAGACACCAGACCGAGTATGTTACTATCAGCACTGACACAGAGACACCAGACAGAGTATGTTACTATCAGCACTGACACAGAGACACCAGACTCTCCTCACTTCACGTTGTGTCTCCTCTCACTTCACATGCGTCTCCTCTCACTTCACGTTGTGTCTCCTCTCACTTCACGTTGTGTCTCCTCTCACTTCACGTTGTGTCTCCTCTCACTTCACGTTGTGTCTCCTCTCACTTCACGTTGTGTCTCTCCTCACTTCACGTTGTGTCTCTCCTCACTTCACGTTGTGTCTCTCCTCACTTCACGTTGTGTCTCTCCTCACTTCACGTTGTGTCTCCTCTCACTTCACGTTGTGTCTCCTCTCACTTCACGTTGTGTCTCCTCTCACTTCACGTTGTGTCTCCTCTCACTTCACGTTGTGTCTCCTCTCACTTCACATTGTGTCTCCTCTCACTTCACATTGTGTCTCCTCTCACTTCACGTTGTGTCTCCTCACTTCACGTTGTGTCTCCTCTCACTTCACGTTGTGTCTCCTCTCACTTCACATGCTTCTCCTCTCACTTCACATGCGTCTCCTCTCACTTCACATGCGTCTCCTCTCACTTCACGTTGTGTCTCCTCTCACTTCACGTTGTGTCTCCTCTCACTTCACATGCGTCTCCTCTCACTTCACGTTGTGTCTCTCCTCACTTCACGTTGTGTCTCCTCTCACTTCACGTTGTGTCTCCTCTCACTTTACGTTGTGTCTCTCCTCACTTCACGTTGTGTCTCTCCTCACTTCACGTTGTGTCTCCTCTCACTTCACGTTGTGTCTCTCCTCACTTCACGTTGTGTCTCTCCTCACTTCACATGCGTCTCCCCTCACTTCACGTTGTTTCTCTCCTCACTTCACGTTGTGTCTCCTCTCACTTCACATTGTATCTCCCCTCACTTCACGTTGTGTCTCCTCTCACTTCACATGCGTCTCCTCGCACTTCACGTTGTGTCTCCCCTCACTTCAAGTTATTGGCATTTAATGTGAATTGGGATAGACAATTGCAGAGATTGCGGAGAGGTAGATTGGGAATCACGTATCGCAGTGGCTGACTTACTCCACAAACGCACAGCAGAGATGTGTGCTTCTCTACTTGCTTGTGAGGCCACTGCTGTGGTTCTGAATGTCAAACCCAGTGACTGCTCACCTGGAAGGTAATGTGCAGAAAGCCTCGCATTGACTGTCACGCTCCACTGGTCTGAGCGAAGCAAACAAACTGTGCAGTTGAGACGGACCCACCTAACCTGACTTTTTAATCCATTAATGCTCGCTTTGTGCGTCCAGGAACAAGGGAAGATATCTGCATAAACATATTCAGACGGCGCCAACAAGAGGAGAGGAATTAAGGGATTAGGTGAATTAAGCAAGTCTCTTATCTGGAGATGTTGTGGCTGGATGCGCTTTGGGAATGTTACCAGTTTTTTAGCGAGGGGAAATAGAGGCATTAAAACAGGACTAGAATTACGGCTATAATAACATACTGTACCCTTTGAATCAGAAAAGAACAAAAAGCCCAGCACCAGGTAAGGCATCACCAGATTAAGGAGCACCAGAAAAATAATGGAATATAACTCCAGAGTCTGGGATCAAAGCACGGCAAGAGGCACGGAAAGGGATGAATCTCGTGGCCAGTTGGGATGAAATGTTCCCGTCTGTTTGAGGGTCTTGGGAATCCATCCGGGAACCAAGAAGGACATACCTTTGGCCGTCCGTTGGACCTGTGATTGCTCAGCCAATAAAAAGCCATGACCAGGGCCTTCAGTCCAGCAACGAGGAAAATGCATGAGCCGTGAAGAGATGGAGGAAAATGCAGAGCGAATGAGAGAGAGAGAGAGAGAGAGAGAGAGTAAAGAAAGTGAGAGAGTAAAGAACGAGAGAGACAGTAAGACAGGAAGAGGGGGAAACAGCAGTCACCAGCATTGCAGGGTTTTTCCATTTTCTTCGCCCCCTACCCCATCTCTGGAATGAATAGGATATCCGTCCTGGGCCGCATCATTCTCCCTCAGAGAATGGGTGAGACCGTCAACCGAGACAAGAGACAGCTCACCCCCCGTCGCCCCGTGTGGATGAAGGCCGAGGGTGGTGGAGAGGCATCGCTCATCCATTTAATTAAACTACTTGGGAGAGCAAGTGTCTCAACAGCGCCCCACCTAGGGCCTAACTGCAAAATAACAGAGATCTTGAAACTGTGGGACGATGGTGGCGAAGAGGGCGTGGAGATTCTCACCGAAGTCTTAAGTGGTCGAGGCGATGCTACGTCGAGGCTAACCACAGCACACTGCTACTTCGCGAACGCAAAGAAGATGACCCCTGAAAATGCAGAATCAACCAAACCGGACAGAAACTCTGCTGCGCCCAGAGCACAGAGACCTGAACTGTACCCCAGATGTGGGCACCCTGGTGCGGAGGGACTGGGATTTAACCTCCACACTGTAACGTGACTACAGCTCATCGTCCCATGGCAGTCTGACCCTCTTAATCACAACCCATAAGGAAAGTGACCACAGTTGCAAAAGTGTCCGAAAAAAAGACCCCCCCCCCCGAAGCCGGGCCACAACGTCAGAGAGAATCAGCGCTCATTAGCGACCCATTATTTATGTACACAGGACAATTTAATTGCAAGGTCATCAATCACTGGACAGGGGTCTCCGGGCGACGCCGGCAGGGGTTAAGGCAAACGATCGCTGTGATGTATGAGTCTCCTCCACGTCCTTAACCATGTTTCCATGGAGACCACCTCCTCGCCTCAGCCCCCGCCACATCGGAACGCAAAAGTGAAGATGTTCCTGGAATTATGGACAATTAGGCTAGTCTTTCCACTTTGAGTGTCACGTTTCAAGTATAGTTGTGGTGAATTTGAGAGAAACGGAGACTGGTGTGCATCCGCCCTAGGTACTCAAGGGAAACAGAACGTATAGTGTAAAGATCGAACAAGTAAACGTTACTTGGCTTGCCTTTGAATTAGAAGCCATCTTTTAAAAATCACAACAAAATGTCAAAGATTAAGTAGCCGTTTCTTCTGTCTGGATTCTGCCTAGCTGCTAAACCCATAACTGTTGGTTGTGGTCAAAGGACCAGAGGATCTCACGCAAGAAAAAATGACTCTAAATGAGCTGTGAATGGGTGTTTCCTGTGTTTTGGACTTGTGTTTTTCGACCTTGGTTTGTCGTTCCCTGTTGTGTTATTCTTTTAGTAGAATTTGGAAAATTCTCCTGTCTGTCAAGGGTTAATTTTGTTTGATTTCAGGTATGGTGAAATTGTTTTGAATTGCGGTTATGTTAATGAACCTTTACTTCGCATTATCTAACTTAAGTCCTTATCCAGTTATCAAAAACCTTCGGAACGCATATACTCTTGCCCTGAATATGTCTGTAAACACCCCATTTATTGTCAATTTTGTTTGACCATGAATGTAATTGCATCTATCTAAATTATCTAGAAGTCAGCCAGACAGCGATTCTCCCCACTCCGACAATCCGCAGGCACTTAACGCAGGGCCATAATCTGTTTTAGTTCAGAGGACAACAAATACGATATCATATTTTCCAATTAAAGCAACACTCTTTGATTATCGAGGGAACAAATCCTAATATGTGACAGAACTATTCTGTCAGTGTTTAGGGGCCTGCCAGTGTTTAGGGGCCTGCCAGTGTTTAGGGGCCTGCCAGTGTTCAGGGGCCTGCCAGTGTTCAGGGGCCTGCCAGTGTTCAGGGGCCTGCCAGTGTTCAGGGGCCTGCCAGTGTTCAGGGGCCTGCCAGTGTTCAGGGGCCTGCCAGTGTTCAGGGGCCTGCCAGTGTTCAGGGGCCTGCCAGCCTGCCAGTGTTCAGGGGCCTGCCAGTGTTCAGGGGCCTGCCAGTGTTCAGGGGCCTGCCAGTGTTCAGGGGCCTGCCAGTGTTCCCTGCCAGTGTTCAGGGGCCTGCCAGTGTTCAGGGGCCTGCCAGTGTTCAGGGGCCTGCCAGTGTTCAGTGGCCTGCCAGTGTTCAGTGGCCTGCCAGTGTTCAGGGGCCTGCCAGTGTTCAGGGGCCTGCCAGTGTTCAGGGGCCTGCCAGTGTTCAGGGGCCTGCCAGTATTCAGTGGCCTGCCAGTGTTCAGTGGCCTGCCAGTGTTCAGGGGCCTGCCAGTGTTCAGGGGCCTGTCAGTGTTCAGGGGCCTGCCAGTGTTCAAGGGCCTGCCAGTGGCCAGTGTTCCCTGCCAGTATTCAGGGGCCTGCCAGTGTTTAGGGGCCCTGCCAGTGTTCAGGGGCCTGCCAGTGTTCAGGGGCCTGCCAGGGGCCTGCCAGTGTTCAGGGGCCTGCCAGTGTTCAGGGGCCTGCCAGTGTTCAGGGGCCTGCCAGTGTTTAGGGCCTGCCAGTGTTCAGGGGCCTGCCAGTGTTTAGGGGCCTGGTGTTCCTGCCAGTGTTCAGGGGCCTGCCAGTGGCCTGCCAGTGTTCAGTGGCCTGCCAGTGTTCAGGGGCCTGCCAGTGTTCAGGGGCCTGCCAGTGTTCAGGGGCCTGCCAGTGTTCAGTGGCCTGCCAGTGTTCAGTGGCCTGCCAGTGTTCAGGGGCCTGCCAGTGTTCAGGGGCCTGCCAGTGTTCAGGGCCTGCCTGCCAGTGTGTTCAGGGGCCTGCCAGTGTTCAGGGGCCTGCCAGTATTCAGGCCTGCCAGTGTTCCTGCCAGGGGCCTGCCAGTGTTCAGGGGCCTGCCAGTGTTCAGGGGCCTGCCAGTGTTTAGGGGCCTGCCAGTGTTCAGGGGCCTGCCAGTGTTCAGGGGCCTGCCAGGGGGGCCTGCCAGTGTTTAGGGGCCTGCCAGTGTTCAGGGGCCTGCCAGTGTTCAGGGGCCTGCCAGTGTTCAGGGGCCTGGTGTTCAGGGGCCTGCCAGTGTTCAGGGGCCTGCCAGTGTTCAGGGGTCCTGAATCCTAAACAGACAACAGGTTCTCAGCAACGAGAGCACCAAGATGGCGGATTTCCTGGACCCCATTGGCTCTTGATATGCTGTGGCGATAAATGTAGTTATTATAAAATACAGAACACGTTGCCCCCTTAGCGTTCCTAAACGAAAGGTCCCCACCTTTTCAGCCACTTTCTCTTGGTTCCTGGGTCGGAAATGGGAGTAGTAATATCAGGGAAGCCATTTTAGCGTAGCTCATTTAACCTCCAATTACCCTGTGTGGCGACAGGGTGGACTCAAACAGCTAGCGCCTCCATCGGGTGCGATCCGGGAGAAAGGCAGGGTCACCAACAATTAGAAAAGCAACGGCCCATTCTGGCGGTTTAATGTGAACCTCTGACGCTTCAAAAGCCAGGAAATTATTCAGTTGACATGAAGGGGCTAGGGGTACACGTGCACACACTTAGATAATGTGTGTGTGTGTGTGTGTGTCTGTGCTTGTGTTATGTACAGAACTTGCGTGTGAGGCAGTCCCTATCATTGTTTACTTACCATTCCTTCTCTCCAACTCGAAAGCCATTTCATTGTCAGCCTACATTCTCTCATGGCATCTTCTGACAACGACATCAAAGCTTGGCAGCTCTCAAGCCTTGTATTCATGAGTTCAGGTATAATTCAAAGGCTGCGAGAGAGAATGGATAGGACAGTTCTGACGAACCAGTAGGACTGGAGTATATGTCAGCGGACCCGCCCACACCTTTCTACCCACCAGAAACTTCCGGAGACGTTCACTTTTGTTAAAGGTTGTTTTGTCTCTCAATTCGACGCACGTTATTCGAGCGTCAACCTCACTGGATCAAAAGCTGGCACGACACAAAAACTGTGAATTTACCGAGCAAAGGAGTTCAGTGGAATAATTTCTTAAAACAGTGGTGCTAACAAAGTCAGCTATTGCTTTACATGGCATGGCCCTTGATGTGGCATAAAATAACTAAAAGAGGGAAAGAGACCTTTACCGTTTCACCAGCATATTGGATTAAAGGAATAAATATGCAACCGCACAGGCACTATGAATAATGACCCAATTTACAGTGCTGAAACCGAAGCTCCGAAACACGAAGACAGACCAAATAAATATCTTCTGAATGTCCTTCTACCCACCACTCCCTGTCTTTCTCTCTTTCGTACCTGTCTGCCTCTTCTTCCATCTCCACCTCTACCTCCCTCTTTCCTCTCTCCCCTCCCTCTCTCTCTTCTTTTCCCTTCCTCCCTCTGTCCCCTTTCTTCCCTCCCTCTTTTCTTTCCCTCCCCTTTCTTCCCCTCTCTCTTCCCCCTCTCTCTCCCCCTCTCTCTCTCTCCCCCCCCTCTCCCCCCTCCCTCTCCTCCCTCCCTCCCCCCTCCCTCTCCTCCCTCCCTCTCCTCCCTCCCTCCCTCCCTCCCTCCCTCTCTCCCCTCTCTCTCTCCCCTCTCTCTCTCCCCTCCCTCTCTCTCTCCCCTCCCTCTCTCTCTCCCTCCCTCTCTCTCCCCCTCCCTCTCTTCCCTCCCTCTCTTCCCTCCCTCTCTTCCCTCCCTCTCTTCCCTCTCTCTCTTCCCTCTCTCTCTCCCCCTCTCCCTCTCTCCCCCTCTCTCTCTTCCCTCCCTCTCTTCCCTCTCTCTCTTCCCTCTCCATTTCAAAAGGACAAATGTTTCTCTCAGTCAGTGGCACGCCATTTGTATTCTGCTCTCAATTTAGCTAAGAGCCTGTCTGTATCTGCTGTTAGCAACCACAAACAGAAGCCAAGCAATCTACCACAGAGCAGACATGGGGAAAGGGACAAATTAAAGGGGCGGAGAAGTAGAAAAACTGATAATGGTGAAGAGAGAAAGGGAGCTGGTACAGTGGGTCCCATGTCCAGAAAAAATGCACTGGTTGCAAACAGTAAAAAGGACACTTCTCAGGCAAACCATGAAGGGGCAAGTGTGTGTGTGTCTGCAGAGATCCAGGGTTAAAGGAGTAATTGGTTAGTTTCTCCCTCTGGCGTCTACAAGGGGAACAGCATAATGATTGTGTTTGTAGCTCTAGGTAGCCGTAGCAGCTGACTAGATGACAAGTGTTCAGCTACAACGTTTGGTTTGGATTTACTCTTTTTATAGCCTAACCAAATGCAGTCTCCATGTTTGGTTTGTCTTAAGAACTTCTTGACATTTTCTTTTACGACTGGCAACACAAAAACGTCGGACAAATGTAGGAGAAAAACAGGAGAAAATCATCGAGAAGATCTGATGGACTAGGGTGGAAATTTGCCTAAAAGAATCTTTAAGTTGCCAACTGACAGTCGACAGATTCTGTATATGAAAGTAATCACCTGTTGTTGTTTTTTATATAATATTACCAGAGGTTATAATATTACCAGAGGACCGGAACTGTCTACAAGCTATCAGTGTCTTCCCAAGAAACAGAATCAGGTAGTATATGAATAACAGAAACGACAGGGACATTTAGGGAAAATTGTTTTGTGTTAGTAGTGAAATATACACATATAAACACTGCAATTTGGAAATTCAAACTCGACCGTGAAAAGCAAACAAAAACCGACCGGGCAGATGTATGTAATTAGTGAACATGATATGTATGCGCATAAATAGATAAATAATTATGAACATAGAAAAAGAGAAAAAAGAGAGAGGAAGATAAATGGAATCAGAGCGAGGCAGAAACAGACAGAGAGAGAGACAGAGGCAATAAAACAAACAGGGAGAAAAAGTGTCATGAGGACAGACAGACAGAGAGAGAGGGCCAAAAAGACAAACAGAGAAAGAGAGAGAGAGAGAGAGAGAGAGAGAGAGAGAGAGAGAGAATGTCATGAAGCCAGACAGACAGAGAGAGGGGGGGGGAGATAGAGGGCCATGAAGACGGACAGAGAAAGACAGCGAGAAGAATATGTTTCTGGAAATGCTGACAGCAGGTAAAGGTGAAGAAAGGATAAGGAGCTGGGAGTGAGAAAAATGTCAGTTGGGCAGAGAGAGAAAACGAGAGAGAGAGAGAGAGAGAGTTTTTGAGTTTTAAAAAACACTTTATTGAGTTCTACGAACTCACAACACCACAACTACAAACAAACACACAACATAAACAACAACACAAGAAACCCACAATTTAACAACACAACACTCTCTGAATGCCCCAGGTAGCCATGAAACACTCAGTGTCCCCAACCAGTTTCTCCAGTAGGCATTGTCCACCCTAAGTCTTGCATTTAGCAAGCCCTCAAGCAATCCCACCACATCTGTTTGTTCCCATGTCTGCCTCTCAGGGAAGTGGACATTGAGAGGTGCACCAGTATGCCGTAGCACGTAGTTTGCATCACTCCCCAGATACTCATATGAGCCAATAAAGTCATTGGACACAGCACATGGTTGGTATAGGTTGTACATGGGCATCCAGTGTTTGTTCATGCGCTCCACGTCCTTTACCAGTACAGACTCTGTAAATGTTCTTTAGTTCCCAGTGACTACTTTAGCCTTAGTTTGGCCCTTTCTGTAGTGTCTGACAGTCTCCTTAGGCTTCAGGGAGGACAGGAAGAGCAGGTCACTCTTGTGGCCCATCTCAATGTTGACCTTGTCCAGAGTGCCACTCAGGACTTTGCGGACCCTCTTGCAGGCTGTGTAGGCCACCTTGGTGGCATGATGGTAGAGAACACAGTGCTCATTGTTCAACAGGATGTGCTGCAGTATGCTCTTACTGACGATCACAGTAAACACCAGCAATACAGACAGCCCCATGGCATCTGCCTTTGCTAGTATGGCACGCCCATTCAGCAGCATTGACCTTATCATTGTGAGTTTCTTACAGACAGACCACATAAAGTTGAATAAAAAATAGGGAAAAAACAGAAAATAGATACATGAAGGAACCCAAAACGGAGGAAACACCCAGTGAAGCCCACAACACATAACTACCTCATTTTCCTTCTTGCTTTCCCACGAGCACTACGACTTTTAGCTGCCGACACAGCCGTGACAATTTTCCTCAACCGGAAACGCTTTTTAGAGCTCAGCTCCTCCTCCCCCACTGTTTTCTGCAGCACCCTTGCAGACCTCGCAAACTTCTCCTCGTCAAAGTAGTTAGACAGTTTTACAGATTTCCCAAACGTTACATCCAGAAACTCATTCACTTCCTCAAGTGAGTAAAGGTCATCACCACCTCCTGCTGAGACTTCATCCGGGCCATCAGTGATGTCATCCTCCTGCTCTTCTCCCTCAGCAGCCAATGACTCCTGACTTCCCCCCGCCACACTCCAAAACACACCACCAGTCTTTTCACCACTACTACTACTACTACAGGGCACCTCTACAGTCTGGGAAACCAGAACCTCCTGGCCCACCAACACACCACTAGTGCTAGCCATCTCCAGCACTGCCTGATCAATCAACACCCCACCACTACTACTGTGTTTCCCTTCCACCACTACTACACCATCATTCACCACATTTTTAGCCTGTTGCCCATTTAATCCCAGACTAGCTACTACTAACAACTGAGCTGCCTGCTCATCCCGGTTTCCACTCAGGTCCACCTGCTGCACTACTGGCTCATCAGCCCCCGTACTAACTGGTACAGCCACCACAGGAGTCACTTGTACTCCACTTGTAGTCTTATCATTATGTGGGCACGCCTGACGTTTATGTCCGACATCCCCACATTCAAAACACCGTTGGCTGCCTGTACTGGCATACGCCATATACAGCCGGTCTTCATATTTCACTTTGAATGATAACTCCAAAGTCTGTTCAGTTGAGTCAAGGAACATAAATACCTGTCGCCTAAACGACATTACTCTCTTTAGGTCCGGGTGTTTACACCCCAGAGGGACCATTTTAAGTGAACTGGCGAACTTGCCATATCGCGCTAATTCGCGAGTTAACAATTCATCTGGGATGAATGGAGGCACGTTGGAAATTGTAACCCGCGTTGACGGCGCATACAGCGGAGTTACCTGGTACAACATCCCGTTTATCAGCACACCGTGCTCAACCAGTATATGCACCAGGCGTTCCTCCTTTAAAAACACCACCACTGCCTTATTCATACGGGATGCAGACGATACATAATCAAATCCTACCTTTTCCCCCACGGCGACCAGAACTTCCTCCACCGTGATAGTTGCGTCTGTAACGCACCTTAATCCATGTCGCAACGACAAGGACGGCGTCCCCAACCGGGTCGCCATCCCCAACACTCTACGGTAATCTCCAGGAGAATAACCCTCCAAAGTCACGAAAAAAAAAACTTAAGGAAGAAATCAAATCCCAAAGAACAACGCTAACAAACAAAAAGTTTGTTAGCAGTTAGCACTCTCAAGCACACACGCTCCCAGCACACGCCCACACTCCCAGCATGCAGTGAGAGAGAGAGAGAGAGAGAGAGTGAGAAGGAGTGAGAGAAAGAGAAATGGAGAGGGAACAGGGCAAGTATAAGGCTTGATGCGTCCTTGCAATGTGCTTTTCTCTTCTTATCACATATATACCACAACAACACATACAATCAGGAAGTACTGTACCTCGGTAAATACAACTAACAGCAAATATCGAGGAAAAGCACAATATGGTGTCTGTAACCTTCAATGCTTAATGTCCAGTAAATCACTGTGTACATACTCACTGAAAAATATCTCTAAAATGTATTTCATAGAATATCAATATTATCAGCACCTCGGAATGCTCAGTCGGATCTTGTGGGTGTAAGGACATGCATTTGAGGACATTTGCATACGCAGCTGCTAGGACAATCCGGAGACCACCCGGCAACGCAAACGAACGCCACGTTGTGACGTCATAGGCCACAAGACCCCTCCCACTTAAGCAGGTAAACATGGCAGACGATGTTTTAAAGGGCATTCCCATAATTGTCCCAGAATCCGAGCATACTCAACATCATAGTATACTGTTACATGAACAGGATCTCTCGATTTAACTGTGTCACCCCTCTAATTAAAGGGGGCCGTGTCCTCGCAGCAACAGTAGGTAGTGATCAGAGAGAACAAAGGCCGACATCCTCCACTACAAAACTCCCACAATACAGACGTCACACAGGCCTGTTCCCAAATAGTGTGTCACTGACTTCCTCTCCGGCGCCGGATCCATCCAAAAGGTCAGAGACAAGACTACATTAGAATAATACATCCAACAGACATTAGCACTGGCGTGCTGTTTCTCTGCTCCGCCTCAGAAGACAAGTGCTTTAGCACGATGACTGCTACAAGCAGATGACTACATTGTGAATGCCATGGCCACTTAATGAAGGCCTTATAGTGCGTTAGTGAACCTATGGTGTGTTCAGTACAGTACGTTCAGTACAGTACGTTCAGTACACTACGATCAGTACACTACGTTCAGTACACTACGATCAGTACACTACGTTCAGTACACTACGATCAGTACACTACGTTCAGTACACAACGATCAGTACACTACGATCAGTACACTACGTTCAGTACACTACGATCAGTACACTACGATCAGTACACTACGATCAGTACACTACGTTCAGTACACTACGATCAGTACAGTAGGTTCAGTACACTACGCTCAGTACACTAGGTTCAGTACACTAGGTTCAGTACACTTCAGTACACTAGGTCAGTACACTTCGTTCTGTACACTACGTTCAGTACACTACGTTCAGTACAGTACATTCAGGACAACACGGGTCAGAGTGCATCTCTGCAAGTACAAACCGTCTCAGGCCCAGTCTAAGTACAGGCCCAGTCTAAGTACAGGCCCAGTCTAAGTACAGGCCCAAGTCCAACCCAAACTACACCGGGTTAACAGACACAGACACTGGTATCGTGTCAAAGGCAGCTATTAACAAAAGGCCAAAGACAAACCGAAAAGAAGGGTCATCTCACCTTCCTTGCAGTACTTCCCCTTGTAGCGGGTGTGTGTGCAGTCACAGTGCACCTCCCCGTACAGGATGGAGCAGAAACCCCCATTCAGGCAGGGGTTCTGCTTGGTGCACAGGTACTCCAGGTCACTCTGGATGCCCTGGCTGTTCAGCAGGGTCGGAGGGATCTCGCCCACCTTCAGGTTGGAGATCAGGCCGAGGAACGGCAGCTCGTACTTCACCGTGCTTGAGGTGAGGGCGGAGAGGCGCACGTCCGGCGGGATGCCGCCCACGAACAGGTCGCTCACCACGGCCATCTCCTTCCGCTTGGACTTGACCTCCGCCACCTTGGTCTCGCCGTCCACCATGAGCACGGTCTCGCGGTAGTTCCTGGTGAGCAGCACCATGTGCCAGCGGTCGTCGCTGACCCGGGTCTCCATGTGCAAGGCGGCCGGCTCCGCGCAGTGGATGGCGAAGCGCAGCTGGAGGCGCCCGTCGGCGATCAGGAGCTCCATGAAGTCGCAGTTTCCGCCGTCGTCCAGGTAGAGCACCAGGGCCTTGCTCACATTGGTCTTGATGCTGAAGCTGAGCTCGCCCAAAGACCCCGCCTCCCAGCGCCCGTAACGGGCCCACTGTCCGGGAGTCCCGCCGAACTCCAGTGCCAAGGCGGTCACCAGCAGACTCAGGACCACCAGGGGCCCCGCGGGAAACAGTCTCCCCATCATGGTTACAGCGCCGATCCTTATAATCCCAGAATGCGGTTGGTCGTGTCGGTTCAAATCCGCAGTGGGTCAGGACCACGGACCACAGCTGCAGCTGTTGCTTCTGTTTGTTTTCTTCAAGCGAACACAATTGTTATGACCGAACACCGACTACAGAGTCCCTCGGGACGGGCATGTGTTAGAGACCCAATTCCAGACAACAACCTGCCGATTCAGCAGGTTTCTTTTTCCGTCTTCTGAATTCGCTCTATTTTTCAGCTGCTTTATCCTAACTCTCTCCTTTGCCTCTCCATTGGTCGGGACCTCTGGGACTCAGGGAGCGAAAGTAGGATAGAGGACAGGTACAGGACTTATGATAATTTTAGCCCAGCGTTCCGTCGCGCAACTCAACCCCCTTGTTCCAATCGAAAAAATTCCAGTCCCTCGAATGCAGATAGAGTTTTGCAGGAAACTGCTTGGGAGGAACTGTTTTCGCAAAAAGGAGGAACAATAGAGGCGCCGAAGAGGAGTAATTCAAAGCGGTCAGGTGTAACGAGGACAACGAGGGATGTTCATGGCGTCGTCATCGTTAACCGTTCGCTCTCCGGAAACCATTGAGTGGTCCAGCACAGATTATCCTGCTCTGGTTGCCCTCATCGTCCCGACAGCCGGAGATCTAGAAGGAGCAAAGAGAGGAACGCAATTAGATCACATGAAAACATGCATGTAATAGGCGTGGGCATGACCTGCGGTTTAGCTCCAGATAACAGGGCTAATGGAGGATCGTGGCAACCCCGAGAGACCCCGGTTCGAGTACAGTCAAGTGGAAATAAGAACGTGGCAAATCATTGACAATCTGATGGCGCAGGAATTATTTGACAATTGGTTTCTCTCATGTCCACCTCCATCGGAGATATCGACTACTGGAGTGTTTTAGACGCGTTCTGGCATTCTGTCTCTTTGAAACCACGGGAACAGGCGTGTGAATATGTCCGATATGCTATCTCTTCAGACCCTACTGGCGGTACGTCCACAGCCAACGAGAGCAGCTCAGTTCGTTCTTGTCCTATCTGCCAGTGTGCTGAAATGCAATGCATAACACACAGCAGGTCCACAGAACACTAAAACCAGCGATGGGAGAAACACACACACACACACACACACACACTCAAGCCATCGTATTAATATTTAGCCGGGTGCAACCGTGTCAATGGTTTCCAGGATAGCTGCTCTTGACCCGAGCCCCCGGCCTAATCCGCTCCCATTATGCCTGGAGTGATATTTCATTTCCAACGCCGGGAATTCATAATTAAACCCACGGCGTGCCCTGATCACTCTCGCAGGACGCCGTGCCTGGTTCTCTGACCTCGAAACGACAACCGTTGACACTGCTACCCTGAAGCCCGAAAGACAGAGAGAGAGGAGAGAGGGAGAGCAGGAATAGGAGATACACGGTGACAGAAAATAAGGGAGAGCATACAGAGGGAGAAATTGCATTATGCCGTGAGGAGAGAGACAGAGAGAGAGAGAGAAGATGAGCTGATCTATTTTCATCACTGATGGATGAGAGCCAATGCTATCTGTGTGTTTGCATGAGACCCGGTGCATTCACACGCTTCTCTATGAATTAAGGCGAGACACAATACCGGCCCCAGATCAAAGCGTTATTGATATGCGGACAGCTCCAGTGTAGCTTAGGGAGTTACGCCGTCCAATAGGAAGCACCAAGGAGACGTATGAAAACGCATCACGCGATTGCTGGAGTGCCACGATCGAAACACACTGGCCGCGAATCGCCGCGTCGGACTGTACATTTTGACAGTCGTCTGACGTGCATAGCTGACATTGATTCGTTTCGCACAATCGCGACTTTTATGTCAAAAAACAAAGTTCCGTAATGGACAGTGGCAACGAATGAAATTTCTCTGTCAGTGTCGCAGACGGGAAACTGGAGTTGGAATATTCCCTGCACTCGCCGTTCAATATTCACACAGTGGCGGCAATGCTAATTTTGCCATGGGCTTGGAAACTTCGGCATTATGCAAAGACGAGGGGCCTTACGCCGCTTTGTACTTCAATATTTGGGCTTTCAATTATGTGTAAATCCCAGAACCACACGCCTGCCTACCCATGGCTTAAGTTGGCACTTTCTATAAGATCTGGAAACACACTTCCTTATGATATTCACAAATCCCAAGGACACTGACGGGAATAACACGCCCCAGGGAAATACTACAGGGTGTGTGTGTGTGTGTGTGTGTGTGTGTGTGTGTGTGTGTGTGTGTGGTGACATATAGAAAGATACATATTTCTGTATTGCTGATGATTTCATGTCTTACTCGGCTCCATTGAAACTCAATAAATAACAAGTCCCGTAAAAATGAACCAGAGAAACGTGGGAGAAAGGAATGACCAGCAGACAGATGTATGCCCTTACCCAGGGTGCAACAGAGGCATGTGGTGACAGGAAGTGACTCATCAACGCCACAACAAACCACCAACATGTGTCTGTAATCCAAAATCTGGGCGTTTTTTTATGCTACAAGTTGGACATTAAGTGGGCAAGAGGAACATGACATAAACCTCGCCCTCTAACCAACTAGCTGATTTATTCCTACTCAACATTTCCATACTAACATTGTATTCCATTCTAACCTCACCCTCTCACCAACTAGCTGATTTATTCCTACTCAACATTTCTATACTAACATTGTATTCCATTCCACAGCACCAAATGAGGCCAGGTCTTTCGTTTTATCTCTAAACAGTTTTGAGACCAGCGTGACATCTACACGGCTTTCCCTTGTCCTCAGGAACCATGGATTGATACTGTGCTGTTATGACTTTCCCTTGTCCTCAGGAACCATGGATTGATACTGTGCTGTTATGACTTTCCCTTGTCCTCAGGAACCATGGATTGATACTGTGCTGTTATGACTTTCCCTTGTCCTCAGGAACCATGGATTGATACTGTGCTGTTATGACTTTCCCTTGTCCTCAGGAACCATGGATTGATACTGTGCTGTTATGACTTTCCCTTGTCCTCAGGAACCATGGATTGATACTGTGCTGTTATGACTTTCCCTTGTCCTCAGGAACCATGGATTGATACTGTGCTGTTATGACTTTCCCTTGTCCTCAGGAACCATGGATTGATACTGTGCTGTTATGACTTTCCCTTGTCCTCAGGAACCATGGATTGATACTGTGCTGTTATGACTTTCCCTTGTCCTCAGGAACCATGGATTGATACTGTGCTGTTATGACTTTCCCTTGTCCTCAGGAACCATGGATTGATACTGTGCTGTTATGACTTTCCCTTGTCCTCAGGAACCATGGATTGATACTGTGCTGTTATGACTTTCCCTTGTCCTCAGGAACCATGGATTGATACTGCGCTGTTATGACTTTCCCTTGTCCTCAGGAACCATGGATTGATACTGTGCTGTTATGACTTTCCCTTGTCCTCAGGAACCATGGATTGATACTGTGCTGTTATGACTTTCCCTTGTCCTCAGGAACCATGGATTGATACTGTGCTGTTATGACTTTCCCTTGTCCTCAGGAACCATGGATTGATACTGTGCTGTTATGACTTTCCCTTGTCCTCAGGAACCATGGATTGATACTGTGCTGTTATGACTTTCCCTTGTCCTCAGGAACCATGGATTGATACTGTGCTGTTATGACTTTCCCTTGTCCTCAGGAACCATGGATTGATACTGCGCTGTTATGACTTTCCCTTGTCCTCAGGAACCATGGATTGATACTGTGCTGTTATGACTTTCCCTTGTCCTCAGGAACCATGGATTGATACTGTGCTGTTATGACTTTCCCTTGTCCTCAGGAACCATGGATTGATACTGTGCTGTTATGACTTTCCCTTGTCCTCAGGAACCATGGATTGATACTGTGCTGTTATGACTTTCCCTTGTCCTCAGGAACCATGGATTGATACTGTGCTGTTATGACTTTCCCTTGTCCTCAGGAACCATGGATTGATACTGCGCTGTTATGACTTTCCCTTGTCCTCAGGAACCATGGATTGATACTGTGCTGTTATGACTTTCCCTTGTCCTCAGGAACCATGGATTGATACTGTGCTGTTATGACTTTCCCTTGTCCTCAGGAACCATGGATTGATACTGTGCTGTTATGACTTTCCCTTGTCCTCAGGAACCATGGATTGATACTGCGCTGTTATGACTTTCCCTTGTCCTCAGGAACCATGGATTGATACTGTGCTGTTATGACTTTCCCTTGTCCTCAGGAACCATGGATTGATACTGTGCTGTTATGACTTTCCCTTGTCCTCAGGAACCATGGATTGATACTGTGCTGTTATGACTTTCCCTTGTCCTCAGGAACCATGGATTGATACTGTGCTGTTATGACTTTCCCTTGTCCTCAGGAACCATGGATTGATACTGTGCTGTTATGACTTTCCCTTGTCCTCAGGAACCATGGATTGATACTGTGCTGTTATGACTTTCCCTTGTCCTCAGGAACCATGGATTGATACTGTGCTGTTATGACTTTCCCTTGTCCTCAGGAACCATGGATTGATACTGTGCTGTTATGACTTTCCCTTGTCCTCAGGAACCATGGATTGATACTGTGCTGTTATGACTTTCCCTTGTCCTCAGGAACCATGGATTGATACTGTGCTGTTATGACTTTCCCTTGTCCTCAGGAACCATGGATTGATACTGTGCTGTTATGACTTTCCCTTGTCCTCAGGAACCATGGATTGATACTGTGCTGTTATGACTTTCCCTTGTCCTCAGGAACCATGGATTGATACTGTGCTGTTATGACTTTCCCTTGTCCTCAGGAACCATGGATTGATACTGTGCTGTTATGACTTTCCCTTGTCCTCAGGAACCATGGATTGATACTGTGCTGTTATGACTTTCCCTTGTCCTCAGGAACCATGGATTGATACTGTGCTGTTATGACTTTCCCTTGTCCTCAGGAACCATGGATTGATACTGTGCTGTTATGACTTTCCCTTGTCCTCAGGAACCATGGATTGATACTGTGCTGTTATGACTTTCCCTTGTCCTCAGGAACCATGGATTGATACTGTGCTGTTATGACTTTCCCTTGTCCTCAGGAACCATGGATTGATACTGTGCTGTTATGACTTTCCCTTGTCCTCAGGAACCATGGATTGATACTGTGCTGTTATGACTTTCCCTTGTCCTCAGGAACCATGGATTGATACTGTGCTGTTATGACTTTCCCTTGTCCTCAGGAACCATGGATTGATACTGTGCTGTTATGACTTTCCCTTGTCCTCAGGAACCATGGATTGATACTGTGCTGTTATGACTTTCCCTTGTCCTCAGGAACCATGGATTGATACTGTGCTGTTATGACTTTCCCTTGTCCTCAGGAACCATGGATTGATACTGTGCTGTTATGACTTTCCCTTGTCCTCAGGAACCATGGATTGATACTGTGCTGTTATGACTTTCCCTTGTCCTCAGGAACCATGGATTGATACTGTGCTGTTTTGGCTTCCATTGGCCAACCGTCAAGATCTAACTGTGACTGAGCAAAAGGTTAAGGAAATTGACGCACGTCCTGTACCCGTGACCCCTGGCCCCTTTCTTCGGCCAAGCAGGAATTTCTGAGTTCCCCTACTGACGTGTGCAGGGCTGTGTGAGTCGAACTTCGACCCCATAACATTCACATCACAACATCAAAAGCACAGACTGCCAATCTCAGTCCATCTACTGGTGTTGGGTTTTACTTTTCACCTTATAGCACACACTATGGTTGTGGTGTGATATTTCTTATAGCACAGGATATGGTTGTGGTGTGATATTCCTTATAGCACAGGATATGGCTGTGGTGTGATATTCCTTATAGCACAGGATATGGTTGTGGTGTGATATTCCTTATAGCACAGGATATGGCTGTGGTGTGATATTCCTTATAGCACAGGATATGGCTGTGGTGTGATATTCCTTATAGCACAGGATATGGCTGTGGTGTGATATTCCTTATAGCACAGGATATGGTTGTGGTGTGATATTCCTTATAGCACAGGCTATGGTTGTGGTGTGATATATAGCACAGGCTGTGGTTATGGTATGATATATAGCACAGGCTATGGTTGTGGTGTGATATATAGCACAGGCTGTGGTTATGGTGTGGATATATAGCACAGGCTGTGGTTGTGGTGTGATATAAAGCACAGGCTGTGGTTATGTTATGATATATAGCACAGGCTATGGTTGTGGTGTAATATATAGCACATGATGTGGTTATGGTATGATATATAGCACAGGCTATGGTTGTGGTGTGATATAAAGCACAGGCTGTGGTTATGTTATGATATATAGCACAAGCTATGGTTGTGGTGTAATATATAGCACAGGATGTGGTTGTGGTGTGATATATAGCACATGGCTATGGTTGTGGTGTGATATAAAGCACAGGCTGTGAATGTGGTGTGATATATAACACAGGCTGTGGTTGTGGTGTGATATAAAGCGCAGGCAATGGTTATGGTGTGAGATATAGGACAGGATTTGGTTGTGATGTGATATATAGCACAGGATGTTGTTGTGATGTGATATATAGCACAGGCTGTGGTTATGTTATGATATATAGCACAAGCTATGGTTGTGGTGTGATATATAACACAGGCTGTGGTTGTGGTGTGATATAAAGCACATGCTGTGGTTATGGTATGATATATAGCACATGCTATGGTTGTGTGTGATTTATAGCACAGGCTGTGGTTGTGGTGTGATATATAACACAGGCTATGTTTGTGGTGTGAAATGCCTTATTACACAGGCTATTCTCATGTGTAATATATAGCACAGGCAGTGGTTGTGGTGGGATATTGTACTTTAAACAGTGCCTTAACTCGATTCAACTTTGGTTTAAGTGCAATATATTTTAACAAATATAAGCCATTGCTAACCACACTAGACGCACGTATGTGGTGTCCCATTAGAGTACCGTCACATACTGTAGCCATGGCAGCCAAGCACCCAGCTAATGATTCTGAGTTTGATAAAGTGGTTTTTACAAAGGTTCCTGGAGACACTTGCGTTTACGTAACATTGGCATCTGAGAAAAGACAATGAGGAAGCCACATCATAATCTGTGTTTCGTCGACCTCATTCCAGACTCTGTAGACACAGCAGATGCAAACGGAAATGTAAGGAGTCCATAAAGAGAGGATGAGTGATGTCGTAGCTGGAGGAGATGCAGGATGAGATGATGGACCCAATAACAGGAGAATCCCTCTGGATTTACTGTGGAGGCAGAGATGGAGATACCCAACTCTCTGTGGCCTGTCTCTCCCAACACCTCTCTTTCTCCATTTATCTCTCTCTCTCTCATCATATTTCTCTCTCCCTCGAAATATAAATGTCTCTCACACATCATATCCTTCTCTACCTCTCCCTCTAAATCAAAAGGTCTCTCTCCCCATCTCTCTCTTGCTCTCTCTCTATCCACCTCTGCATTTCTCCGTGCACATTTGTCTTTATTTCCCGCTGACTGACACAGAGAGTGTGGTGCGTGTGAGGCATCTTAGCGATGTGAGGGCCATAAATCTCTGCTCCTGAGAGGTGTGGAGGCACCGTCTCATCCCTCAGACAGCCTGCTGCTGCTGCTGGGCACTAATTAACCACACAGCCGTGCAGAGACACACTTAATATTCCTCAGGTTAAAAAGTGTCTCCGGGTGGAGGATGGAGAGAGGGACTGTGGAGAGACTGAGAGGGGGGGAGAAGGAGTGGTAAATCTGCGGGAGGGAGGAGCGAGGGAATTGAAGGGAGGTAGGGGATCAGGGGGAACAAATAGCATTTGAAGACAGACAGACAGAAGACTGAATGGAACGGGGAGTTTCTGATGCCAACAGACATCCTTTCATTTCAGGGACAAGATAGAAAAGCAAACAGTCTGTAGCACAGTGCTTCAGTCAGGACTTGTGTTAGTTACAGAGCCGGAGCAAGGAACCCCACCAAGGTTATTTCACTCATAGCTACCAGTCAATTATTTGGATCAGCTACTGGCTCTTAGATCGGCCATGTTGTCTCCACGCCCGTAATGACTCAGTTAGCTGCTCTCCATTGCTCTGACGACAAGATCAAGTTTCTGATAAATCTCACGCACATTACCTTATTTTGGTGTATTGTGCGTGTATAGAAGGCACTTTTAATTTACAGTATATCTATTTAAATATTTGTCCAAATCCAAAATAGGGGTCTTGTGTCACACGGGACTGTAGGTTGGTTTAGTTCCGGTTTGGCGGTTAGGTCTGCGATGGAATGAGCAAAGCTGGGCATAGTTAGCGGTTAGCAGGGTGATTAGCTTAGTATTTAAGTCACTGGGAAATGTCACGACTTTGTCGTTCATTGATCCGCGTCACGTCTCTTTGTTCGCTGAGTCTTGTTAGAGTTTATGCCTCGCTGGCTTGTCTGTTTGCAAGTCGCTTGTATGCGCAGTATTGTTTTTCATTCAGTCTGTAGTCTTTTCCTTCCATTGTTTAAGTGTTTGTTTTATATAATAAATACCACAAAGGAGGATTCACTCTGCAAATGGCCGTTATTTACAAAAAGCACTGCCCATTCTTACAGCACAGAGCTCAGCGCTGGGCAGTATGGTACAGACCAGAGGAGAACAGGAGGAGAAATGCACAACGTTACTGCAGAGTCGTTGCCCTTTGGAGGATCGGTTACGTCACCTCCCCCCCCTCTCTCTCCCTCCCTCCCAACCACTCCTTCCTTCCTTCAACTCAATCTCATTCTTCCCTGCCTTTCATTCTCTACCATTCTCGCTTCCACTCCGTGTCTGTCATTCTCTTTCTTCGCGGTAAAACATCTGTCCGTAGTGCGAGTTTTCACATCAAACAATTCCTCTCCAGCAGTTTCTCCCCGATCTGCTGCGTCGCTGCCATCTATTCCCCCGGCCAAGAAAGATCAACTCTCAGCATTCTGAAAGGAGGCTGGGGGAGTAACAGGGATTGCTATTTTAATCATGACAAATGCCTTTTCAAGGCTGCCGACTGAACGCCTGGAGCAGAGGTAGCGTGGCGATTGTATTCTAGATGAGATCTGTCGTTATGTACGTAATATGAATGTGAACCTCTGCAGGTGAGACGAGGAAAGCTATTCTCCCTTAGAATGACAGTGCATGTGTGTGTGTGTGTGTTATTGCTTTAGTATGGGGCAGTGCGTGTGTGCTGGTTTGTGCATGTCTGAAAACGTTTTATAAGAGGAACACAAGGTTTTTCGGGCCATGCCCGTAGCTCTTTCTCCCTCCTCCCAATTAAACAGCTAAACAGCCGCCAGCTGCCCTACCCGTCTCTGGTAGGAGAGGAGAGAGAAGACAGAAGAGAGAGGGAGGAAAAGAGGGAGAAGAGAGAAAGCAAATGCGTAGGGAGCTGGTGAGA
This sequence comes from Dallia pectoralis, assembly GCA_029465975.1. NCBI lineage: Eukaryota > Metazoa > Chordata > Actinopteri > Esociformes > Umbridae > Dallia > Dallia pectoralis. Next base: position 13,846,995 of record CM055735.1, on the reverse strand, counting down.
GTACAGATTTACACACTCCGTCATGTCATCATCTGTCTCTTCTGGTCCAGTTCTTAGATCCACTGCCAGACAGAGAAAGAGAAAGCGATTGAAAGGAAAAAAGTGTGTGAAGAGTAAGAGAGAGAGAGAAAGAAATTAAATAGAAAGGCGTGGGGAGATTGAGATTGAGACGGGGAGGGAGAGAGAGAGGGAGGGAGGGAGGCAGCATCTAATGAGGAGAAAAAAACAAAGACATGGCCGGTCCTTGTTGTCCACTTTGAGGAACAGATCTCTGTTTCGAACATGACAATGGTTTAGTGTCTTTTTAAAGACGGGGCACTGTTCTACACACAGATCAGAGTAGCGGCAAATTCAGCAGCAGGTCTTCTCACATTTACCAGTAGGGAGTGTAATGTCAGCTAACAGGACGAAATCTAGGATAGACAGGAGCCAAAACGCTGTGGGTTCATGCTGTCATTTATTTGAGCGAAGACAAAGTATCTAGATTATACATTTGCCTGTATATTATTTGGCTATTATTTGAAACGGTGTTGTTTCATGGAGAAATACACCGCCCGTTTCATGGAGAAATACACGCCTGTTTCATGGAGAAATACACGCCTGTTTCATGGAGAAATACACGCCTGTTTCATGGAGAAATACACGCCTGTTTCATGGAGAAATACACCACCTGTGCACACTTTTGAAATGGAGTGCTAATATCATGCACAGAACATGCAATGAAAATGGCAGGCAATTTCAGAGCACCTGGAGATCTTCCGGGCACAAGCTGCAATGACTTTACATTAACAACCATGGAAACCGTCTCAAGTTCCATGGATGCTAATCGCTGAGATTGTGGCCTCGCTTTGACTATTTTACAGACTGACAGCATTAGAACGAAGAAATTGAGGAAAAAAAGGAATGGAGGAATAGAAGGAATGGAGGAATAGAATGAATGGAGGGATGGAAGGAATGAATGGAGGGATGGAAGGAATGAAGGAATAGAAGGAATGAAGGAATAGAATGAATGGAGGAATAGAAGGAATGGAGGAATAGAAAGAATGAAGGAATAGAAGGAATGGAGGAATAACTTTGAATGGAAAAGGCATAAACACTTAAAGAGAACCAGATCCAGAACTGTACATAACCACAAATGGAAATAACACACACACACACACACACACACAGGGAGACATGAGCACGTCCACACATGATCTAGGAGTAGTAGCTACTAGTGGCTGTCAGAAAGATATATGTGTGTGTGTGTCAGACTGTCAAAACGATATGTACAAAGTGATCCGTGTGTGTGTGTGTGTGTGTGTGTGTGTTTGTGTGTGTGTGTGTTTGTGTGTGTTTGTGTGTTTGTGTGTGAGAGAGAGCGGGATAGAGACAGAAAGGTAGAGAGCGAAGAGAGAGACACATTCCATGCCAATAAAGCCATTTGAATGGAATTGAGAGAGAGAGAGCAGGAGAGAGAGGGTGAGAGACGGAGATAGAGAGTGGGAGAGACAAGGGAGAGAGAGAGGGGGGGAGGTAGAAATAAAGGGACTAGAGCACAAAGCCATTCCAATGAGATTGGCCGCCGTAAATGACACTCGATTATCAGCTTAAATATTTTGTCAAAAAGCAATTTCCGTCGTACGTGCCAGAGGCAATTTGCACCTTATTAACAGGCAGGGGATTCATTTATGATCTCTTTTCCCCCTTCCTGCCTCTCATTCTCCCAGAAACCTCCTTTAAAACTTTGCACCTGGTCAATGGCGGCCATTTTATTTATGTGTGTGGTTGTAGGGAGAAAGGGGAGGGGGAAAGGGCGAAACAGGAAAGAGAAAGGCTGCAATTATCCGAGTCCGATGAATACAAAGAGGCCTAATTAATATAGAGTAGCTTAGGGTGACCGATTCATCAGTTAAACATCCCTTGTCATCCAAAACAGAGGTGACCATAGCCTACAGCCAGCGGGTAATAGGGTAGCATTTATGAGGGAGCTTTAAAACGACCGTAGCATTACGACATCTGAAGGCACTGAAAATGCATTAAGGTCAAACGGGGAAAAATGAAGTTGATCTGTAAACCAATTGAGTCGCTTATGGTTTGCTTTCTTCTCCTCGGGTCTCGTGAAAACACATTAGCAATAGAAACCAGCCCACTGCCACCTTAAACGTGGCCGGGCTCTTTTGCCTTTATTGGCTTTTAAACATCATTACTATGAACCGAAAAGGTGTTAAAGTCCACGTTAACCAAACAAATTGGCATTTCTGTTTCCATTTTGTGGCATCCTCAGGTGCTAAACCCATCAGACAAATGGTATGATAGTGTCCCAAATGGCTTTCTATTCCCCGTTGCTCAGTGCACTAACTACGGTTCCATTCGGGACACATACATTATGACCAGCACACTGCATCCCATGGCAATCAATCTGTGGTACACAGAAATGGTAAACCCTCAGAAAAGAGCGCCTTTGCCCCAACAGGATTGTAATTTTCAACAACATGATCAGCGATCGCTGTGAACAGCAGGGGGCCAGAGATATAGTTAGGCGCCCGAATGCGTTTGGTTTTCTTTCTCTAACGTTCACAGAGCCTCGTTGTGATCCTTTAGTTTCACCCGGTTGCTGCGACGATCTATTGAGCTCCACAATATGAACTCACGCCGTGTCTTGCAGAAGACCGCTCGCTCTCTCCCCCTACGTCCATCCAGCCGTCACTTTCTCTGTCCCTTACTCTCTCCCTTACTCTCTCCATCCATCCTCTCTCCGTGGCGGTGTTGTCTAGTACTCCATCTTTGACAGGACCCAAGAACTGACAGATCTTTGAATGACAGAAGCTGTTAACTGTGTTGTCGTTCGCTGCGTTCCTTTCATTTCGAATAATCCAGTCGGAATGCCGAGTGCAGAATACAACTCACGACCTCGCGGTCTCGTTCTCGCGAATGAAAAATGGCAACAATCAGTTTCAATAGCCTTTTTCACGATGTCACCACAACACAGCGAAACAAATGAGAACTTGAGAAATTGAGAAAAGAGGAAATATGAATGGAGTTTTCTTTTCTCCAAAATAACAGCGTATTTTTTCTTGAATAGCTCCATATTCCTATATATAGAATATATGATGAGATTATATAAGCGGCACTAATGCCTGCCTTCTTATTCTAAATAGAGCTGGGAACAAATCAGTCTAAGAGTGCTCCAAGCCCCAACTACAGTCTCCTAGAGCTGCCTGCTCCTTGTCTATCTATCCTCCCCAGTCTCCCCCACTCTTTCCTCTCTCCCTGTCCTCTCTCTCCCTGTCCTCTCTCTCCCAGTCCTCTCTCTCCCCCTCTCTCCCGTCCTCTCTCCCTGTCCTCTCTCTCCCAGTCCTCTCTCTCCCTGTCCTCTCTCTCCCAGTCTCTCTCTCCCTCCCTCCTCTCTCCCAGTCCTCTCTCTCCCTGTCCTCTCTCTCCCAGTCCTCTCTCTCCCCCAGTCCTCTCTCTCCCAGTCCTCTCTCTCCCAGTCCTCTCTCTCCCCTCTCTCTCCCAGTCCTCTCTCCCCAGTCCTCTCTCTCCCAGTCCTCTCTCTCCCAGTCCTCTCTCTCCCAGTCCTCTCTCCCCAGTCCTCTCTCCCAGTCCTCTCTCTCCCCCAGTCCTCTCTCTCCCAGTCCTCTCTCTCCCAGTCCTCTCTCTCCCAGTCCTCTCTCCCCAGTCCTCTCTCTCCCAGTCCTCTCTCTCCCAGTCCTCTCTCCCCAGTCCTCTCTCCCCAGTCCTCTCTCTCCCAGTCCTCTCTCTCCCAGTCCTCTCTCTCCCAGTCCCTCTCTCTCCCAGTCCTCTCTCTCCCAGTCCTCTCTCTCCCAGTCCTCTCTCTCCCAGTCCTCTCTCTCCCAGTCCTCTCTCTCCCAGTCCTCTCTCTCCCAGTCCTCTCTCTCCCAGTCCTCTCTCTCCCAGTCCTCTCCAGTCCTCTCTCCCAGTCCTCTCCTCCTCTCCTCTCTCTCCCAGTCCTCTCTCTCCCAGTCCTCCTCTCTCCCAGTCCTCTCTCTCCCCCAGTCCTCTCTCTCCCAGTCCTCTCTCTCCCTGTCCTCTCTCTCCCAGTCCTCTCTCTCCCAGTCCTCTCTCTCCCAGTCCTCTCTCTCCCAGTCCTCTCTCTCCCAGTCCTCTCTCTCCCAGTCCTCTCTCTCCCAGTCCTCTCTCTCCCAGTCCTCTCTCCCCAGTCCTCTCTCTCCCAGTCCTCTCTCTCCCAGTCCTCTCTCTCCCAGTCCTCTCTCTCCCAGTCCTCTCTCTCCCAGTCCTCTCTCTCCCAGTCCTCTCTCTCCCAGTCCTCTCTCTCCCAGTCCTCTCTCTCCCAGTCCTCTCTCTCCCAGTCCTCTCTCTCCCAGTCCTCTCCTCCCAGTGTCCTCTCTCTCCCAGTCCTCTCTCCCAGTCCTCTCTCCCAGTCCTCTCTCCCAGTCCTCTCTCCCAGTCCTCTCTCTCCCAGTCCTCTCTCTCCCAGTCCTCTCTCTCCCAGTCCTCTCTCTCCCAGTCCTCTCTCCCCAGTCCTCTCTCTCCCAGTCCTCTCTCTCCCAGTCCTCTCTCTCCCTGTCCTCTCTCTCCCAGTCCTCTCTCTCCCTGTCCCCTCTCTCCCAGTCCTCTCTCCCAGTCCTCTCTCTCCCAGTCCTCTCTCTCCCAGTCCTCTCTCTCCCAGTCCTCTCTCTCCCTGTCCTCTCTCTCCCAGTCCTCTCTCTCCCAGTCCTCTCTCTCCCAGTCCTCTCTCTCCCTGTCCCCTCTCTCCCAGTCCTCTCTCCCAGTCCTCTCTCCCAGTCCACTCAGTATTTACGGATGTTCTAGACAGGATCATTTCCGACAGCTCCTTGCGTAAGCTTTAAAGAGGGGACATCAGAATTCAAAAACCCAAGCATCTGTTCTGGGTGTGACGGTGCAAATCAATGATCAGTTAGACGATTGAATCGATGAACGATTACACATGTATTATTTATTCCAGACGCTCTGGGGCTGCAGAGACTGAATCCTAAATGACATAACAGGGTTTGTTGAGCTAGAAATATGCAGATCATCAAAGCACCTGCATCTAATCAATACTCTGCCCTATTGATTGTGTCACCATGACATCACTGTGTGTGTGTGTGTGTGTGTGTGTGTGTGTGTGTGTGTGTGTGTGTGTGTGTGTGTGTGTGTGTGTGGGTGTGTGTATTTACTAAGGCATGGCGGTCCTGTTCCAATACTCCAGAAGTCCCTAAGGCCTTAACGCCATCGACCCGTCCTTGACAGTTAGGCTGAAGGTAAGCCTTAAACCCTCTGGTGCAGAGCTGCTCAGATCAGCAACGCTGATGACACACACACACACACACACACGCACACGCACGCGCACGCACACGCACACACACACAAGCACACATGACACAAGCACACATGACACACACACACACACACACAGAGATACTGAAGACACAGCCTTGCAACGCACACACAGATTGACGGCACACTCAGGTCACGCGCACACACACACTCAAATCCACAGCAGACACATTACAACATAGTAGCATGAAACTCACGTCAGAATCCAACGCATACGTTGGTGACGAGGTTATATTGTGGGTTGAGGCAATGTTACCTAAACTCCACGAAACTCTTTTGGTCAAACTGTGAACACGTCCACTGTTCAATATTTAATTTCAAATGACTAGGTCAGATTTGGGATAGAGATGAGATCAAATATTTATGTGGACGTGGATCAATGAATATTACTGTAACTGGAGGTAAAAAAGAAGATCACTAGAAATAATATGTGTTAGAGATTTGGTCTTGACTTGACAGTTTGCCTTGGATTGGCTCTAATGGTCATTAACCAACCCCATCGCCAACACTGTGGCCAGCCAACCAGCCAGACAGACAGACAGCCAGACACACACACACACACACAGCATCCCCTTTCTCAGATAAGTATCTGGAGAAAATATCTTAAAGCCATCCAATCTGAAGTCAAGGTTCCTCCCTCGTTTGGTCATGCATCAGCCCCTACATCTCTACATCAGCCCCTCCATCTCTACATCAGCCCCTCCATCTCTACATTAGCCCCTCCATCTCTACATCAGCCCCGCCATCAGCCCCTCCATCTCTACATCAGCCCCTCCATCTCTACATCAGCCCCTCCATCTCTACATCAGGCCCTCCATCTCTACATCAGCCCCTCCATCTCTACATCAGCCCCTCCATCTCTACATCAGCCCCTCCATCTCTACATCAGGCCCTCCATCTCTACATCAGGCCCTCCAGCTCTACATCAGGCCCTCCAGCTCTACATCAGCCCCTCCATCTCTACATCAGCCCCTCCATCTCTACATCAGCCCCTCCATCTCTAAATCAGCCCCTCCATCTCTACATCAGCCCCTCCATCTCTACATCAGCCCCTCCATCTCTACATCAGCCCCTCCAGCTCTACATCAGGCCCTCCAGCTCTACATCAGCCCCTCCATCTCTACATCAGCCCCTCCATCTCTACATCAGGCCCTCCATCTCTACATCAGGCCCTCCATCTCTACATCAGCCCCTCCATCTCTACATCAGCCCCTCCATCTCTACATCAGGCCCTCCATCTCTACATCAGCCCCTCCATCTCTACATCAGCCCCTCCATCTCTACATCAGCCCCTCCATTTCTACATCAGGCCCTCCATCTCTACATCAGGCCCTCCATCTCTACATCAGGCCCTCCATCTCTACATCAGGCCCTCCATCTCTACATCAGGCCCTCCATCTCTACATCAGCCCCTCCATTTCTACATCAGGCCCTCCATCTCTACATCAGCCCCTCGATCTCTATATCAGGCCCTCCATCTCTACATCAGGCCCTCCATCTCTACATCAGGCCCTCCATCTCTACCTCACGCCCTACATCTCCACATCAGCCCCTCCATCTCTATATCAGGCCCTCCATAAGGCCCTTATCTACAGAGCTCACTTGTACCTGCTCCCATATGAACACATGCTATTATTACCCCACTGGCATTTATCCACACAGCTGCTAGTGTTGTGCTCTTACTGGTGATCTCCAATGACGGCCGTAAAGAGAGTTCATGTGATTCATCCACTAAATTGAATATGTTAAGTAACATTTCTTCTATTCCACAGGATATGCCCTGAAGGCCTGGACTTCCTGTGTACATGTTAAAGCCAAATGTGTGCCGAGGGGAGATGACGGGTTGGGTCATGACTGACTGTGTTCTTCATCTAGCTCTTCCCTGTCTCTCGTCTATAGGGTGCTGAGGATCTGGCTTTACGTTTGTATGTGCTTGTTCAATACAAGCAGTTTGGCCAAATGACTCAGTTGGTTGGAGGACGGTGCTGTGATAAACCCACAGTGAGCCGATTCAATTTAGGACATCTGTTCCCAAATATTCCAACAAAACAAATCTACAGTGATTGTGTCTCAATGTGACTTGAATACACGTACAGATATTTCCCCAAGTCAACACTGTGTGGGATTATTTCTGGTCAAGTGGCGCAGTTTGTATTATTATTAC
>CM055735.1:13788659-13839027 GCA_029465975.1 Dallia pectoralis | reverse complement strand
AGAGCCAAGACGGTGAGACAGACGTGGAGTAGGAAGGAGACAGGAAACATAGAGACAAGACGGTGAGACAGACGTGGAGTAGGAAGGAGACAGGAAACATAGAGACAAGACGGTGAGACAGACGTGGAGTAGGAAGGAGACAGGAAACATAGAGCCAAGACGGTGAGACAGACGTGGAGTAGGAAGGAGACAGGAAACATAGAGACAAGACGGTGAGACAGACGTGGAGTAGGAAGGAGACAGGAAACATAGAGACAAGACTGTGAGACAGACGCGGAGTAGGCAGGAGACAGGAAACATAGAGACAAGACGGTGAGACAGACGTGGAGTTGCAAGGAGACTGGAAACATAGAGACAAGACGGTGAGACAGACGTGGAGTAGGAAGGAGACAGGAAACATAGAGCCAAGACGGTGAGACAGACGTGGAGTAGGAAGGAGACAGGAAACATAGAGACAAGACGGTGAGACAGACGTGGAGTAGGAAGGAGACAGGAAACATAGAGACAAGACGGTGAGACAGACGTGGAGTAGGAAGGAGACAGGAAACATAGAGACAAGACGGTGAGACAGACGTGGAGTAGGAAGGAGACAGGAAACATAGAGAGAGGCCAGAGAAATAGTCGTGGAGTAGGAAAGAGACAGGAAACATAGAGACAAGACGGTGAGACAGACGTGGAGTAGGAAGGAGACAGGAAACATAGAGACAAGACGGTGAGACAGACGTGGAGTAGGAAGGAGACAGGAAACATAGAGACAAGACTGTGAGACAGACGTGGAGTAGGAAGGAGACAGGAAACATAGAGACAAGACGGTGAGACAGACGTGGAGTAGGAAGGAGACAGGAAACATAGAGAAAAGACCGAGGCAGAGGAGACAGACGGAATGAGAAAAGGGAGAGATACTGTAGATGGAGATATATGGAGATGTAGTCTTCTGACTCACAGAAAAACCCAAAGCCACGTCAGTTTCCTCTCGGCACCTCGTGGTTCTAAGTTCACCCCCCCTTCTCCTCGCTAGACAACAACATCATCCACAGGGTGTCGAGATCCAAAAGCTTCTGAGACAGCGGCTTCTCTCCACACACACCAGAGATAATGAAACTACAAGCGTTTGGGGTAAACTCAGAGCCAGAACGGCGCATTAGACCAAACCGTGCCAACTTTGAGAAGGGGGAAACCGTCCACAACCCCACGATCGGGACCGCGGAGACACAGGATAACGGCCAAATCCGCTGTAGTTGCACGAAGAAGAAAAAGAACGGAAGAAAAGAAGAAACATTCAATTCAACTTAAAAAAAAGAATCCTCTGCCCACAGTCAAAACACAAAGGATTAATTACAGGCGGATCCGTGTTGAAAGCTGTGGCTAATTCAATGTCTTCAAGAGGGGGGATCTAAAAAGCCAGCGGAACCCAGTGTGGACCGCGGTCCTGTGTGCATACTAATACCCCATTAGGATGTCGCACACACACACACACGTTTACACAGATCCAGAATCAGGCACGCAGATGCACATGCGCATACACACACCCATATTAGCCAAAGTGATGGCAGACGTGAGGGACACAGATAGGCCGATAACATCCCCATGCTCCAATCAGTCAGCTGTCTGGTACACAAGCTACCTTCTACTACACTGTCAACAGGGAAGGTCCTCTGTGTGTGTGGTGTGTAAAAATAGAGTGTCCATACGTCGTACACAGTCTGTTGATGAACTGCACATGATAGTGTATAGTACATATGGGCCTGGGGTCCTTTTTTCAGTAATAGATTAATTACTGGTCCTGTTTAAATAGTATCTTCATCTCTCCATCACTGCCTCCATCACTGCCTCCATCACTGCCTCCATCACTGTCTCCATCACTGCCTCCATCACTGCCTCCATCACTGCCTCCATCACTGCCTCCATCACTGCCTCCATCACTGCCTCCATCACTGCCTCCATCACTGCCTCCATCGCTGCCTCCATCGCTGTGTGAAAATAGACGCTTTGAGTGCTGTAAAGACTTGAGGTGGTTGGAAAGTTTGGGACCTGACTCCTTCCTGAAAGTATGCTCTGAGAACAGCTGATGGTATTGGAGGATTTTCACAAGGCTATCGCTACAAGTATTTTATTTTATGACAATTGACTCCATTCATAAAACCTGTAGGGACCCATTGGGGGGCCTTGGTAGAACAGGCTGTGCAGTTTTGGGAATATATATATGAATGCACATGTAAAAAAGTGCATTGAATAGATATGATTTGTGCTATATAAATAAACCTGCTTGTGAACAGACACATGGCTCACTTAGAGCCAGCAGCGGGGGGGAGTTGTCTGCTTTGAGGTCAGGAGGAAACCGTTGAGTTGTTTTCTTTCTAGAAGCACACACACGCACACGCACACACACACACACACGCACACGCACACGCACATCTGGCCCACTGAAGATGATACTCATTTCATCCAGGCAAATGATTCCCTGAACATCCTTGATCAGTGTTTAACTCCAGCTACAAATGATTCCCTGAACATAACTGATTCAGTATGTTTCCTTCAGCTACAAATGATTCCCTGAACATCCTTGATCAGTGTTTAACTCCAGCTACAAATGATTCCCTGAACATAACTGATTCAGTATGTTTCCTTCAGCTACAAATGATTCCCTGAGCATAACTGATTCAGTATGTTTCCTTCAGCTACAAATGATTCCCTGAACATACCTGATCAGTGTTTAACTCCAGCTACAAATGATTCCCTGAGCATAACTGATTCAGTATGTTTCCTTCAGCTACAAATGATTCCCTGAACATACCTGATCAGTGTTTAACTCCAGCTACAAATGATTCCCTGAACATAACTGATCAGTGTTTAACTCCAGCTACAAATGATTCCCTGAACATACCTGATTCAGTATGTTTCCTTCAGGTACAAATGATTCCCTGAACATAACTGATCAGTGTTTAACTCCAGCTACAAATGATTCCCTGAACATACCTGATTCAGTATGTTTCCTTCAGCTACAAATGATTCCCTGAACATAACTGATTCAGTATGTTTCCTTCAGCTACAAATGATTCCCTGAGCATAACTGATTCAGTATGTTTCCTTCAGCTACAAATGATTCCCTGAACATAACTGATTCAGTATGTTTCCTTCAGCTACAAATGATTCCCTGAACATACCTGATTCAGTATGTTTCCTTCAGCTACAAATGATTCCCTGAACATAACTGATTCAGTATGTTTCCTTCAGCTACAAATGATTCCCTGAACATACCTGATTCAGTATGTTTCCTTCAGCTACAAATGATTCCCTGAACATACCTGATTCAGTATGTTTCCTTCAGCTACAAATGATTCCCTGAACATAACTGATTCAGTATGTTTCCTTCAGCTACAAATGATTCCCTGAACATACCTGATTCAGTATGTTTCCTTCAGCTACAAATGATTCCCTGAGCATAACTGATTCAGTATGTTTCCTTCAGCTACAAATGATTCCCTGAACATACCTGATCAGTGTTTAACTCCAGCTACAAATGATTCCCTGAACATACCTGATCAGTGTTTAACTCCAGCTACAAATGATTCCCTGAACATACCTGATCAGTGTTTAACTCCAGCTACAAATGATTCCCTGAGCATAACTGATTCAGTATGTTTCCTTCAGCTACAAATGATTCCCTGAACATACCTGATCAGTGTTTAACTCCAGCTACAAATGATTCCCTGAACATACCTGATCAGTGTTTAACTCCAGCTACAAATGATTCCCTGAACATACCTGATCAGTGTTTAACTCCAGCTACAAATGATTCCCTGAGCATAACTGATTCAGTATGTTTCCTTCAGCTACAACCACAGGGACGGTGACCAAAAACCTGCCCTGTAACCTGTGTCTTCATGTGTTTTTTTACTGGTCAGGTACTTGTCCCTGTCAGCTCTCTTTCTCTTTCTATCTCTCTCTCTCTCTATATATATATATATATATATATATATATATACGTGTACTGGCATGTTCAGATTGCCTTCTCCCTGTGTATCTGCTGGTGGGTGGAGGCAGCTGAAGGTCACAGGCTTCCTTCTCAGGAGCCCTCAGGCGTATCTACTCTGCAGGGGTGTCTGGGTCCCCCCCCCACACACACACCAAACAGACCCCGAACAGTAGATAGGACAGACAGGACGTCGGGGGGCGGGTCCCAGGTAAAGTAGGGCAGGTTGGTGGCAGTCGATAGGGAGGGAACCCCGGCGGGAGTCGGCCAGCGCCAGCACAATGTCAAGATACAAAATGAACGCCACCGCTCCGGCTGGTGAAACACCGACAGCCCTCGTTCCTCACCGGTCACCTCCAGCGGTCGGTGGGTAACGCCGAACGGACCCCGTCCTCCTGGGGAGGACAAGGGGAAAACCGAACCAATCCAACAGAGGCCAACGTGGTGATGACAGAAGGGTGAAAGGTCACAGAAGCAATAGAACCGAGGAAGGAATTGGGTGGAGGCCGCTGTGAAACTTTAGTGAGTGGTCAGGGTTTATCAGGGTCTGAGTAGGGGCCAAGTGACCATCGGGGGGGCTAGCAGGGAAAATAAAGGCAGGATTCTGAATATTATGATGATTTAATGTACACAGTGTTAACATAATTCTCTGTTCAAAAGACTACACCTGTTTGGAAAGACTACTTCCTGCTTCGCTCAGGTCCCTCAAATTCCCCATTGCAGATTCTCTCAACATCATCCTGGACTGACCGGGTGCTGGTAGTGAGATAGCTAGCTAGCTAACCTCACATTACACAGCGCAATGACTTTCCAAGATACTCTGCATTTTTGGAAAGTGATCTTATATTGTGTTATTGGACGAGAGCTTTATGCTGACGACATCCTGATGAAATACAGATTGAAGAATGTATTCAGAAATAACATTTGGACAGGGTTGTCTGGGCCAAAACGGCAATTAAGTTAGCTCTATTGATTGTTGCATTGCTTCTTACCATGCAACGAATTGATGTGCTGCTAATATATGGGCACTGAAGGTTGAGAAGTTACAATCACTTTTGGGACCTGTACCTAAACGTCTGTACAGGTAAGGATAGAGCATTCCTGAAAAAAGGGAGCTGGATAGAAGGATGAGGTTTTCTAATGGTCTGTGATACACCAATCCAGAAAAAAGCATCTATATATATATATATATTGCAAAAACTCATATTTTCCCACTCTCCTGTCTGAAAAGCAACAGATTTGATCTGAAAGTCCTCATCAACTCCAAAAATGCTTAATTGAATACAGAAAGAACCTATGAAACAAAATAATTTCTGTTTGATTCATTAATGTATAAAAAAGTACACTGAAAACATTGTGTGAAACCAACTTGTTTTGCCCAGTTTTAGGCTATCCTGACATCCCAATCCTAAGAAACAATATTACTTAGGACCAAATACCAAATACCTCGTAAAACATTCCACCAAGCTCAACTTAACCAGCATGGCTTCACATGGGAAGTCTCTCCTAACCTAAAATGAAGTTTAAACAGTCCCCAGTAACTTCACTCCTAAAAATAAATAAATCAATTTTATGTGGACACCCGACATGTGAGCGTAATCCACAGTCATATGACAAGTCAGCACGTATCCAAGCAGATCCGCTACAAACATGGTGACACACAGAAGTAGACATCAGAAGCGTCCCCTCCGCGACCTTGACTGTGAGACTGACATAAACCGACTTGTCACATGTCACTTCACGCTAACAACAAACTACAGGGGGTGTGGAAAACCCGGGTGGAGGGAGGGAGAAACGGGGGCGAGGAGGGGGGCCGCTACATTATTAGAACTGTATGTCTAACACTGTGTTCAATGAGGTCAGTACACGCAGGCGGAGCACTTAGACAATTCTTTTTCTTGTTGCCAGTCCTGTCTAACACCTGTAACAGTGTCTTTACAATCAGGGATTTATATGATAACACTGTGTGTGTGTGTGTGTGTGTGTGTGTGCGCAGTCAGAGCACTCGCCCTGCTCACAATAATTACAGGAGCAATAAGCCCCTGCTAAGTCAGCTTCAGCCGTGGATCGGAGCAGAAACAGGATCAGCAGTGTCTAAAAGCTGAGCACTTTAACCCACTCCGGAGTTACGCAACAGCTAGCTATGCAAATGCCCTGAAATGCCCTGATATCCCTCCTGTGTGATTAGTTCACAGCAAAGCATCCACCGGACCCGAGGCTAGACCCGTGTACCCCATTCACCCTAGTGCACTGCCCCGTGTACCCCATTCATCCTAGTGCACTGCCCCGTGTACCCCATTCATCCTAGTGCACGGACCCGTGTACCCCATTCATCCTAGTGCACTGCCCCGTGTACCCCATTCATCCTAGTGCACTGCCCCGTGTACCCCATTCATCCTAGTGCACTGCCCCGTGTACCACGCGTGGCCAATCCAGGGCCGCTATTTCATTGGCTAATGGCCATATCGACAGCTGTGGGCACTGATGCAACCCAAAAGAGGGGCGGGTCAAAGAGCAAAGGGGAGATGAAGGGGTGCGACCAGGATCAGTGCTTCCTCCTGGAGGTGAGAAAAGGGGAAGACCACATCGGTCACGGTCACAGATCCCTATTCATCAGAAATGGGATTTGCGGTCGGACTGCAGGGTTCCACACACGAACATTTTCGGGGCGCACACAGAAACGTAGGGGTACAATGGGATGACTTTAGCGTTGTTTAAACCACAACTCTTCCCTTTCCTGGGCTTATCGCAGGCTGCTTGGTGAGATCCACGGACGTCCCCTTGAGCCCTTCGTGGTTGCGGTTGTCGTTTGTCCACTTGTGACTGTGGATTGTGTCACCAGGTTTCTTATTGATTGTTAGAGAGTTAGAAAGGGTGTCATTCCTCCCTGCTGATCTGACAATACATATCGTATCTGACTGGCCAAACCAAGTGGTGGCCTTTATTTCAGTTGGCTTAATAGCAGGGGTACATCTACCAGGCACTATAGTGTGGGGTCTCGTGTAGATCTGCATATCCCTCTTTCCAATAACACATGAGATGTACGTGTTCTACACAGACCAAAGGTGCTGTCTGACTCGATGAAGAGCTGTGTGCTTCTGATGTTGATACGCTGACTCATTAGTGAGGAGGAAGAAGATACATCTTCTACTGTACTACCTAAAGCTCCTGGGGTCTGTTTTCCACTGAAATCTACTCTCACAGTCTCTCCCTCTCTCTCTCCCCTTCTCACTCTCTCCCACTCTCTCTCCCACTCTCATTCTCCCTCTCTCCCCTCCCCCTCTCTCACTCTCTCTCTCTCTCCCACAGGCCTAGAGACGCGCTGTATCAGGATGACCGACTGCCTGAGCCTAAGGCGTTTGTTGTTACCTGAACCTTGTGGAAAGTGAGACGAATCCCCCAAGGCCTGGCAAGCAGTGATATGCTAACAAACAGAGCGGTCACATGTGCATAACAGCTAAAAGGCTCTCATTGCACTTTACACACTCACACACACACACACAGACACTCATGCAACTATAGCAATGCAACTTTCTACACTGACTCTCGCACACACACACACAGACCACAAAATGCGTGCGTGTCGTACGCGGCAGAGGCAGGCGTACGTGCTCAGGCATCAAGAACCCGGGCGCTAAGCGTAAGCAGAGACAGAGACGCTGACTGTAAGTAACAATGCCTCGCTGCGGAGACACGGATGAAGGCAGAGCGCCGCGGGCACAGAGACTAAGATTAACGACATCCCGGCACACAGAGTGGGGAAAGAAATATGGCCGATGTCGCATTTACGTCGCCGATGAGATCGGGGGGAGGAGATAGACGGCGAGGGGGGGGTCGGACAGTGATTCGCCGTCGCTCGGGTTACACACACGCTTCTCATCATCACCATTCACCAGATGATGTGACGGACGCCGGGCTCTCGGGAATCGGCACGGCTGACGCCAGCCCACTTGAACACAGCCCAGGAGAGCTGTGGGACGATCGCCCTCTCGTAATAACCTCATCTCTGCATTTCAATGTAGCGTTCGGATGATTCAGCCGAGCCATTTGTTTCAACGGGTTTAACAAGAGCAACCCTAAGCGAAACGCCTGATCACGTAGCTCGCCCGCCTCATGCTCTGTTAAACCACTTGTAATTAGCTGAAAGAAATGTCTTGTGTTTACATGGAACTGCTGTGATGTGAGTAATCATATTAGCAGTTGGCAATGTCAGAGTTTTTAGCAAACGCGGCCCATCTTGCTTTTTTCTTCCAGTAAATTTGGCTAAAGGTTTAAAAAAGAGATTTCTATAACCCCAGCGCGGAAAGGTATTCATTCCAAATCAGGCGTATTTCCTCTGTTTCAGCCGATAAAGCTGTGCAGGATCTGCCAAAGCAGATTAATGACTCTTCACATAAGTGTAAACATCAACTGATTTTCTACAAACCATCATATCCAGACCACCTAAGCTGTTAAAGCATCACATTTCACCTTCCACTTTTGCTGCCGTAAAACTATAACATTTAATTTTAAAAGAGTTAAAATAACCATGATATCACCGTTCCAAACATGGTCAGCGTCTCTCGTCCAATTTGTCAAAAATCTATTTAACTAGTTCTACTCCGGGGGCGGTTACCATGACTATTCAAGATGGCTCCCATCACCCCAATCCCTTGCCCCAGACCTCCTGTCAAATTACTTAAAGGCTTTCTAGTCTGGCTTCAGGCAAATACACAGTACGTACACAGCCTTGATTAGCATTGTCATTAACCTGTTCATGGGTGAAACTGCAATAGGCCACACCCACCAAACCTGATTTCCCAGTCCCGCCACGAACGGCTTCACCTCCTCTCTAACCACAATAAGCATTTCACTCCAGTGACACGAGATCAGAGCCTAGGACCCATTCTCTATTCCCTTCCTGCTCTACATGCTCCAAATCCGGTCCAATCATCGACCGTACACAACACCGCATCACAACACCGTCCAACTGGTGAAATGACATAAAATCAGATGAAGTGTACTCCAACTAACTGCTGCAAGAGAGGTAATGTGTAAGTGATGAAGCATAGATGACCACATAGATTCCCCTCTGCTCACTACCAACCTGGACGTGGCAATCAATCCTACGTGACGTCTAATAGCCACACAGTCCAATCTGTAAACCTTCGTTTAACATGGGAGCATTCAGTGTCTCTAGTCACATGCATCCGTTTTCTGTGATCCTCAGCCATTTATTTCTCCCACATAAGATGTTTGGACCCGCGTCCAATAAGGTCCGTGTTTCGTTTAGTCTGACACCACCTCAACGCTATCAGGCGAGCGTGAACATCAATAGGACAAGTTCACTTTCATCCATATTGGCTAAATATATGCAAATATATTTCGGCTGGGGCTAATTAATGCAAATATGTTGACAAACGTCACCTTGTCCTGGTGAGATTTACGTGGTTGTCAAAACCCCGGATGAATTTGAAGCAAATCTAAAGTTCCTTATGGAATAAATGACTGGTGAAATGTGAAAGTCACCAGTATCAAATTTTGCAGCAAGGAATTATGGAGATTATGACTTATCAACTATCTCCGTCAGTGTAGCACATCCCAACAGCACATATAATTCACTGGTGACTGCCAGTATGTAGTACGTAGAATATCTGGAGACTGGTTTTAGTCAAAGCACTTATTCATCAGACTAGCACTGGCAGGCCATTGTAATCATAGCAAGAACAAAGCACATGGCCCATGTGTAATAATAAGGTTGTTATTATTCTATCGACAGTGAGTGTCTGCGCCAGTTCAAGCTGTCCACACTATCGCACAATTTGCCAGCTAGCTAAACTAACCAGCTAGCCAGATAACAATAGCAACGGGATAATTTAATAAGGACAAGGCTAATTTCTTTGTGAAGAAGTGCACTTTTTACGTTTTACTTCAAATGTGTTGCTGTGTCAAGCTAGGCACCATTAAACAACCATAGCTACTCAACTCAAACGTTAATACTTCAGAGCTGAGTTATATTTACTGGGCAGCTCCCAGAGCGCTCTGAGGCAATCATCAAACAATGCAAAAGAACCAGTGCAAATACGCGGACGCCATTGTTCACTCTATGCAAATGATATTGGTGCTTTATTGGAGGAATTAAGGCTAAACAGGTATATCTGTGAAAGGCTGACAACAAACCAGTTGTCATACAAGTATGTGAAAGGCTGACATCAACCAGTTGTCATACAAGTATATCTGTGAAAAGCTGACAACAAACTAGTTGTCATACAAGTATGTGAAAGGCTGACATCAACCAGTTGTCATACAAGTATATGTGAAAGGCTGACAACAAACCAGTTGTCATACAAGTATATCTGTGAAAGGTGTTATGGAATTTTATGATCACTCAAGAAGTTTATTAACATGTAAGTCCTATAGATGTTGTTTAGGCCAAAAGGCACAGAGGAAAGGAATGTTTAGGATAAGTTTTTTGTAGGACAGGAATATAAGTTTCATGATAGGAGACATCTGTCTATTGACCTATTGACCTCTAGAAAGGTCCTGGGGAGAGACCCTCGGGTTTTCCTGACAGCTCCATATGTCATGTTTATTATCCTATAGTTTGGTGAGATCATCTAAGGACCTCGTCTGTTCTCCATCATCTCTGTTTAGGTTGGTGTGTCAATGAGTGTGCGTAACTTCATTCCTTTAAATACCCCTGCAGAAGTTCTTCTCATCAGGTCAGTCTGATCCAGCACAGGTTATTGTCCTGTTGTCTGATGAAGACTTTCCTCAAACCTATTCTTTAAGCTTGCTATAGAGATTGATCTGATCAATGCAAAAGCTTGGACCTGTATTTGAGAAATGGTTTCTTACTTGCAATTAAACCTGTTAAAAGCGTCAAACTGTAACACACTCTCGTGCGTCTTACTTAAATTCAAATTCAGCAATTAAAGTCTAAAATTTCCACGACAAAGGCTGACAACAAACCAGTTGTCATACAAGTATATCTGTGAAATGCTGACGACAAACCAGTTGTCATACAAGTATGTGAAAGGCTGACATCAACCAGTTGTCATACAAGTATATCTGTGAAAGGCTGACAACAAACCAGTTGTCATACAAGTATGTGAAAGGCTGACATCAACCAGTTGTCATACAAGTATATGTGAAAGGCTGACAACAAACCAGTTGTCATACAAGTATATCTGTGAAATGCTGACAACAAACCAGTTGTCATACAAGTATATCTGTGAAAGGCTGACATCAACCAGTTGTCATACAAGTATATCTGTGAAAGGCTGACATCAACCAGTTGTTATATAAGTATATCTGTGAAAGGCTGACATAAACCAGTTGTCATACGAGTGTATCTGTGAAAGCCTGCATCAACCAGTTGTTGGCCGACCGATGAATTGGACAGGCTCCTAGGGTCTATATTAATATTGGACAGGCTCTAATAAGTACTAAAACCATTACTAGTGTCTATATTAGTATTGGACAGGCTCTAATAAGTACTAAAACCATTACTAGTGTCTATATTAATATTGGACAGGCTCTAACAAGTACTAATACCAATACTGGCATCCATATTCATATAGGACAGGCTCTAATAAGTACTAAAACCATTACTAGTGTCTATATTAGTAGTGGACAGGCTCTAACAAGTGTTAATACCAATACTGGCATCTATATTCATATAGGACAGGCTCTAATAAGTACTAAAACCATTACTAGTGTCTATATTAGTAGTGGACAGGCTCTAACAAGTATTAATACCAATACTGGCATCTATATTCATATAGGACAGGCTCTAATAAGTACTAAAACCATTACTAGTGTCTATATTAGTATTGGCACCGTTGTTGTTGTAACTGTTTTATAATCATACCTCAGGTTTTCACCAATACCTTTCTGATTAAAGCGATTTTCTTGTAGGCAGAAATGTGCCACCACCTGACTTGACATGCGTAAATTCTACAGAGGAATTGACTGGAATGTTTCATTGAATCATTTTAAATAGCAAATCAAAAACAGCTTTTAAGTGATTTAATGTTCTCCCCGTTGTAGCATTGCCGACCTAGAGATGTGCACGTCTTTCCGATGGTGGCAACACAGATCATTTTCTATTAAAGGCAAATTGTTAACATCCAGAGAGTGTCTTGTTAAGGTGACACAGGGGTTCGGACAGGAGTCCATTATAAATTAAGTCAATAAATGCTAGTAGCACTTTCTATTGATCCTCCAAACAAAACGAAACAAAAGAGTGTTCCTGGGGGGATTATAAACCACACATTGTAAAGTATGGGGGAGACGTTCACAGGCTTTGTGTTGATCCATGTGAGTTGTTGGAAGACACAGAAAAAACCCGGCCCTGTTTATTATGAACGCTTCCATTAATGGTTCTGTACAGGTCTGAGCAGGTCCAGTTACGGTGATACAGAGTGTTTCCCTTTCAGAACAACACACAGATATGTCTGATTCAGGACATTGCTATTTACCTCCTATTTTGAATGCATCTGACTGTAGTTCAATGTAGTGGAAAAGCGGTTCACATGTTAGCAGTTGCTGAAGTAAACACCAATCTGGGCCTGCGAACACGGTGGACGACCAGAACACCGGCCCGATTGACCAGTGATGCTGATGGACTTAATGAATTGTTAAAAGGTTGTGTTTTGACCTGATGAGAGAATCCAATCTGAATGCTGCCCACACAGCCTAAGATTGTGGCAGATGTTCTGGTGACACTGTCTCTTCAGTTCAAGAATAATTACGTTATTCACGTATTCAGCCAATCGTATAGCCCAGGTTAACGTCAAAACGAAAAGTCACAGTGTGTGTGTGTGTGCGGGCAAAGCAGATACAAAATATGTGGTTGTCCAAAAACCATGGCAACAGCCAATAGCCTGTCTGAACGCCTGCCGATTGAAACGTCGCCTTAGGAGGATGATCCGGCGTTGGAGCTCGGCCTCAGCTTCGTGGTCAACCACAGCCGTCACTTCAGGTGACGCGGTGATCTGCGGTGAACACGGCACCGCAACGTGCGATGTCGTTTCCGCGAGAAAAGACGAATACAGCCGCAGTAGTACAAGTGCGTGCAGACTTACAATAGGCACAATATTCAATAATCCCGTCCCCCCCTGACAAGGCTCGCTTTATCCCTCGTTCTTTACACATAAAAATCCTCCCCCCGTATCTCCATCCTCCCCCTTTTCTCGGGCACTTTTCCCTAGCCATTTCGCTGCTCGTTCCTGCTGATATTAAAGATGTCTGGTGCCCATTCCAGACAAAATGGACTCTCGACAAAAGGGCGAAACACAAGCGGGGAGAGAGATCGATGTAATTGCGGCGGCAACAAAAGGAGGGGTTTGTGTTTTGCAATAATGACACGTGGAGCGCCGAGGAACATAATTAAGCGATTTTCAGTTGTGAAAAAAAACCGCCACATTATACCGGGGAACACAAAGGATGTGTGGAGAGCGAACTGGCTCTAATTATAATCACAGCAATCATCGTCGGTTTGTTTGCATTCTGTGTTTATATGGCGAACACATACTGCGATGTGTTGGTTGATCACTTTGGTAAATCCATTGCAGGTGTGTGGAAAGTGCTTTTAACGTGGACCGCCATGAACCTCCTGTGTTAGATCTACGGACCAGAAAGGATGTTTGCCAAGCCGGCACGAATAATAAACTGTACTGTTGTTTATCGAGGCAGTTAAACCCAGTTTATTCTGTAAGCCATGGCTGATAAGATTGCCTTCAACATTTCTAAATTATAAAAGCGTATTAAATCAAAACTAGTGCTGTATGCTATGAATTCACATTGTGAAAATAGTAGACACTCTCAGCACAATTGACTCTCCCCCGCAGGTTGGTTGTCGAACTGGGGTCATTTGTCATTAAAATTCCCCCTGATCGTGCTCAATATGCTAACCTCCTGCTTGGGGAAACTGAATAAAGAATGTTGGGATCTCAGTATGCTAACATCCGACCTGGGAAGCTTAATGTATGGAGTAAGGATCGTATTATGCTTACCTCCTACTAGAGGGAATCTCGCCACGCTAACTTCCAACCTGGGAAAGCCAAATGAAGGAAGTGGGGATCGCAATGCACTAACTTCCTGACTGGGGATCTTATTATGCTAACTTCCTGCTTGGGGAAGCCAAATATAAGTAGTTGGGATCTCATTACGCTAACTTCCTGCTTGGGGAAGCCAAATAAAAGTAGTTGGGATCTCATTACGCTAACTTCCTGCTTGGGGAAGCCAAATAAAAGTAGTTGGGATGTCATTACGCTAACTTCCTGTTTGGGGAAGCCAAATAGAAGTAGTTGGGATTTCATTACGCTAACTTCCTGTTTGGGGAAGCCAAATAGAAGTAGTTGGGATCTCATTAAGCTAACTTCCTGCTTGGGGAAGCCAAATAGAAGCAGTTGGGATCTCATTACGCTAACTTCCTGTTTGGGGAAACCAAATAGAAGTAGTTGGGATCTCATTACGCTAACTTCCTGCTTGGGGAAGCCAAATAGAAGTAGTTTGGATCTCATTACGCTAACTTCCTGCTTGGGGAAACCAAATAGAAGTAGTTGGGATCTCATTACGCTAACTTCCTGCTTGGGGAAGCTATATGAAGGATAAAGTTGTGATCTTTAACTCTTTCCAACCATTTGGGAGCTGCTGCCAAGAGGCAAGGTCATTCATATGTGCAGTTGGATATTATAGAAAAGTGGGTGAATTGTGCAAATGCATTTGTAGCAGAGCAGTTTCCATTGCAGTTATAATTAGTGAGACCTGGAGAAGTCACCCTGGACACAGAAACTCCTTGGCCCATTTCTACATTCTCTCTAGCAAACTTACACTGTACAGCAGAAGAGTACCACTTTTGACGGATTGCATTGTGTCGGCAGAAAGCTCCTGTCACTTCTTTAACCTCTCCTCATATGTCCTCCACTGTCAATCACTGGTCCTCACACAAAGAAGTAAGGTGGCAGATATTGATCCAAACACACACACACACACCTCATCCTCTGTCTATCTATCCAGGGAGCACCTTTAACTGAACACACACTCCACACACACACTTTGTCAAAATAACACGAAACACGAAAAGCACACCCAGAACAGGGATGCTCTCGAATCGTATTGAAGACATTCAATTCGGGAAGCGAAACCCGTTCGATTTGGTTATATTTTTACCGTACTCTAAAAATCTCTACCCTAACCCTGAACACTATTTATAACCTCAAATCCAATTGTAATTATTACTGTAAACCTGAAAAAAAGAAAAAAAGTTATCTAGCTTTAACAAAGGAACTACAAAAAGGTTAAAAAAAACCATAGAGTCTCCATCGGCAACCATTACCCCAGTGTCAACCGGGTCTGGGTCTGCAGCTCGACACAGATTACAATGAAAAATATAGAGAGCAAAACAGAAAGGGAGTTAGAGAAAGAAAACAGAGACTGAAAGAAACAGCAAGCGACGGCACAAAACTTCGCCCACAAAGAGCAACATGATGGCGCATTCAGAGCAGTTGGTCTTTGGAAGCAGCTGGAGGCAACGGGCATGTGGGCACAGTTTGCCCCTCGTAAAACCACTGACAAGTCACTAACTGCAAATGACCTTGACTGCGTCAGCACGACAGACAGCGTCCGCACGACACACGGCGGTGTCCCTTCTGGGAACCAGCGGGAGCGCATCTGTACTCGGCGTGGGATCGCATGCGTCCCCTCTCGCGGGAATCTGTTAGAGGGGTACAAACGCCTGCGTCGGACTGTCATCGGAGCGGGTTTGTTTTCTTCAGGGTCTATATGGTTGAATCCCGTTCTTGCCACCGTAATGGGAACAAGCAGGACTTCCTGTACGGTAAAACAAGCTGTACGGTCGGTCGGACAGACGGGGCAGAGTCAATATTAGAAGTGATTTGTCGTGCATCCGACTTCAATTCCCGTCGTTTACTTTCTTTTCCAATTTGTTGACGTCAATGCCTCCCGTCAAAGCGGAAGTGAGCTCGTAGGGTGATTGAACGCGAGGCCGGGAGCAGGTTGAAAAGAAGCATCAGGTATAATGGGAAAAGAAAAGAGTCTGTCTGCACAATTACGGCTTCAGTAATAGCAGTCAAGGAAGGACGGGGGGGACACATCAAGCGAGGGAAGTCGTCGGCTAATGAATGCAAAGGTTATCCTGTTTCGCATTCATTAGCTTTGACCAAGCCAGCAGCTGGATGTAGCTACGAGGTTGTAGCGAAGGGTACAGGGCCCAATCCCTTTGGTACTAATGAGGAGATAACATTCACCCCGTTTTTAAGAACACCAAATCTCATCAGCGGAGATCATTTGTCCACGGCTGAGACCGCTGGACCACCCCGGACTTGACCACCTTCTCATCTCCACGTGAGCATGTCCAGATTGGGATGATTGTCCAGATTCAGCTAGTCATTTAATATTTCAGCGAATCAGGTCAAGAGAAGGTCGCGCGCGAGGGTTCGAAAACGATCGGCCAAACCGCATGTGGGCGGGGATTCGATCAGCGGTAAATATGTCTGAGGCGTTTTATTTACGATTTCGTGGGAGGAGGCGGGGAAGAGATCTCGATTTGACCTGAGCTGCAGCCCATCGCTCGCCATGTCTGTTGGCACAGCACATCGCTCAATAATCTGGAAGCGGTATTCTCTGTCAATACAGCCTCAGAGAATGACCTTACGTCGTTACCGGGTTGCTTAGAGTCTGGCCCCTGAATCTGTATGACTTGCGCCCTTCCAACCTCACGCCAAACACATTTCTCCAGAGAGAAGTGCTGATACTTCTGTTGGTGAGCCCATGTTATTAAGGCTGTCCAAACCCATGAGCGTCAGAACACAGCGATTCTCAAACTAGCCGACTAGGGGCGAGACGTCTCCAGCGTAAAGAGTCTAACCGCCGCGGGCGTGGGTTCAAAGTGACGCTCTGTTCTTTCCCGTTCGCTGATCGCTTTTTTTAGTCTGCCCTGAGAGTGAAATATAATAATCAGAACTTATAACTTTGGCACTTTGGACAATTCTACTGGTTAGATCAGTTTCCGTAGGTGACGGTCAAAAACGCATGCAGTATTTGAAACGAGTACTGGTTGAACCCAGGTCTGCTCCTACACGTTGGCGGCATCATCGCCTTGGCAGGATCTTCTCAGCGACAGTGTGAGACCCTGAAAGGCTTAACTGAAAGGCTTTGTGAAATCTAACCTAGTGCGCCCCCTCTTCAACTGGCACTTCTTAGACCTAAGGCTCACAAGCCTCAGGGAAGCTAGGAGGAGGGTTTCGTGATGGGGGGGGCGGTGGGGGGGCGGGGAAGAGGCGTTCAGAGCCAAACGGCTTCCAGCCACATCAACATTTTGCATGAGTCACAGATGCGTCCATGCGAGCGCGTGATGCAGTGATGTCAGGGTGAAAATTCCCCTGCGTCCATAAATAACAAATTAATACAGTGACATCCACACCTTCTCACATTAAATTAAAATGCAAAGCGCTGATTGGGATTTACCCCGGAGGGCCCCAGTGCATATTCAATTTCAATATCACTGCCGTGGCAAATTCAAGACGTCCAATTCCTCCTTGCTCAACATCTCACTACTCGTATAAATCTCTACTTTCGCTTTCTCCTGATTCTCTCTCATTCCACTCTCTCTCTCTCTCACACTCTCTCTCACTCTCTCTCTCACTCTCGTTCTCTTTTCTTTACTCTGCTCTCACTCTCATCTTTTAGTCTATCACTCTACATCTCCTTCACAGGGGATGTTAAAAGTCTACACACCCCTAACGAATGCAAGGTTTTTGTGATGTGAAAAAATTGGAGAAAGACGTACCATGTCATCATTTCTCCACTTATTGTAGACTTTTTATATCCACTGTGTATCTATCGTTCACCTCTTTCTCGCTCCCTCTCTTTTGTTTTTACTCTCATTCTCTTTATCCCTTATCTTCTCTCTCTCTCCTCCTTTCTCTCTCCAGCTCACCCCTCTCACTGTCTCTTCCACTTCTTCTATCTCCATTTCCCTTTTCTCCCTTCACACTGTACATAATGTTCATATATTTTCCATGACCCACTTTCTTAATTGTGTTAATTAAATTCGAATAAACACAGGCAGACGAAACCAGATGATGACTGAGAGAGAAACCTAGAAGAAGATTGAGAGAGACCAAGATAGATTCCTCCTATAAATTAAAAGACTAAGGAGATGGGAAAAGTCCTGACGTCCATCAAATTACGTTTCTGGGTTTCTCCCTTATGCAGGATGTGCTGGGGTGTGCAGTGGAGCATGCCACAAGGCTTTTGCAGTTTGTGTCAAATGCAAACTAACCATCTAGAAATCAAGGACTCATTAGTATAATAGACTAATAAAGTGTGTTAGAATACTCCAACATGTAAGGGAGACCATTCACAGCACAATTATCCCTCTATTCTATTGGTCAGTCACTAAATAGCAACGATCACCATGTACAGAAGCTCCAAATGAAGAAGACAAATACCCACCTAATTACCAACCCAAACCAGCTGTGTGTAATACACTGAACTAAATACCCACCTAATTATCAACCCAAACCAGGTGTGTGTAATACACTGAACTAAATACCCACCTAATTACCAACCCAAACCAGGTGTGTGTAATACACTGAACTAAATACCCACCTAATTATCAACCCAAACCAGCTGTGTGTAATACACTGAACTAAATACCCACCTAAACCCAAACCAGGTGTGTGTAATACACTGAACTAAATACCCACCTAATTATCAACCCAAACCAGGTGTGTGTAATACACTGAACTAAATACCCACCTAATTACCAACCCAAACCAGGTGTGTGTAATACGCTGAACTAAATACCCACCTAATTATCAACCCAAACCAGGTGTGTGTAATACACTGAACTAAATACCCACCTAATTATCAACCCAAACCAGGTGTGTGTAATACACTGAACTAAATACCCACCTAATTACCAACCCAAACCACCTGAACTAAATACCCACCTAATTATCAACCCAAACCAGTGTGTGTAATACACTGAACTAAATACCCACCTAATTATCAACCCAAACCAGTGTGTGTAATACACTGAACTAAATACCCACCTAATTACCAACCCAAACCAGGTGTGTGTAATACGCTGAACTAAATACCCACCTAATTATCAACCCAAACCAGTGTAATACACTGAACTAAATACCCACCTAATTATGTGTGTAATACACTGAACTAAATACCCACCTAATTACCAACCCAAACCAGGTGTGTGTAATACGCTGAACTAAATACCCACCTAATTATCAACCCAAACCAGGTGTGTGTAATACACTGAACTAAATACCCACCTAATTATCAACCCAAACCCTGAACTAAATACCCACCTAATTACCAACCCAAACCAGCTGTGTGTAATACGCTGAACTAAATACCCACCTAATTACCAACCCAAACCAGCTGTGTGTAATACTGAACTAAATACCCACCTAATTACCAACCCAAACCAGGTGTGTGTAATACACTGAACTAAATACCCACCTAATTACCAACCCAAACCAGGTGTGTGTAATACACTGAACTAAATACCCACCTAATTACCAACCCAAACCAGCTGAACTAAATACCCACCTAATTACCAACCCAAACCAGCTGTGTGTAATACACTGAACTAAATACCCACCTAATTACCAACCCAAACCAGGTGTGTGTAATACACTGAACTAAATACCCACCTAATTACCAACCCAAACCAGCTGTGTGTAATACGCTGAACTAAATACCCACCTAATTACCAACCCAAACCAGCTGTGTGTAATACACTGAACTAAATACCCACCTAATTACCAACCCAAACCAGCTGTGTGTAATACACTGAACTAAATACCCACCTAATTATCAACCCAAACCAGCTGTGTGTAATACGCTGAACTAAATACCCACCTAATTACCAACCCAAACCAGGTGTGTGTAATACGCTGAACTAAATACCCACCTAATTATCAACCCAAACCAGCTGTGTGTAATACGCTGAACTAAATACCCAGACAGTCCCAGACACACTCAGAGGTGTGTACTCTAGGGAACGCACGGAGACAGTTTTTATACCAACCCAGGATGTCTAAAATCCACTGTATATAAAAACTCTACTGCCCATTGATAGAGTTCATATAATGCTTGGAAGTTTTAGTGTCAGTGATAAGATCTTCTTCGTTTGACTGCTGTGATAGTCGAGAGCAGACATACGTACGATATGTTTCTGAAGAATGGATAGAAACATAGAGTTTGTCATGTCTAATCAAGTGTGAGGTAGGCCGTACCTTGAATATTTGCAGGACTTCTTTAACAAAACAGAACACTAAGTCAAGACAAAAATAAAAGTGGAAAAATCCGGTGAAGTACAAGGACGCAATAGAACATTATAATGAACACACGCACATACACACATAAGCACACACACACATAAGCACACACACACATAAGCACATACACACGCACACATGCACATACACACATACATGCACACACACACGCACACACACACACACATACGCTTATAAGCCAAAACATTGTTTGTAGTGACGCAAATAACGTCTCCTAACACGGCCACAAGGTGTGGGTAGATAAGATGGTAAGCAAACAATCAGGTATTGTATAGTTGGATGCTGGAGAACTGGGCAGGAGTAAAGAGTGACTTTGACAAGGGCCTGCCACCCTTCATGGTAGTGGTATTCCCTGATGGCAGCAGCCTCTATCAGCGGGATAATGCAGTCCGCTTCACTGCACACACCACCGTACACGCACATTAGCAAGCACAATGCGGGGCAGCAGCCGACAGACTCATGTTCAGTTCTACTGTGGAGTTAGTTCAAACGGATGTTTGCTAATAATTGTAACGTTTAAACAGGAGACCTGAAAATAGTATTTCTCCTCGCAGGGACTGCCAGACTATCCTCACAAGGTTGAGTTGTCGCCGTTTTAATGTCCTTGCATGGATGCTGTGGTATAGTTAAACAAGGACACACAGATACACATACACAATCACGAGGAAGCCAAGTGGAGTCAACCATGAAATAAAAATGATGAACACCAGCACTGTTTTGTCCGAGCTGCCCATAGGACAGGGTGTAGGACAGGGTGTAGGACAGGGTGTAGGACAGGGTAGAGGACAGGGTAGGTGACAGGGTAGAGGACAGGGTAGAGGACAGGGTGTAGGACAGGGTAGAGGACAGGGTAGAGGACAGGGTAGAGGACAGGGTAGAGGACAGGGTGTAGGACAGGGTAGAGGACAGGGTAGAGGACAGGGTAGAGGACAGGGTAGAGGACAGGGTGTAGGACAGGGTGTAGGACAGGGTAGAGGACAGGGTAGAGGACAGGGTGTAGGACAGGGTGTAGGACAGGGTAGAGGACAGGGTAGAGGACAGGGTGTAGGACAGGGTGTAGGACAGGGTAGAGGACAGGGTGTAGGACAGGGTGTAGGACAGGGTAGAGGACTGGGTAGAGGACAGGGTGTAGGACAGGGTGTAGGACAGGGTAGAGGACAGGGTAGAGGACAGGGTGAAGGACAGGGTAGAGGACAGGGTGTAGGACAGGGTGTAGGACAGGGTAGAGGACAGGGTAGAGGACAGGGTAGAGGACAGGGTGTAGGACAGGGTGTAGGACAGGGTAGAGGACAGGGTAGAGGACAGGGTGTAGGACAGGGTAGAGGACAGGGTAGAGGACAGGGTGTAGGACAGGGTACAGGACAGGGTAGAGGACAGGGTAGGTGACAGGGTAGAGGACAGGGTAGAGGACAGGGTGTAGGACAGGGTAGAGGACAGGGTAGAGGACAGGGTAGAGGACAGGGTAGAGGACAGGGTGTAGGACAGGGTAGAGGACAGGGTAGAGGACAGGGTAGAGGACAGGGTGTAGGACAGGGTGTAGGACAGGGTAGAGGACAGGGTAGAGGACAGGGTGTAGGACAGGGTGTAGGACAGGGTAGAGGACAGGGTAGAGGACAGGGTGTAGGACAGGGTGTAGGACAGGGTAGAGGACAGGGTGTAGGACAGGGTGTAGGACAGGGTAGAGGACAGGGTAGAGGACAGGGTGTAGGACAGGGTGTAGGACAGGGTAGAGGACAGGGTAGAGGACAGGGTGAAGGACAGGGTAGAGGACAGGGTGTAGGACAGGGTGTAGGACAGGGTAGAGGACAGGGTAGAGGACAGGGTAGAGGACAGGGTGTAGGACAGGGTGTAGGACAGGGTAGAGGACAGGGTAGAGGACAGGGTGTAGGACAGGGTACAGGACAGGGTGTAGAACAGCCACTTTGATCAGCTACTAGCCCTGCTAGTCTACACGCTGCTAGCTTGTCCTACCTAATATGTTCATGACATCAGGACCAGTGCTTACTGGTGCTCTACACAAGCCTCATGAATGGATGGCCTGCTCCTGTTTTGTTAAGTATTTTATTTATTCCTCAAGCAGTGAATGGAAAACAGGTGAGCAGGCCAAAGTTCAATAACGTTTGGAGTTGAGTAATAGCTGCGCTCACAAACACACACCATTGCTCTCTCTCTTTCTGTCTCTCTCTCTCGTCTCTCTCTCTCTGTCTCTCTCTCTGTCTCTCTCTCTCGTTCTCTCTCTGTGTCTCTCTCTCTGTCTCTCTCTCTCGTTCTCTCTCTCTGTCTCTCTCTCTCTCTCAATCTCTCTCAATCTCTCGCTCTTGATCTCTCTCCGACACAAACACACTTTTAGATACATCTGTTCTTCCAAACTTGTAATTACCACAAACCACATCTTCTAATCCTAACTCTTACATTACCCAAACATTGACCATAATAATCTAAGCTTTCTACCTTGACCTACTAATTAACACTTATCCTGAACTCACCAATCCTAACCCATGCAAACAACCTCAAACTAAACCCAATAGTAAAACTGCAAAACAACTAACTCTAACACCAACAACCTTGAGACACGTCTACGGGAACCAACTCATCAAGTTTTACAATTTGCATTAGCGCTTGTTAACAGGTCGATCACACGAGGACGAGTGCCGCTGGGAGAACAGGGGCCCTTCGCCTGCCAAAACCTGTTTCCAACGTTATCAGCGCGCAATAAACAAGCAACTTCCAGGTGAGATGGCAGGTCTCCCAGCCATCAATAAAGCAGACACACTGGACACTGTGTCATCAATAATATAAGAACTGTACACATGGCAGAAGTCCTCCACTGGTTATAGTTAGTGCCATTGTCATCACAGCGATCCATCTGACGTGAGATCTGAATGACCTGTAGGAATGGTTTAAACAAAGGCAACCTCCCGGGCCAGAGACAGCTCTGTAACACAATATCGGAAGAGCCGAGAAATAAGGACCACAGAGAGGTGGGGGGGGTGTGCTGGGAAAAGGAGGGAGGGGAGAACGAGGTGAACACGGGATGCAGAAAGATATAGTTTATCGGAAGAGGGGTAGAGGAGAAGGTAAACAATGCATGAGAGGGAGATTAAACAAAGGAAGGTGAGATGAGATGTGAACAGCAGAGTGAGGAGATGAGATGTGAACAGCAGAGGGAGGAGATGAGATGTGAACAGCAGAGTGAGGAGGTGAGATGTGAACAGCAGAGGGAGGAGATGAGATGTGAACAGCAGAGGGAGGAGATGAGATGTGAACAGCAGAGGGAGGAGATGAGATGTGAACAGTAGAGTGAGGAGATAAAATGTGAACAGCAGAGTGAGGAGATGAGATGTGAACAGCAGAGTGAGGAGGTGAGATGTGAACACCAGAGTGAGGAGATGAGATGTGAACAGCAGAGTGAGGAGATGAGATGTGAACAGCAGAGTGAGGAGATGAGATGTGAACAGCAGAGTGAGGAGGTGAGATGTGAACAGCAGAGTGAGGAGATGAGATGTGAACAGCAGAGTGAGGAGATAAAATGTGAACAGCAGAGTGAGGAGATGAGATGTGAACAGCAGAGTGAGGAGGTGAGATGTGAACAGCAGAGTGAGGAGATGAGATGTGAACAGCAGAGTGAGGAGATGAGATGTGAACAGCAGAGTGAGGAGATGAGATGTGAACAGCAGAGTGAGGAGGTGAGATGTGAACAGCAGAGTGAGGAGAAAGGAAGTTAGTAGTAGTTGTTAGTAGTTCTCCCTGTTGCTCTCTGGGTAATAGTATCAGCACCACCACTGGGCCCCAGTCACTGGTTGGTCTGTCTCTACCAACACCCAGCCCAAAGGCCTCCCACCACAGCACCTACCCCAGCTGCATGCACCGATAGCAGGCATGCGGACATGGCCGGAGGGGGTAGGATAGCATTACTTGAGATATGGGTCCTTGTGCTAGGACACACAAGGACAAAGGAGGCGGGTGGGTGAAGTGGAGGGAATATGGCTCTTAAAGGGGGAGAATAGGTTTCTTCAGTCACTTGGTCCTCAATCCTCTCTCTCCCCCTGGTCTCTCTCCTCCCCTGGTCTCTCTCCCCCTGGTCTCTCCTCCCTGGTCTCTCTCCTCCCCTGGTCTCTCTCCCCCTGGTCTCTCCTCCCCTGGTCTCTCTCCCCCTGGTCTCTCTCCCCCTGGTCTCTCTCCCCCTGGTCTCTCTCACCCTGGTCTCTCTCCCTCTGGTCTCTCTCACCCTGGTCTCTCTCACCCTGGTATCTCTCTCCTCCCTGGTCTCTCTCCCCCTGGTCTCTCTCCCCTGGTCTCTCTCCCTGGTCTCTCCCCCTGGTCTCTCTCTCTCTCCCCTGGTCTCCTCCCCTGGTCTCTATCACCCTCTCTCCTCTCCCTGGTCTCTCTCACCCTGGTCTCTCTCCCCCTGGTCTCTCTCCCCTGGTCTCTAATCCCCTGGTCTCTATCCCCCTGGTCTCTCTCCCCCTGGTCACTCTCACCCTAATCTCTCCCCCTGGTCTCTCTCCCCCTGGTCTCTCTCACCCTGATCTCTCTCCCCTTGGTCTCTCTCCCCTAGTGCGTTCCATTTAACTTCACAGTATGTGCCACCCCGCTCCCTCTGAACATCAAAATCCTCTCTGTGAATCACAGAGGAAACGTCTGATCCAGACGCCACTAAGCCTTGACAGTCCAATATTAACACAGGCCCAGGAAACATCTGAGAGAGAAACCTCTGCGAGAGAAACCTCTGAAGAATCTGGGAGGAAAATCCAAAGCCTCACATTTCTACCCAACTAAACGCTTCAGAAATTACTGCCTGGAAATATATTTGTGTTGGACAGATATCAAAATGTCCAGTATAGTAAACAGATAATATAATGTATTACTGTGTATAGTAGTTGAAATGGGGAGGAAGGATTTAACCAGTATTCGTCCATAGGCATGAGGAACCCTTATCCCAGAGTATCAAAAACATACAACAGAATACTAAATTACACAGAGACTTGTTCATTAAAGGGGCAACATGACGAATATTCTCCACATACAAACTAGGGCTACCCAAAGCCATCGATGTTTAGTTTGTTTTTAAATGGACATTTGGTGGATATTTAGTTTCTGTCTTTGTCACGAACTCATGAACTGGGTGATTTTTTTGGAATCAGATGCAGGCCTTTACAATAGAGACCACTAAACACACGAAACAGCTACAAGAACTCACAGAGACGAAAACATGACATTCCACAGTGAACCACAAACAGGGGAAGCAGAGGACAAACACATATATAGGCCTACTAATCACTGATTGGGACATGACAAAACAATAAATTAATGAATGAATGAGGAGATGAGTTGGTGAAACACGGGACAAGACATGAGGTCTTCACCTTACCGTGACAGTATTCAAACAGTAAACTAATTTCATGAACTCATAAAAACAGGACAATACACACACCAACGCACTCTCATTAACACCGGACAATACACACAAACAAACAGTTATTATTCACACTATAACACACACACACACACACACACACACATTACAAAGTGCAATACACAGGCACAAAAATGTCCTACAATACGCCATATATTCAGGCATACATACGTCAAAGAGGATTATGTATACACTAAAAACAAATCTCTAGGGTGTGTGTGCGTCTAAGCACGTGTGTGTGTGTGTGTGTGTGTGTGTGTGTGTGCGTGTGCGTGTGCGCGTGCGTGTGCGTGCGCGTGCGTGTGCGTGTGTGTGTGTGTGTGTGTGTGTGTGTGTGCTATCCCTGGAACCATATGTGGGTTTCCTGAGGCAGTCTGCGTGGATGTCTGCAGGGACCTAACTACACACAAAGCCTTTTATCTCCCAGGCTCCTCGGCTCCCGGCTCCTCCCACACCAACCAGGATACACTGCTTGAGCACTAGAAAGCATAATGCTTGTGCTAGTCTGGTTAGCTGTGCCGCTATCGAAGGTGAACAAGAGTAAAGACTTCACTGAGCTTGTGTCTTCCACAGCGTCGCTCCTAGCCCGGCTTGTAGCAGGTGAGCTAACCGTTTCTTTGAAAGTCGACCTCGTATCACATTACAAAACAGAAGCCAACCGTTTAGCGTTCCAATAACCGACTGGACCTAATGGTCCTATAATTAGATAGCCAGTGCAGTGGAAAATGTGCTGAGAGATGACTGTTTTGCAAACTATGACAATTAAGCCAATGCCTATCGCACCAGGAATTAACTCCTTCCACTGGCTCCTGAAGACCAATTTCAAACGGACCTCTTGTGCATTTCAGCCGGAGTGTCTAGCGACAACATTACGCGTAGGCTAACCCTGATGCTACGCTCAAATGCTCATGCTAGAGTCATTAGCCTCTTGCTATGCTATGACTATCCTAGACTATCTCTGGTAATGGGTAACTGGGTAATGATAACCCACGGAAACAATTAGCCTCAAAAGGAGATTGTCAACATCGTCGTACGTTCCAGGAACATTGTAATCAAAGTGGAAGAACCACTCAGTCGTATGCGGTCTGATATGATCTGTTCAGCGAGTCAACGGCACGGGACGTCGGTGTGTTGGCGGACATATTGTTGTGTTGACACAGCCAGGTGTTATGATCCAAACCCGGGATTCACTTCCGACTGTCTCTGGCGCCCCCCCCTGGAGGGAGGGATGACAATGTGGAAAACCAGAAAAACGGGAAGGCCGTATGTCACGAGACGATCCCTGAACACTGAGGAGAAAATATGTAAATAATTTACTCCCTTTAAAGTGGAGCATTCTTCTTGCATTGCTACAGGCACAGGATGAGCAAGAACATCTCTCTCTCTCTCTCTGTCTCACCCACTCTCTAGTGGTCTCTCTTTCTGTACCTTTCTCTCTGACTTCAGTCTCTCTCTTTCTTGTCTTTCTCTCAAATGTACGTTTATGGAATTTGAACATGTATGTTTGAGTGTAACGGTGTGTTAAAATCTAAAGGAAGACAGAGGAAGAGAAGTGAAATAAAAGAGAGTAACGAGAGAGAGAGAGAGCGAAAGAGAGGAGATAGATGAGAGAGAGAGGAGAGGGAAAAGAGAGAGAAGCGAGGGAGAGAGAGAAGAGAAAGAGAGAGAGGAGATAGATGAGAGAGAGAGAGAGAGGAGAGAGAGAGAGAGAGGAGATAGATGAGAGAGAGAGAGAGGAGATAGATGAGAGAGAGAGAGAGGAGATAGATGAGAGAGAGAGGAGAGGGAAAAGAGAGAGAAGCGAGAGAGAGAGAGAAGAGAAAGAGAGAGGATAGATGAGAGAGAGGGAGAGGGAAAAGAGAGAGAAGAGAAAGAGAGGAGAGAGAGAGAACAGTGGCAGGTATACGGTCGAGCGACAGAGACAGTAAGTTCATCTAGCAGAATACTGATCCTCTGTGTTTAAAACCCGACGGAGGCACTAAGCCTATTAGCAATAAAGAGGAAGTAATAGGAAAACAAGGCTGAGGCCACCTAATCGGACCAAAGGTGTGAAGGCTTACGTAGTGTGGGCCAGCCAGAGCAAGTCTCATAACACCAAGTCCCAGGCTCATTTCGTTACACGAGCCCAGAACCCTTCTAACACCTCGCCGATATTGAGAAACGTTTATCTGGAATGTTTATTCCCATGTCCACTTAATTTGTTTAATACCATTCAACTGGTATATGTATATTGACAAGGATTATTGTAATGTCTACAATTCAATGATGCACCAAAAACAAGAGTTGAAATATTGATGTACACACACATCAGGTCAAAACTACAGACAGTCAAAACTACAGACAGTCAAAACTACAGACAGTCAAAACTACAGACAGTCAGTGGCCTCAAATAAAAATGTGGTTGCAATCGCAAAGGCGTGCCAATTTTATTTTTGCTCCATATTTGCCCAATTTGCTAATCAATCGAACTTATTAGTGGCTAAATATTGAGTACATGGATCTGGTAAGATCCATATATGTAGAAATATTGTCCTAATCACACAGAGGAGGCATGCCTTTTCTCAATATTGTTTCAGGCGCCGCTCACACATACGTCACGTGTTCCATAGGGGCTGTTCGTTCGCTCACACTAGCATGTTAACAGGGCAACTGGCCAATGAAACATGATCATTATAAATAGTTTTCAAGCAGACTCTTAAATCGAACCCAACTAAGTCACAAAGCCAATAGACGCATCTCTCCACAAAATGATTGTATAAATAAATATTGCACATTTTCGATACTGATATTGCACAACGTGATATCGCGATAAAGGTATTGAGTCGATATATATCGGGCACCCCCAATACAGACGAGGCGCGACACTTCACGACACGTTCGATGTGAAATTCATTTTCACTGAGATCCCGTTCACTGAAACCGATGACATCACACAGGCAGACACACAGATGTCGCCACCAGACAGAGGTCAGTAAGTGGTTACACGACCTATGAACCCGGACCGATTCAGAAGACAGGATCAAGCTGTTCGCATCAAGACGTGTTGTCAAATGGCATGCATTGTAACTCAAACAGTGATAATGAAGTGATTTTAGATAAACATGTAGATCTAAAGCAATACAGTAAGCACCAGTCCATTACGCCTGGAGATAATTTATTTAATTAGTTCTTTCTCTCTCTCACTTTGCTCATTTCATTTATTTTGCTAACCTAAGAGTTTTAAATCTCTTCAATAACCTATTGAGACAGTATGCACCAACAGTATGCACCAACAGACAGTATGCACCAACAGTATGCACCAACAGACAGTATGCACCAACAGACAGTATGCACCAACAGTATGCACCAACAGTATGCACCAACAGACAGTATGCACCAACATACATTATGCACCAACAGACAGTATGCACCAACAGACAGTATGCACCAACAATATGCACCAACAGTATGCACCAACAGACAGTATGCACCAACAGACAGTATGCACCAACAGTATGCACCAACAGTATGCACCAACAGACGGTATGCACCAACATACATTATGCACCAACAGACAGTATGCACCAACAGACAGTATGCACCAACAGTATGCACCAACAGTATGCACCAACAGACAGTATGCACCAACAGACAGTATGCACCAACAGACAGTATGCGCCAACAGACAGTATGCACCAACAGTATGCACCAACAGTATGCACCAACAGACAGTATGCACCAACATACATTATGCACCAACAGACAGTATGCACCAACAGTATGCACCAACAGTATGCACCAACAGACAGTATGCACCAACAGACAGTATGCACCAACAGACAGTATGCACCAACAGACAGTATGCACCAACAGTATGCACCAACAGTATGCAGCAACAGACAGTATGCACCAACATACATTATGCACCAACAGTATGCACCAACAGACAGTATGCACCAACAGACAGTGTGCACCAACAGACAGTATGCACCAACAGTATGCACCAACAGTATGCACCAACAGACAGTATGCACCAACAGTATGCATGCACAACAGTATGCACTAACAAACAGTATGCACCAACAGACAGTATGCACCAACAGACAGTATGCACCAACAGACAGTATGCACCAACAGACAGTATGCACCAACAGACAGTATGCACCAACAGACAGCACCAACAGACAGTATGCACCAACAGTATGCACCAACAGTATGCACCAACAGACAGTATGCACCAACAGTATGCACCAACAGTATGCACCAACAGACAGTATGCATCAAAAGACAGTATGCACCAACAGTATGCACCAACAGACAGTATGCACCAACAGACAGTATGCACCAACAGTATGCACCAACAGTATGCACCAACAGTATGCACCAACAGACAGTATGCACCAACAGTATGCACCAACAGTATGCACCAACAGACAGTATGCACCAACAGACAGTATGCACCAACAGACAGTATGCACCAACAGACAGTATGCACCAACAGACAGTATCAAACAGACAGTATGCACCAACAGTATGCACCAACAGACAGTATGCACCAACAGACATTATGCACCAACAGACAGTATGCACCAACAGACATTATGCACCAACAGACAGTATGCACCAACAGACAGTATGCACCAACAGCATGCACCAACAGAATGTTGTGGGAAGGGTGTGTATATGTGTGTATATGTGTGTGTATGTACCGATTGTGCACTTTGTGCTAATTTCAGAGAGTTGCAATCCATCTGACCTGGCTTTTTAAATGCTGAAAACATGTGTGGTGAAAGACGTTTCTGTGAACAG
This sequence comes from Dallia pectoralis, assembly GCA_029465975.1. Classification (NCBI taxonomy): domain Eukaryota; kingdom Metazoa; phylum Chordata; class Actinopteri; order Esociformes; family Umbridae; genus Dallia; species Dallia pectoralis. Next base: position 13,808,513 of record CM055735.1, on the reverse strand, counting down.
CCGCTGTGAGAAAGAGGGTCTGTAAAATATGCAACACAGCAGGGAAAAGCAGGGCGACAGTGACAGCAATTTTATCCAGGTCACTCTCACACTAGACAGTCAAAGAAACACACATGGTCACACAGGCATGAAAGAGCACACACACAGTCTCACATGTACACACACACAAACAGTCAAACCTGTAGACACAGTCACACACACACACACACACATAACACAACAGAACGCAGTCTCACACACACTCAGTCAAACACGTAAACACAGTCAAACAAACACACGCACAGTCCCACACACTCAAACACATCGTCACACATAACATTTAAACACACAAAAATGCAGTCACACACTTACACAACACCACCTAATCTTTCTACAAAGGTGTCCTCTATCAGTTGTCCTCCCTCCTCTATTGAGAGTGTGTAACTGTGTGTGTGGTTCTCTGTAGGTGTGTGTGTGTGGTATATTTGAGTGTGTGTGTGTGCGTAGATATGACGTACACTACAGAGAGCCCAAAACTAGAGGGCACATTTAAAAGGATTTGAAAATCGTCCCATTTCACGTCCTGCAGACAGAACTCTTAATAGCCTACACAGCAGATCAACTGAAATCGTCCCAAATCTAATCTTCTAAGAAGCCGACTTCCATCAAATGAACAGTGTAGAAATAACCGATTCCGAGTCTCAGTGCGGGACAGAAAACCGACCACATCACACATTCACCAGGAGCTCTCTGAAGGCGCCTCTTCATGTATTATTTCAGGTGGAAACAGGGGCTCTGACCAGAGGTGGGGGGGGTTGGGGGGTACAGGTTAATAATATAGGGGACCACTATTCTTCAGTGGTTCCTTGGGGAGATTGAGTCCCAGAAAGACCGACTGTTACCCTTGACAGGAGGACATGGTCAGCTGCAGCATTCAAGAGTCGTTTTTGGCAGGGTGTTGGAAAACCAAATGGAGGAGAAATAGAGGATGTTTATTCATCCAGGCATCCACACACACACACCAGAAAGCACAACCTTAGTCAGGCTCTGACACACACACAGAGACACACACCTCACTTAGGCTGTGACACACACAGAGACACACACACACACACACACACACACCTCACTCAGGCCGTGACACACACACAGAGACACACACCTCACTTAGGCTGTGACACACACAGAGACACACACAGACACACACACACACACACCTCACTCAGGCCGTGACACACACACAGAGACACACACCTCACTTAGGCTGTGACACACACAGAGACACACACAGACACACACCTCACTCAGGCCGTGACACACACACACACACACACATACAAGAAGGCACAACCTCACTCTGACACACACAGAGACACACACGCACACACAAACGCACACAGACACAATACTGGCCCTTGCTTCCAGGCACGTATAAGTGTACAAACAAAGGAAAATACTTTTGCCTCCACTTTTGCTAAAGATACAACCCTGCAGAAAAGTGCTCAACTTGAAAAGCAACAGCATCCAGACGTCAGGCCTCCAGGACAGATGCTATTCTAACGTGGGGTTCAAGGGTCATTAGCTTACATGGTAACCTGTATTTCAGAACGCCAATTGTTCTTGGTAGAAGCGTATGCCAAGCTGGCTGACACCCAAGGTCTCAGTATCGACGAACGCTTCTCCAGTCAAGAAAAACTACCTTAGGCTTGTGATTTTTTTTTCGCGGGTGAGTATGTTTGTTTGTGTGTGTGTGTGTGTTTGGGTGTCTAAAGAATCTAGGGGTTAGGCAGTGTGGGTGTCAGGAATTCAGTTGGCAGGTTGGCCTGTATGTCTTACAGGCAAAACTGCAAAAAGCTTTTCAATCATCAAACCCACCGTACACTATTGTGTTTGTATGCATCTAGCTCAGTCACTGCTGTGTGACAAGCGCTATAACTAGGTGATTTAGTGACCCCCACGCCACATGCCCTTAAAAGGAGATACAGTATAAACAACCGCTGTTAGGAACCAATCAACCAATCAGACGACAGTCTGATTATGATCGTGGAGGCATGGTTAGCCTGGCTAGTTCTGCAGCCATCTACTGTAAGACCATGTAGCTAAAGAAGATCTACTGTACAATCTACTGTAAGACCACGTAGCTAAAGAAGATCTACTGTACAATCTACTGTAAGACCATGTAGCTAAAGAAGATCTACTGTACAATATACTGTAAGACCACGTAGCTAAAGAAGATCTACTGTACAATCTACTGTAAGACCATGTAGCTAAAGAAGATCTACTGTACAATCTACTGTAAGACCACGTAGCTAAAGAAGATCTACTGCGTAGCTAAAGAAGATCTAAAGAAGATCTAGCTGAAGACTATTCTACTGTAAGACCATGTAGCTAAAGAAGATCTGTACAATCTACTGTAAGACGATATAGCTAAAGAAGATCTGTACAATCTACTGTAAGACCATGTTGCTAAAGAAGATCTACTGTACAGTCTACTGTAAGACCACGTAGCTAAAGAAGATCTACTGTACAATATACTGTAAGACCATGTAGCTAAAGAAGATCTGTACAATCTACTGTAAGACGATGTAGCTAAAGAAGATCTGTACAATCTACTGTAAGACCATGTTGCTAAAGAAGATCTACTGTACAATCTACTGTAAGACGTAGCTAAAGAAGATCTACTGTACAATATACTGTAAGACCATGTAGCTAAAGAAGATCTCCTGTACAATCTACTGTAAGACCATGTAGCTAAAGAAGATCTACTGTACAATCTACTGAAAGACCATGTAGCTAAAGAAGATCTACTGTACAATATACTGTAAGACCACGTAGCTAAAGAAGATCTACTGTACAATATACTGTAAGACCATGTAGCTAAAGAAGATCTACTGTACAATCTACTGTAAGACCATGTAGCTAAAGAAGATCTACTGTACAATCTACTGTAAGACCATGTAGCTAAAGAAGATCTACTGTACAATCTACTGTAAGACCATGTAGCTAAAGAAGATCTACTGTACAATATACTGTAAGACCATGTAGCTAAAGAAGATCTACTGTACAATCTACTGTAAGACCATGTAGCTAAAGAAGATCTACTGTACAATCAACTGTAAGACCATGTAGCTAAAGAAGATCTACTGTACAATCTACTGTAAGACCATGTAGCTAAAGAAGATCTACTGTACAATCAACTGTAAGACCATGTAGCTAAAGAAGATCTACTGTACAATCTACTGTAAGACCACGTAGCTAAAGAAGATCTACTGTACAATCTACTGTAAGACCACGTAGCTAAAGAAGATCTACTGTACAATCTACTGTAAGACCATGTAGCTAAAAAGAAGATCTACTGTACATGTCTATCTGTACTGTAAGACCATGTAGCTAAAGAAGATCTACTGTACAATCTACTGTAAGACCATGTAGCACGTAGCTAAAGAAGATCTACTGTACAATCAACTGTAAGACCATGTAGCTAAAGAAGATCTACTGTACAATCTACTGTAAGACCACGTAGCTAAAGAAGATCTACTGTACAATCTACTGTAAGACCACGTAGCTAAAGAAGATCTACTGTACAATCAACTGTAAGACCATGTAGCTAAAGAAGATCTACTGTACAATCTACTGTAAGACCACGTAGCTAAAGAAGATCTACTGTACAATCTACTGTAAGACCACGTAGCTAAAGAAGATCTACTGTACAATCTACTGTAAGACCACGTAGCTAAAGAAGATCTACTGTACAATCAACTGTAAGACCATGTAGCTAAAGAAGATCTACTGTACAATCTACTGTAAGACCACGTAGCTAAAGAAGATCTACTGTACAATCTACTGTAAGACCACGTAGCTAAAGAAGATCTACTGTACAATCTACTGTAAGACCACGTAGCTAAAGAAGATCTACTGTACAATCTACTGTAAGACCACGTAGCTAAAGAAGATCTACTGTACAATCTACTGTAAGACCATGTAGCTAAAGAAGATCTACTGTACAATCTACTGTAAGACCATGTAGCTAAAGAAGATCTACTGTACAATCTACTGTAAGACCATGTAGCTAAAGAAGATCTACTGTACATTCTACTGTAAGACCATGTAGCTAAAGAAGATCTACTGTACATTCTACTGTAAGACCATGTAGCTAAAGAAGATCTGTACAATCTACTGTAAGACCATGTAGCTTAAGAAGTCCATGCAATCGGTACATTATAAAACAAACATTAATGATAATATTCTGCATTGCCTTATATGGGAAATATTCTATCTTTAGATTTGATTCAACTTTTATGTCATTGAGCCATCCAACGAAATGCAGTTTGCACCCAAACAGCACAAAAAGAGCAGTGCTAAGATGATACGAAGGGCAGTGTGCCAATGTGCCAATGTGTGTGTGAAATGAGATGTAGGGCAATATAAGTATGTGTAACTGACATGGATAAGTAAATGGGCAGGTGTTTAGTTGCACATGTGAGGGCAATACAAGCGTCTGAGTAAAAGTGGCAAATGGATAATGCAAACAGTAAACATTGTGCAAATGGCAAGTGTAATAGATAGACTAGCAGTGTGCTAAGAAAACCCTAAAATATACCATATAGCATAAGGGGAAGAGAATAGCTCCACTTATTTTAATTATTTTCATATTTAGTCTATAAGCTAAGAAACATATAGCACCTCAGGACTTAAGTGTTACAGATAGCTAACCCAAGAACCACAGAAATGTAATATACTGTATATATTGTATACGGAGGGAAAGAACAGTACAGCATATATTGCATTGCTTCAATCGTTGGCAAACAATATGGGATTGAATGTCCAAACGTCGAATTACATGTCGGATTACAAATTCCTTTTTTTAATTCCAGTGCTATATTGGCAGATTGGGAAGCAACAACTGATATTTCTAGGGCTTGTAGAGTACTTTTCTGATGAGATTGTATCAATTCCTATGTTAAAGCAAAATCTACTCAAACATATTCCTGTTATTCTGGCTGCAAACTTTTGTTAGACATAGTTGGCTAGCTAGTAAGCAGGTTATAAGCCTGCATGACAAAAGATCCACTTGGTTTTGTGCATAGATAATAATCTGAAGGACATCACAGCTGGATTGCATCCATGGCCAGATGTTGTGTAAAAATCTAATTATTAAAATCAAATATCGTTGAAAATCTTCCGTTGGTAAAAGTGTGCTATGGTATTTTTTGTAGGCTATCGTGGTTCATGCATAATAAAATATATTTTCTAGGAAAAACTAGAGGAATGTGTCGTTCCTTTTACACGGTAATGTTAAAAAGACTACATTCATTTCTTCTATTCCACAACCGCTTCGGGCTTTTCCTGTTAAGTTCACCGCACTGGGCTTAGTGTTTTTTGTCTTCCTTTGTGTTATCGGCGAAGTCCGTGTTTTCACTTTGTTTCAGTGGTAACCGGTATAGTCCGTATGAAGACTCGACTAGTTCAACCACATGTTGTTTGTTGTCAGGGCAGCTGCTGTTGAAACGGAGGTACATTAACAAACTGACAACTTCAAAGCTTACCTGTAGTGCTTGAGGCTGTTTCTGAGAGGGCAATTGTAAACTACTCAAAAAGCACTTTCCTTATACTTACTGTCTCACAGTTCCAAAACACATCGAACTAACTATTTTACCAGGGTGAGAGAATGAGGGGGAAATGCAATGGACTCAGAAACAACTCGACCAATCAGCACGCTGAGGAAAAGAGAAGGTTTGTTGATGTGTTCCCTTGCTGTTTTGGAAAGTCGTGTTTCTCCACTTTTTAGACTGCAAATAGTTTTTCACACTCGGCAACATTAAGTGATGCTAAGATTGGATTAAACACATATTATGAAATATTCTTCTGTGACTGGAGTAACAAAAAAAGTGTCGATACTTGGCACATCTGCTGGGCGTATACATCAGACAGAGGATTGAGAGCACATTCAGACGTTAGAATTCAACGGTGAACATTTCAGGTAAGAGTGACATTTTGAGCGAGACACGAAAAGAGGACAAATCTAGAGTAAAAACTACAGAGTTCCATACGCCACAACATAGAAGGCAAACGCTAGCAGCAAAACACAACTCAACAGATGACAACGACAAATCCCCTGAGTGAAACATGTACTGTAAGTCAATCTGGTAAGTAAAATGCCGGGTAACCGATCTCTCAAGTCTCTCTGACATTGTGCAAATATCATCGGTGGATTGACGACTCAGGCAAGACGCATGCAAGACGCAGGGAAGACGCTTCAATGCAAGTACCGAAATGAGGAAAGAGGCACGAAAAACAAAATAGCGAGACTCTGTCGGGACCTAAGCTATATATTCATTGTCCTTAATTTGACATATTTTGTTTTAGGTGAGTGTCAAAGCTCAGGGTGATGTCATGTGGACAAGCCAAGTGCAAAGACGTATATATCACGTTTGTGGTGTTTATTGTACTACAGAGAAAAACCAGAACCCGAGAACAACTAACGGAAAAACTTGAAATAAAAGTGAGTCACATGAGACTTACTAAGACATTACAACATGTCTAACGACACAGAAACATACACACTCATCATATCTTGAAACATGTAACGTAAAGATTTCCAATGAGTTTCCAAAATTGTACATTTCCTAATTGTCTCTGGATCAGTTTGGTCCCTCCCCCTCGGTCAACAATAACAATCTCTCATCAATCATTCCAAACATCACTCCACTCTCTGTTTTGTGCTTCCTCTATCCCTCCACCTCTCCTCTCCTCACCTGTATTCTTTCTCCTTCTGTCCTCTCCTCACTCCTCTCCTCGTCACCTGTCCTCTCCTCACTCCTCTCCTCGTCACCTGTCCTCTCCTCACTCCTCTCCTCGTCACCTGTCCTCTCCTCACTCCTCTCCTCGTCACCTGTCCTCTCCTCACTCCTCTCCTCGTCACCTGTCCTCTCCTCACTCCTCTCCTCGTCACCTGTCCTCTCCTCACTCCTCTCCTCGTCACCTGTCCTCTCCTCACTCCTCTCCTCCTCACCTATCCTCTCCTCACTCCTCTCCTTGTCACCTGTCCTCTCCTCACTCCTCTCCTTGTCACCTGTCCTCTCCTCACTCCTCTCCTTGTCACCTGTACTCTCCTTAGTCCTCTCCTCGTCATCTGTCCTCTCCTCACTCCTCTCCTCGTCACCTGTCCTCTCCTCACTCCTCTCCTCGTCACCTTCCTCTCCTCACTCCTCTCCTCGTCACCAGTCATCTCCTCACTCCTCTCCTCGTCACCTGTCCTCTCCTCACTCCTCTCCTCCTCACCTGTCCTCTCCTCACTCCTCTCCTTGTCACCTGTCCTCTCCTCACTCCTCTCCTTGTCACCTGTCCTCTCCTCACTCCTCTCCTTGTCACCTCCCTCCTCACTCCTCTGTCACCTGTCCTCTCCTCACTCCTCTCCTTGTCACCTGTCCTCTCCTCACCTCCTCTCCTCACTCCTCCTTGTCACCTGTCCTCTCCTCACTCCTCTCCTTGTCACCTGTCCTCTCCTCACTCCTCTCCTCGTCACCTGTCCTCTCCTCACTCCTCTCCTTGTCACCTGTCCTCTCCTCACTCCTCTCCTCGTCACCAGTCCTCTCCTCACTGCTCTCCTTGTCACCAGTCCTCTCCTCTCCTCGTCACCTTTCCTCTCGTCCTTCCTCTCCTCTCACCAGGGAGATTGCCCCCTCCTCCTGAATGCTCCAGACCAGCTAATCCACAAACGCTCCCCTATTAAAAATAAGTGTGCCACCTCACCGTCTCACCAGATGGAGAGATCGAGGCATGATGGGAGAGGAGATTAACATTCCAAACAGACATTTTATTACCAGAGCCAGATCGATGAATATTGCATCACCTCTCACTGTTCTGTAAAGACAAGAGGGATGAGAATATAAAGCTAACAAAATATTCATGTTCATTACCTTAATGTGACCGAAAGTCAGAACTGGGGTACTAATGAATTCTGGGAGCAGGAATGAGGCAAGTAAAAGGGACACAGACTGTCCTTCCTTGTATTTGAACAGGAACAGCTCTGCTTTCACACACGGTTCAAGTAGAGTCAACGTGTCTGAAGATCTAGCAGGAAGCCTTGATTGTAGACCAAAACGCATACTATTCTAAAAGCAACAGAACTGAATGGCTACGTGTTCCCAGCGCAACATTAGCCTTCACTTAATGGGGAGAAATCCTTTGACTTCTCCCCATCAAAGTGACTGCAACACGGGGCAGTGAGAATGTGGGTAGCCTTTGTAGCCAACGGTTGGCATTATGACAGGCTCCTAATGTCCTATGTGCGGTGCGTGCATCGACAAGGATATAGCTTGAACTAATGTTTGACTTGTGTACTGGCCGGCTCTGATGAAACTACCCAGAGATCTCAGGTGTTGGACCGCCCAGAGAGAGTGATGGGAATGAGAGTGGTATGTTATGTCATGCGAGCCAGCCCTCGGGTGTTTCCTCCACCATGATTCTGTATTTTCTTTCACCTCCTCCAGGGCATAGGGGGTACAGTTTAAGGGTTCATCCGGGCCTGGGCCTGCCTGGTTTTTGGACCGTCTTGCAGCGTGGCTCTCTGTCCAAAAAATATACGTTCATTGCGGTAATTCTATTAGAGAAATATCTCAATGTTCTCATTTCTATTTAAGAGGTTTTTGAATCCCGTGCTGGGTTTGATAAAAAAGAAAATGACAATGCTACTGGTGTACTGATAACAGAATAATGAAATCACAGTGCATTTCCCTCGACTATAGCCTGATAGTTTTCCCTAAACCAGACTTGTGAAATGTGAACAACTGAATGGATGTTCATTGGTTGTTCCTGAGTAATTACAATGGAAACAGAATGTCGTCCATTGACGACTAGTTCCCTTACGAATTAGCGTCACAGGGAGACGCGGAGTGACAGAGACAGACGGACAGAAACGGGGGGGGGGAGAGTGAGTGAAACGGGGTACGTGGACAAGACAGAGGGAGAGAGACAGTGTAGAGATCGGAGAGAGGGTGAAGAGAACAACAGAAAACGTCGAGAGCAGCAAAACCTGTCATCGCCGTGCCAGGCCGGACGGATGAGTGATTGGATGAGGAGGAGGTTGGTTTGGGCGATGTCAGTGGTGTAACCTGAGCTCCAGCCTACATCAAAACCTCATGAGCAGGACTTGTGGATATGAGAGATCCGAGGGGGGGGGGGGTGCTCAGATATGCGTAAAAGCACCATGCTCAGCTCCCCCCCTCACCCTCACCTCCGCTCTGGGAGGCTCAGCTCCCTGCATGGGTAATGTAGGCAGGGAGAATGCAACGGACGATCTCACTGGATGATCAGGAGGTCTGATCAGCAGGCAAACCAATGCACACCTCAGCATTGCTGTGAATGTCTTTCTGATTGGCTAAACGTGTGTTCTAGACTCCGCCCAGTAAGCATTTGTTTAATATGATTAGCACGTGTGAATCAACCAACATCACTGTGTATTGACCGACTGTTAGACGCTGCACGCGGTTGTTAAAGGACAGTTATGATTCAGTATGTGATGTGCACATTCCTGGTGCTTATATATAAACAATTAAGCAGATGAAACAAATTATTTACTTAACTACTAGATGCATCCGTCAAATGGATGCGTATAAATACCCCATCTGATTTGTGCATTATAAAAACCAACACACTGGCGTAACAACTGCCTTACTGACTCTCTACAGTAAATACACAACAAGTGCAAATTGCACAAATATGTCGAAAGGAAATGGCATGCTTTAGCGAATGAAGTCAGCAACACTTTCTGACACTTGTGCAGCTGGTATCTGGTCAGTACAGCCAAATGGACCAGAGAGAACTCATCAAGCACACTTGTGCAGCTGGGTCAGTACAGCCAAATGGACCAGAGAGAACTCATCAAGCACACTTGTGCAGCTGGTATCTGGTCAGTACAGCCAAATGGACCAGAGAGAACTCATCAAGCACACTTGTGCAGCTGGTATCTGGTCAGTACAGCCAAATGGACCAGAGAGAACTCATCAAGCACACTTGTGCAGCTGGTATCTGGTCAGTACAGCCAAATGGACCAGAGAGAACTCATCAAGCACACTTGTGCAGCTGGTATCTGGTCAGTACAGCCAAATGGACCAGAGAGAACTCATCAAGCACACTTGTGCAGCTGGTATCTGGTCAGTACAGGCACACTTGTGCAGCTGGTATCTGGTCCAGCCAAATGGACCAGAGAGAACTCATCAAGCACACTTGTGCAGCTGGTATCTGGTCAGTACAGCCAAATGGACCAGAGACATCTGGTCAGTACAGCCAAATGGACCAGAGAGAACTCATCAAGCACACTTGTGCAGCTGGTATCTGGTCAGTACAGCCAAATGGACCAGAGAGAACTCATCAAGCACACTTGTGCAGCTGGTATCTGGTCAGTACAGCCAAATGGACCAGAGAGAACTCATCAAGCACACTTGTGCAGCTGGTATCTGGTCAGTACAGCCAAATGGACCAGAGAGAACTCATCAAGCACACTTGTGCAGCTGGTATCTGGTCAGTACAGCCAAATGGACCAGAGAGAACTCATCAAGCACACTTGTGCAGCTGGTATCTGGTACAGCCAAATGGAGAGAACTCATCAAGCACACTTGTGCAGCTGGTATCTGGTCAGTACAGCCAAATGGACCAGAGAGAACTCATCAAGCACACTTGTGCAGCTGGTATCTCAGTACAGCCAAATGGACCAGAGAGAACTCATCAAGCACACTTGTGCAGCTGGTATCTGGTCAGTACAGCCAAATGGACCAGAGAGAACTCATCAAGCACACTTGTGCAGCTGGTATCTGGTCAGTACAGCCAAATGGACCAGAGAGAACTCATCAAGCACACTTGTGCAGCTGGTATCTGGTCAGTACAGCCAAATGGACCAGAGAGAACTCATCAAGCACACTTCCACTCTCCATCAGCATCTGTGATCTGGTGAAAACCCGGCACCTCTGAAGCATGTAAGAAAACAATTACGCCAGCTTGAGCAGGAAAAGACAGAAGAGTACTTACAGTGTTCTTATCTCTCTTCTCGTCTCTCTGACTTCCCTCTCTCCCTCTCCCTCGCTCTCTCTCTCTCTCTCTGTCCAGCTCTCTCCCTCTCTCTCTCTCTCTGTCCAGCTCTCTCTCTCGCTCCATTCCTCTGTTTCACTTCCCCAGCCTCACCTCTGGCTGAGCCCATGTCGCTGTGAAACCCCAGCCGGATCCATTTCACTCTCTCTTATTGATGTTGGCCTGCTACAGAAACCCTACGTATCCCAGCCTGGAATATGGAGGTTTGTCAGTGTGTGGGTCTGGCTGATTTGCTGATGGTTCAGAGAAATATAAAGCGTAGTAGATGTGTGTACTAATGTTGATCTGTGTACAGTAATATATGTATGTACTGAAGTAGATGTGTGTACTGTAATATATGTGTGTACTGTAATATATGCGCCGTGTACTGTACTATATGTGTGTACTGTAATATATGTGTGTACTGTAATATATGTGTGTGTACTGTAATATATGTGTGTACTGTGTGTACTGTAATATATGTGTGTGTACTGTACTATATGTGTGTACTGTAATATATGTGTGTACTGTAATATATATGTATGTGTGTACTGTAATATATATGTGTGTACTATAATATATGCGTGTGTACTGTAATATATATGTGTGTACCGTAATATATATGTATGTTCAGTAATATATGTGTGTACTGTAATATATATGTGTGTACTGTAATATAAGTGTGTGTACCTTAATATATGTGTGTGTACGGTAATATATATGTGTGTACTGTAATATATATGTGTGTACTATAATAAATGTGTGTGTACTGTAATATATTTGTGTGTACCGTAATATATATGTATGTACTGTAATATATGTGTGTACTGTATTATATATGTGTGTACTGTAATATATGTGTGTGTACTGTAATATATGTGTGTCTACGGTAATATATATGTGTGTACTGTAATATATATGTGTGTATTGTAATATGTGTGTGTGTACTGTACTATATGTGTGTGTACTGTAATATATGTGTGTGTACGGTAATATATATGTGTGTACTGTAATATATATGTGTGTGTACTGTAATATGTGTGTGTGTACGGTAATATATATGTGTGTACTGTAATATATATATATGTGTGTACACTAATATAGATGTGTACTGTAATATATATATGTGTTGAAGTGGGGGTGATTTACTGACCCGTTCTCTCCTCAGCTGTCTGCCTCTGACCAATACATAGGACCAATACCTTCCATCCCCTTCATACTAGAGTGAGCTTCACCCATCCGTCTCCATTTCCTATTAAAAGTAACACTAGCTAACTGACCACACACGCTCCTGTGTGCCACCTCGTTTCAGCTGCATGCAAGAACACATTTCATCTCCAGCCACTATGGACTCCATTCGGTCACAAAATATACCATTATACATTTCAGCCAGGTCACAACGTTTCTACAGTGGGTTTTCATAAAAACGGGTTGCCGATGACAGACTGATCAAAACATCCAGCTGAGAGCATGTGGAATCAGCTCTGAGTTCTGCAACCAGAGACACCGTCAGAACCGTGGTTTGTTACCTGGCTCCTGTGTTGTCTTGGTGTCACTTTCCAACCCCCACTTATCACAACTGAACGTTTTGAAATAACCATAAAGAAATCAATCAATCGAGGTTCTGGACTTTGGGTAGTCACTAGGAGCCGTCCAGTCTTTGATACACCAATTCCTCGCCCCCAGGCTACGCCACAAAACATACGTGGGGATAGTTCCCCAGCAGTGCTTGCAGACACCTCATAGCATCTATTAATGAGGGCCTTGCTGGCTTCCCTTCAATTCATGACCCACCATGGAGACAGAGACACAGGCCCTCTTACCTGAGGTGAGGCAACAGGACCGGGCTGTTAACACTATGTTTAAAACGACCAGGTGAATGTTCCTCAAGCTCACTCTCATTGCGAGACACTATGAACCCAAAAGCATAATAAAGTGGCCAGAACGGAGCCCTACCCAGCTAATTTCATTTCCGGGTTTCAATTAAAATTTTGCACTCGGACGACTATAAAAACACAGTAATCGACCTAAAACGATTATTGTGCTGCATTCAGTTTTGTCTTTTTAAAAACTGCATGGAATATTTCTTCACAACTATGCCCTCCTCCCTAAAAAGCCAACCCCCCGACCCAGGGGCTGTTTTCAGTAGGCTGTGGCAGTTTTCATCATTTATTAAATTGAAAAAAAAAATGTTATAATCAGGGAAATCCACAATTAAAGAAACAATTAAAATGTACATAAATGCACGGTGTTTCCAAAGTCAATTATTAATCGTGTTTTATAATCGTGATCTAAATTATGAACAAAATAATCATGATTATATTTTTGCCATTATCGAGCAGCCCTACCTCTTGATTGATGAAATTCAATTGGCAAAAGGAAAACCCTGATTAAAAATCAATAAGTCAGCCAGGATCTTGCTTCACACCAATCGAATCCCATCAAATTAAAAACACATTGACAAACAAAACTCCTCAGTTATATTCTTTTCTCTTGGTAGACAACTAGGTGCATTTGGGCACTGTTTCCTAAATAAATTAAGCTAATTCTCTATAATAGCCTGTGATTTAAATGCATATAACCCCACTGTGCCCCAGGCATGAGAAGAAAGGAGTCCAAAACGTGTTTCTAATTGAGAAGCACACACAAGGACTTAAGTTAATAGTGGTGCAATGACTAGACCAGATTGCTTTTATTGGTAGATATCTTGCCTTGTCACCTCTAGGTTATAGGAATGTGATTTATATTAATATGGTGCTGGAATAGTGGCGACAGATAGCTTTCTTTACAACTGTTGTGCTTCAAATGTATAAATATAACTACTGTGTGTGTCTGATTATGTTCCCTTCAAATGGACATCCAAGTATGAATAAGGGCTTTCTGATAGTTGTAATACGTTTTGTCTATGAATAGTGTCTTATGGATGTTCTTATATGTATAGTATATTAATAATCTATTATAGAGGTTGGTATATGTATAGTATATTAATAATCTAGTATAGAGGTTGGTATATGTATAGTATATTAATAATCTATTATAGAGGTGGGTATATGTATAGTATATGGGTAATATATTATAGAGGTTGGTATATGTATTGTATATGAATATTCAATTATAAAGGTTGGGTAACTCCTGCACGACACCTGCGGAAATCGTGACAACACTACTGGTATTTGTATAGAACAATGTATAAATAATAGTTGAATAATAGCCTTGAATAATAGTTGTTGTTTGGTTGAATTAAACTACTTATATGTTCTTTATTTAGCATGTTCAATTGAAATAGTACAGTAAGCAATCCTTTTAACAGTAGCAAAGGCTTTACTTGGTCTAGTCGAATTATTCTGTAAGCCACCTGAAACACTATAAGCAATGACACATGCAAATAATCCACATTAGAAATTCTGAATATCCAATAACATCAGAAACGAAAAAGTACTCGGAGGTGAGTCTGTCTGTCATCCATTGCTGTTTTAGTGGAGTTACTAAAGTGTAATATACTACAGTACCCAGAGCTCTCTGTGCACCAAACACAATTTTAAGACAGGACTGAACATTGGCAAACATGGGCAGGGAAGGTATGACAAAGGCCAGCCATCCGAATCCAAACGGCAGACCAAACTAATGCCGTTTGAAAAAGTGTCCGTCTTGGCACCGATGGGAATTGGGGAGCCCTGTGAAAAGTTCAACTGTCTCATCTCCCGTTACCGTCATTCCCTGAACACTGATCTGACAGCTGCTGCTAAGACCTAGAAACCAGGACGTAATCCTCCTTCCTCCCTGCCATCTTCATATCTTGCTCCCGCTCCGCCTCCGGTACTTCCGTCCTTTTCACCGGGTCAGACTTTTATACCGCGACCCGGTGCATGCTAATGCTGAAGGACCGACGGAGCATCTCCAGATGGCTGCAGGATCTATAGTGTTTACATCGTCTCTTAGGTGCCCCGGTAACTGGCGACGGAACACGGAGACGAAGACAGCTGTGGGGCGAGACACTCGAACTCTGTGCCGTTTTGTACATCAGCATGTCACGACTTGGGTTTTGTTTTTTCATCGATACGGCCTGGCTTATAGTTTGGATTTACGACATCGGGGGAAATGTGTAAGACGACGCCGCCGGCAGCGAGTGAGTCGTTCGGTGGGAAGAAAGTCCGGTGCCTCTGGCTGTCTGACAGTATCTCATAGAGATCTGAATCTGACTCGCCAGTGATTCTCCATATGAATCATTTGGCTCTGGCTACGTTAAGGCCAGCGTGTTCATTGGGTCTTCGGCTTACCAGCTCGCAGCCTGTTCATTTATAGATCACCAAACAACTCTGACAGTACCGTATGCCGTAATGAACAAATCTCACACGTATGACACACGTAAATGCAGATTCGCCTTCTCTGGGAATATTGGTAAAGAACACCTGTACTTCACTATGGGACGCCGCACAATAATCAGTTCATTAAAACGAATCACCTTAAAATTGATATTGAGAGAAGGGGAGAAACAGGTCCTATTAGCGAATAGTGTTGCCATTCTGACATCATTTAATTGGCGGGCACTTGGGATTAATTATTCTTCTATAAATGCAGAATGCCCGTTTGCCAAAATGCAAAGTGAAGGAATGGCAGTTGGACCATTGACAGTGAGAAGGTCTAACAAGCAAAACACTTTGAAAGACAACGATGTGGGAAAAGGAACAAAGAGGCATATCCATACCAACGCGACAGAGAACCAGAATCAACAACGAAGGGAACTACCTCCTGCCAACCACAGCAACTGGGACGCAACAATACAGGACCCCTACCTACCCCCCACACACACACCCCACAACCCCACACACACCCCACAACCCCACACACCCCACAACCCCACACACACACCAAACCCAGACACACCACACTTCACCCCACACACACCCCACAACCCCACACACACCCCACAACCCCACACACACTTCACCAACCCCACACACACCCCACAACCCCACACACACTTCACCAAACCCAGACACACCCCACAACCCCACACACACCCCACAACCCCACACACACTTCACCAAACCCAGACACCCCACAACCCCACACACACCCCACAACCCCACACACACTTCACCAACCCCCACACACCCCACAACCCCACACACACCCCACAACCCCACACACACTTCACCAAACCCAGACACACCCCACAACCCCCACACACCCCACAACCCCACACACACTTCACCAAACCCAGACACACCCCACAACCCCCACACACACTTCACCAAACCCAGACAAACCCCACCAAACCTACACACACTTTCACCAACCCCACACACACCCCACCTATTTCACACACACCCCACAACCCCACACACACCCCACCAAACCTACACACACCTCACCAATTCCACACACACCCCACTAAACCCCCCACACACACCCAACCTACCCCGCACACACCCCACCTAGCCCACACACACACCCCACCTAGCCCACACACACACACCCAACCTACTCCACATTAGCCCCCGGTTCGCATACACACGTACATGTTTAAATGTAAAATCTAAAGTCGCTGCCAGATATGCAGAGCATATGCAGAAAACCCACAATCCCTTGCTCTCTCTGAGTATATGTGTTGTGCCAGAGACACAAATAGAGAGGTTTTAATTAGCCTTCCACCTCATCTCTCCATCTGCAAGCGTGCGATCGCCGATCGACAACGGGCGGGAAAGGCGGGTAGCGCGTTATGTGAAGGCTGACGTGTCACCCCATTTGGCCCACTAGCTGTTAGATAAATGTCTGTCCCTGTGACAACAGAGGAGAGGAGGCTTGTGATAACGACACAGAAGCAATCACACAAACAGGCTGGCTGCCGTGCCAACCACCACGACCATGAAAGTAGAAGAATAGAGGGTGAGGACTGAGCAGGATGGAGGAGGAAGAGATTGACTGGAGGGTGAGGACATTGAGGATGTAGAGGGAAGAGGAGAAAAAGTGGACAAAATGGGGGAGGGGGAAGAAGGGAGAGTATGGGGGGAGGGGTGAAGAGAGGGGATGGAGTAAGAGGGTACACCATGGGGGAGGGGGAGGGTTGTGTCAGAGCCCATCATCATCACCTTAAAGCCTGCTCTGTGGCATGTCTTCCACAACTCTACCCAGGCAGCGCTGCTCATGTAAGGACAGGACTGTTAGAAGGTCCCCAAGACACAGCCGCCTAGAAATAAGCCTGCCTATAAACAGGAACAACCGGAATAAAGGAGGGGGAGAAACAGAGAGAGAGAGAGAGAGACAGGCTGTCATATTTAAACATCAAATCCTAGCCATTTCCTTTCACTCCCACCGGACCACTACACATAAAACAGATTGGCTAGGAGTTAAGTAAAGTAAGTTAATTACACCCCCCTCACCTGTGTCCAATCTACTCTTCGTCCCCTCATCTCCCCTCTCCTCCTTCTCCTCCTCCATCCTACTTGCGTCTCATGGCTGTTGTTTGTTAACATGACAACTTTAATTTGCTATCATTAAAATCACACCAGCGGGCTAAACCCACTGGACTGTGGGTAATAAGTTAACTCAACTCAGTGACATACTTTTTTCAAGAAGATGCAAAGAGAGAGGGAAAAAGAGAGAGAAAGACAGAGTGAGAGAAAGAGAGGGGGAAAAAGGAGGACCACAATTCAAAAAGTGATAAAAGAGGTTATCTGACCTTTGCAGGGTCTAAAAGAGGGGGAGAGAGAGAGAGAAGAGTTGGGGAAAAGCCCGTAGATGAACACATGAAATGAAGGCCCACATAAAGCCCAGCACAACAGGAGCTCGGACAACTTCTCTCTCGTAATAGAGGCTGGCAATATTCAGGATTTGGCAAATTCTTAATGAACCCAAAAGCCTTTTCTTGAAGAGTGCTTAGCAAGAGAAACATTGAATCAGCTATGATTGGAGAAAACATCCGCTGCCTGGTCCTCGAGTCAGAACCCGCCGGAAACAGTGTGACAAGCAGGCATTTGCCCGGTACTTTTCAACACAACCCTGCACCAAATGCACACTGTTGGTTATTGTTAATATAGTAGATTCATTTTTTGCAGGCGTTCCCTGATAATTTACCTGTTTTTACTGCCTCTTTAGCTTTCAATCTACCTGCCTGTCAATGTACTTGTCAGTCAGAGAGAGCAACAGCCAATAGTAAGTCTGAGAAAGCAACAGCCAATAGCGAGTCAGAGAGAGCAACAGCCAATAGCAAGTCTGAGAAAGCAACAGCCAATAGCGAGTCAGAGAGAGCAACAGCCAATAGCAAGTCTGAGAAAGCAACAGCCATTAGCGAGTCAGAGAGAGAGCAACAGCCAATAGCAAGACAGAGAGAGCAACAGCCAATAGCAAGTCTGTGAAAGCAACAGCCAATAGCCAGTCAGAGAGAGCAACAGCCAATAGCCAGTCAGAGAGAGCAACAGCCGATAGCCAGTCAGAGAGAGCAACAGCCAATAGCCAGTCAGAGACCACGCCTCTCAAAAATGGGGCCTGATTGACTCTGACCTTGAGTCTGCATAATCTGACAAAATATGGCATGCTTTTAAAACATTTAAAAAAAACAATTAGGTATTTGAAATGATACAGCTGACCCTAACACCAGCCATAGCTAACAATACTACCAATGGCACACTAGCTGAACTGGCTTATATTAGCTAGCCTGATTGATTCAATTATGCAGCATTGTGGCTAGCTAGCAGGGAAATATGATAATCTCAATGAATAAATGTGTCTGTCACAAGATAAAGTGTGCAGATGAAACGATCTGCTGGGTTTACCCAAGGCCACAGGGACATTTATATTTATTAAAGTTCCTGAAAAGATTTGTTGTTCCGTTTGTTGAGCAGGATTTATGTGCTGTATTTAAAAAACTACAAAATGTCACCACAGGGCAGACAATACAACTGCTGGTGTCCAACCATGAAGGATGTATGGTGGCTTATGCAGTAAGAACCTTCGTATTCAATACAAATGTCTGAAGCAAGTTGTTGAATAATTCAATGATTGAATAGCTGACTCAGGCAATCAGTCTACATTGTTTTGGCTACATAGAGATTTGAGAACACAATACGTCATAAATAAAGAAATGAATCTAATATTATTATTGAAACTCTGCTAGTTGTAGGTGGACAGGCACAAATACAATTGAATTAATGTTAGAAACATTGTTTGAATAAACAGCGTGCCCCGACAGTGAGAGAAAATACCCTTACAATGAAGTGTCGGAAACACTGCAGCTCACAGAACGATAACGGAGCCTTAGCAACACAAGATTTTAACCATACCCGCAAAAAAACGCAGAAATTTAGAAATCGTAAAATTAACGGTTATGTGAGACGTGTATTTTTTCTCAAATTTAACGAATACAATGTAGATATCGTGAGGCATCTTCGTGACATAGAGAAGCCACACTCAAACGGCTACACCAGACAAAGAAACCATCAGTTCAACAACAGTCTGCAAAACAAAAAGACCAGCCACGAGCGAAAGACGCTTTTGTCTAAGTAATTGAATCTATTCAGCTTCAGAGAAGGGCCAGTCATTCAGACAGAGTTCAGATGAACAGAGACTTTTCTTGAATTTGCTACCACTGCAAGGAGAAGACGGTGCTGGCTGCGACAACGTAAAAAAATGGTTGCTCTCGATGAGATACAGAATGAACTCCTCAACATAACGGCCTCTGAAGTCTCCAGGGAACTGTCATCTGAAATCAGGGCAAACCGATGGTTTAGTGTAGACGGTACAATAAAAATCACATCAAACGGACAAATCGCAATAGTCAGTCGTCATGTCTCACAACATCGTGAAGTCCGT